>LLEY01000127.1:0-177294 GCA_001414485.1 Calycina herbarum
CAACTCCAGCCTCCCCCCTCCCGTCCCATCCCCCGGAAGAAGTCTAACATCCATCCTCAAAAGAGTCTTCGCAAAAGTAACCATCATCTCACTCATAGCAAGTTTCTGTCCCACGCAATTGTATTGTCCCATACTGAATGGGTGAAAGGAGTTGCGTAAGCGGAGAACATCTTCTTCAGTGACACCATTTTGAGGAATCCATCGCTCGGGGCGGAAAACCATTGGGTCTTTGACGAGTTTTGGTTGTGGACGAGAGACCAAGCATTTACTGCAACATGGGTACCTTCGGGGATGTGAGTGTCTCCGATGTTGAGACCTCCGGGGAGGACTATTCGGGGGAGCTCGCAACAGCCGATTGGTGCCATGCGGAGGGATTCGTCGATGCAGGCTCCAAGGTAGTCACAGGATGTGAGTTTTGGTCCCAAATGAATCTCTTCTGCGGACTTGAACACTCTTCGAATTTCATCGACGAGCTTCGCATACACTCTAGGATTTCTGAGGAGATAGAACCAGAAACCGACCATGGTCGTTGCGGTAGTATCAGATCCTGTGATAATGAGAAGATTCGCTTCAGCGTACAATTCGTGGGTTGAGTATCCCGGATTGCCTACATCATCTGTAGCATTAAATAGATAATGGAACATATCTTTTCGATTTCCTTCAGCCCCCGATTTTTGAAGAGCAGCCTCTTGAGCTCGTTGCTTAACACTCGCTTCCACAAAATCATAGTATTCCTTTATTCTCCTCGGTAGCATGCGTTCAAACAAGGCATCAAGACCCCTTGGCTTCAGCCAAACCCAGAAATTCAAGACAGGACTCTGAGTAATCTACCCAAGTCAGCAAAGAACCAAAAACATGGTCTACGGAAAATCATCATACCGGGGATAAATACTGCAGATAGTGCGCAATAGTATGAGGGATATGGCTGAATTTGTTTTCTCCAGGTTCTTTGAGATCAAAGGACCTCCCGAAGCACAAATCGCCCATTATATCGAAGGCCAGGTAATCTGTTAAATCAGACATGTTTTGGGGAGCCGACCACTTTTCCCCGTCGTTGTCTGCGACAAGTAGATCATTCCAGCGGTCAACATGCCTGGTGATGAAGTCTCCTGCCGAACTGTGACAGATTTCTAGGTCAGTATTGCCATGTCTGAGGAGGAGGATGAAGAGGAAGGAGGACTGTAACAGAAAAAAAAAAGGGAGAAAATAGAGCCTCAATCCCCCCAAAACATCTCAAAAGAGAAGAAGAAAAACCAGGGAACACCCACCAAACAGCCCTCTCCGAAAACACCCCATTCAAAACTCGTCTCTTCCTTGCATGAACCATCTTATCCACAGTATACGCCGTATTCTCATCCCCACTATTCTTCGCCCAAACCCTATAAAAATTCCCCTTCTTGACATTCGCTCTCGTCTCGTTGATAGCACGAAAGGCTTCGGGGGAATTGAAAATGGTTCCATCGGGTTTGAAGCGGACTGCTTCACCGTAGATCTCGTGGCACTGCCATATCCAGATGTGGCGATAACCTGTGGTGGAGTAGTAGTAATTTGGCAAAGCGGAGATTTTGGCGAGGAAAGGACCACGATATTTTGAGAGGGGATTGAGGTAGAGGTTGTAGATTGCTGATGCTAGGAGCTGGGTTGAGGTGTGAGTATATTCGTTCTTTGCTGGGAGCGGGGGTGGGACTTACGTAGAAAGCTAGCAAAGCCAAGCCAAAGATAATCCAGTTGTATGGGGTTGTCTTGCCTGCCATTGTCAAAAGTTCGCAAACACGTAAGAGAAGTTTATGAATGTGGAGGAAAGTTCATAAATAGAACGAACAAGCAGTTGGAGAACTCAGGATGAAGAAGGGTCCCCAGCATCTTCGATGAGACTTCAATTGAATCTAGCCAACTCACCATAATCAGCAATTACAGTACAAGTGAATACTTGACTAGTACACTACCTATACAACTTTATCCGAGCTGACGGTAGCGACAAAGTGAAGTACCAAATCACCTACCGGTGTTCGGAGTATTCCATGAAAGAGCTCCCCTACCTATTCTTCCCCTACCTATTCTCCCGATTTTCGCTCACATCCCATGTATGGTATTTTGGACGCAACCAGAATCCATCTCGGCTTGAAAATACATGCAATTGCTTTCAACACCACCAAGTGTTGGCACGTATCCCGCCCCAACCCACTCCGTTTGTACGCCTCTCCAATCCTTCCATATCAACAGCATCCCAATACGCCCCGCTGCTAGACTGGGGCTGGAGTATCGGTGGCTGGTAGATGTCACAATGTTTGCATTGGAGCTGAGAGAGGTTCGTGCCTTCGTAAGCGCGGGGTAGAAAGGGGAGGAAGGAGGCGTGTTGTCCGATGGAAAAGTTTGCTCTCGAGGAATCCTGACTGATTATGTCACAGGTATTTCTGTTCTACAAATCATCAGCGTAATTCTTTCGGGCTGGAACATGGGAGGATAATAGGGGATAACTTGCCTATGTGTGTTATTTGTAGGTTTCGTGAGGGGAAACTCGAAAGCAAATGGCTGGGGGGGGAAGAGTTGGTGCTATCGTCCACCGTACATCCGAACAATCTATTTTTCTAGAACTTTTATTACAATCAAATCAATTGGATGGAGTAGCCCAAGATAACAAAACAATCATTTTCATTTTTAGTCTTCTTGTAAGTTTTATGCTTTAAATTAATTGTTCCAAACTCGCGTCCCCAATGGTGTAAATTCCGCAACAGCTTCTTTCCACATTAACCCGACGTTCTTCCAGAGGGACTCGACCGCTGACATTTCGCATCTTGACTCCTATCAACTTCACACTTTTTATATATAATGCGTCTTCTGCACTGTAGGACCCTGGAGCTGGAAGATTATTTTCAAAATGCAGCCCCTTCATACACCATTTTGTCGCACACGTGGGAAAAGGAGGAGCTGACATGCCAGGAAATCTTGAATATCCACGGATCTCACGAATACGCCAAAAAGAAGGCTGGCTACCTCAAGATAGTAAATTGCTGTAAGCAAGCGATAGAAGACGGCTTTGAATATGTTTGGATTGATACGTGCTGTATTGATAAAAGCAGCAGCGCCGAGCTTTCAGAGGCTATCAATTCCGTGAGTACTCGATTTCTCCGAGTCCTCCCCATTTTTTCACCGGCCCCAGAGACTCCTATTTCTTCTACCCCTCAAACGTTCCGAAGAAGTGTATTAATTTTGAATTCTGTAGATGTATTCTTGGTATCAAAATGCCACACTCTGCTATGCTTACCTTGCCGATGTGCCACTGCCTTTAGGCCCACCACAGCGCCGACGAGAGCAAATGGAGGAAGAGGATAGTAGTGATTTGAGCGATGACAGCTGCGAAGAGAGCGAACAGAGGCCTGTTCAACAAATCAGATTCTCCAATATGCCGATTCGGAATCGTTCTGGATCACCCATCGGTTCTTTGGAATCCCCTTTGGAGAAACAGCAGAGGTACTCCTTGTTTGCGTCTTCGAGATGGTGTGGGTATTCTCCGAGTTATTAGTCCTTTTTTTTAGGTTGTTTCAGGAGAATTGAGACTCTGGTTCTTCCTCAAACCGCTTTGTTTCCTCCCCACTACCCTGTTGCTTCCCCAGACATACTATCAGAAATACTGACTCCGAGATTTTCCGCAGTTACACGTGGTTGGACTCTACAAGAGCTTTTAGCTCCAACGAGTGTGCGATTTTTTGCTGAGGATTGGAAATTCATTGGAACGAAGGATTTTCTGAGCGACCTATTGTCTCGCATCACGGGAATTGATGCAGCAACACTCAAAGGGAGGCCCGTCAGAGAGGAAAGTATTGCCAAGAGAATGTCATGGGCTTCGAAAAGAGTTACCACGAGAGTCGAGGACCTTGCATATTGCCTCATCGGTATTTTCGGTGTCAATTTACCCCTCCTTTATGGCGAAGGGGAGAGAGCGTTTATTCGACTTCAAGAGGAGATCATGAAAAGTTCCGACGACCAGTCTTTATTTGCCTGGGAAGTTAACTCCAAGATTGAGAACGTCCCTCGACAATTGAGCATTAAATTGTTCACGACAGACGAGAGCAACGAGGTCGAGGACCTACTTCCACTGCGACAACACAATTCTGAAACCCAACTGTCATTACGCGATTTGGGTGGCTTTCTTGCCAAATCTCCGGCAGCATTCGAACATGCTGGCAAGATTGTACCATATCGGAATTGGGATATCAGTACACCATATTCAATGACAAACCAGGGACTACGGATTCAACTCGAAGTTCAGCAGTATCAGGATGCGGATGATTACCTCGGAATTCTTCAATGTCATTACGAAGACAATTTTCTCGGCCCAATGGGTGTATATATAAAACCTATAGCTTCGGCGAGTGGCGATCAATTTGCACGAGATTTGTCCCATCTGAAGCCAGTAGTGGTAGTTCCCAAACACGTTTCAACGGCTGTTCTCAGGACTATATATATCAGACAGCAAGTCTTACTTCCAACAGCTCGGGATTATGACAGGACCAATCACCTTTTGATCAGAACCATCCCAGGAGGACCAGAGTACTCTCTCGTCGGAGTCTATCCAGAAAAGCATTGGAACAAGTCACAGAACATCTTGCGACCTCCTGACGGTCGAGGAGCACTGATTTTCGAGACAAAACCTGACGACTACGATCCAAACACCCACCAAACATCAGGTGTTCAACCTTCCGTTCCAAGCTCATTTGCGGTCGTCATTCAAACAAATATCGAACCGAACCACCATCGAGGAAAACAAGATGATTACTCCTGCAAAGTAGTCGTCAATTATAAAAAGACCAAGTACAAATATAACTTACTGTCCAGGTCGGGTGTCCGTCTGACGGATGAGCCAGACCTGGATCGCCGGATTGTAGGCAGAGAATTATTGGAGCTTGCTGGCGAGATGTCTGGTTTGAATCAACATACCTCATATCAGAATTTACCTTCTGAAGACGCAGGTTATAATGATCAGGCGATTGCCAAGATCAGCAAGGAGATTTTCATGGGCCAGGAGATGTTCGTTGTGGATATTGACATTAAGTCTATGAGACTGAAATACGTGCCTTTCTTTGCGACGGACTTTCTGACTGCGAAAGAAGGCAAAGCCAAGGATGAATCGGATTTCGGGTGGGCAGTAAGTGCTGATGCGACAGCACACTAATTCGAAACCAAATCGTTGGTGCAATGTTTTGCAGGGCAGAAATCCGAACTGCTTGAATTTATTGTTATTTGTTTGATCTGCTCACCGCCTCTTTTGCCATTCTGGATTTATTTCCCTGCCATATCTCGAAAGACATGAAAAGGGAATCTCCGTACTCAGTTTAAAATGGGATCTCCATCGATGACTCGGGGAAATATTTTCCGAGCTCCCTCTTTCAGGCTCGGTCGTTGTTCAATGAAGAGTGTGGAGACATCTTGGAACAACCAAAACCATTTTCCGACATGGTTTGGCAGAATCAGAATCTGGAACTTGGTTTCTAAATTCTCTCAACCATTGTTCGAAAATATCATGGATGGCGCCGAGAAACAATGACCGTACCTCTTACCTGGTGACCTGCGTACAACACCGATAGGCTTACTACACCACCAATCCATCGATGTAACCAACCACAAAGATATTGGGAACACGAAGTGGCCCAAGGACTACTGGATCGCTCGTCTGCAGGCATTGTATACGACAGCAAACACCATAAATACCGCCAACATCCGCGGGAATCACAAACAACGCCACCGAATCTTTGGGAGAATCGCACAGCTTCATTTACAACCATCTCACATTCTCATCGAGAAAATTTCCGCCCCATCCCACCCAACCGGATAAATAAACCAGTCGGTCAGGTCAGATCATGCTGCAATATTACACGCCACCGGGAAGGCAGCATTCCCAGCCGGAAATCCTCATTATCTCTTGGAATAGAATCAAGTAATAATTTTGCATTTGTTGGTTCGTCTTATAACTGGGAAAAACCCAACGTCGTCATGGCACAAATTTCAAGGTACCATTTGGAGCGATACGCCACAAAAGAGGGGACTCAACAACAGGGGTGCCAACTTGCGCCACAATCTTCCTCAACATCACACAATCTGCCATCCAATACATCCCCATTTACCCAAAAGAGCCAAGGAAAGGGGATCCTTTATTTCCCCATGTTATTGGGTAAAACCCCAATACCCCTCTCCATAACAGGTAAGGAAATTCAATATAACAACTATCAAGGCTGCTAGTGGCTCCAGAATCCATTTGTTTGTTTCAAGTTTCAAGCTGGTTACTCACTCCACGTTGTTTGTTGGCACTGCCTCTCTAGTTCTTAATTAATCTGTCATTGATTCATCACATTCACCATTTTATCATGATTGTGATTTGTTGACAGGCTTCCGTGGTTTTACCGTACACTACTCCTCCACAGGCCTGGCAATCCCGCCTATACTTTTTAATCATCCTTCTCTCTTCTGGACTCTAAGTTTTTGAGATTTTGGCCCTTGATATTGGATCCTTTTCAACCTCATCAGCACGAAAGTCCCCGATTTTCGAGACTCCTTCCCTTCCTCCTTTCCTCTGGGAAATCAGATACCATGGGAAATTCACATTCATCCTCGGCCTTGGAGACATGCTTAACATCTGCTGTCGGTGGAAATGGGGACCTGGTCGCTTTTCCTTCGAAACCTTTATATCAACTGGTGGATGTGAAACCTTACAACCAAGATGTCGAGGTCCATCCGGTCGCTGTTACATATCCTGAAACTACGGATCAGGTCTCTGCAATTGTAAATTGTGCTACTGCGGAGGCTGGTTATACGGTTCAAGCTAGAGGTGGTGGTCATTCTTATGCCAATTATGGTATGATATTTCTTGTAGTGTTGTGTGAGCTGGGAGGCTGCGTGTTTCACTGTGGTGTTTATGCTCTTTCATTTGAGCATGATTGTATGAGTTTTGCTAATATGGTTCTTGGTAGGCCTTGGTGGAGGTCAGAACTCTACTATTGTTGTCGACTTGAAGCACTTCCAGGGCTTCTCAATGGATGCCAATTTTCAAGCGACGATTGGAGGAGGTAAGTGAATTGTAAACTACTTTGAATCTTCCCTGCTGATCATTTCCAGGCACAAAACTTGGAGATGTCACAACAAGACTTCTCAACTCCGGCAATCGAGCCATGGCCCACGGAACCTGTCCCGATGTTGGTATAGGAGGTCATGCGACGATGGGTGGCCTAGGACCAACAAGCAGAATGTGGGGATCTGTAAGTCCCTCTCTCCCTCATCAACTCCCAAAAATCACTAACAAGAAACAGGCAATGGATCATGTAGTCGAATACGAAGTAGTCCTCGCAAACTCCACAATAGTAAAAGCCTCAGCAACAAACTACCCAGAAGTATTCTGGACCCTAAAAGGAGCCGGTGCCTCTTTCGGAATCGTCACAAACTTCAAAGTCGTAACCCACCCAGCACCCGGAGAAATGGTACAATATTCCTACACCTTCAGCGCCCGTCCATTCGCCAACC
The DNA here is from genome assembly GCA_001414485.1 of Calycina herbarum. Taxonomy (NCBI): domain Eukaryota; kingdom Fungi; phylum Ascomycota; class Leotiomycetes; order Helotiales; family Pezizellaceae; genus Calycina; species Calycina herbarum. The sequence goes on from LLEY01000127.1 coordinate 7,513, forward strand.
TGTCTCAACGCTTCAAAGACTGGCAATCTTTAATCTCGAATCCGGATCTAAGTCGGAAATTCGCAAGCCAGATCACGCTCTCGGAACTTGGAATGATTATCTCCGGTACCTTTTTCGGATCACAATCTGAGTTCGACGCTTTGAATCTCACTTCTGTATTTCCAGATGCTTCGAAACAGAATGTAGTGGTATTCAATGATTGGCTAGGCATCGTAGGTCACTGGGCGGAAGAAATCGGACTTTATCTCGGAGCTTTAAGCACTCCATTTTATTCCAAGAACCTGGCGTTCACGAAGGATGATTTAATTCCTGGCGATACGGTAGATGCGTTTTTTCAGTATTTGGATACGGCAAATAAGGGGACTTTGATTTGGACTGCGGTTTTTGATTTAGAGGGCGGTGCAATTAATGGTACGTGTTTCTGTCTCTCCCACCCCGTTTCTCTTTTTGCCCATTCCCTGTATCTCCTGACAACAACACTGACACCCCTTGAAGATATTCCCTCAAATGCAACAGCGTATGGCCACCGGGATGCCCTCTTCTACTTTCAGACGTATGGCGTTGGTATCCCAGTCCTCTCATCTACAACCCGTTCTTTCATCACGGGAATGAACGACATTATCAACAAGGGCTTTCAAGGAAACCCTCTTGGTGCTTATGCCGGATATGTTGACCCATTATTAGAGAATCCGCAAGAAAGATATTTTGGGAGTAATTTGCCGGAGTTAGAGAGGCTGAAGAGTGTCCTTGATCCCAAGGATTTGTTCAGGAATCCGCAGAGTGTGAAGGCTAAAGCTTGAGGATTCGGGCTACACCAATTTGGAATTGGGTATAGAAGCTTGAGGGTGGATTTTGAGCAAGTAAATAGAGGAATGGGGATGGATCGTTTTGAAGCTGGCTTTGGATTCGGTTTGGATAGAGGATATCATTGGCATGGGCAGTTGTCGTTTACATTGATACCCCACATAGCTTGGAGTTGGGAAAAGAATAATTCATTGATTTGCATATGGTGAGCCTTGGATATATTTACCTTGCTTGACTTTGTAACTTTCAGGCTTCGCTGGTGCGGATTGAAGTGTTTTTTTTTACCCAAGTCACTTATACCTCCTGTCCACTTTATTCTTAGATTTATCCCCTAGCCTTCCTTCGATTCGTTCTCAGGCTCACCCCAGCCACCTACTCAGAGACTTCAAATTCCTTCAATAGCCTCGTCCAGCGTTTTGTAAATTAACTAGCTAGCATAGCCTCGAGGTTAATTTATAGGGTTTAAAAAAACAGGTGGTAGCACAACGAAATCCCTATCAGGTCCAGAAAAGTACATCTATTTGATTGAGCTACCTTTGAAAAGAAGGATGGTTCTTTTGGGGAAGTATTAGTAATTTACCAAGTTGGGAGGGTGAATATTCTAGGTTTGCTAGGTGGCGGTCGCCTGGGAGATCAAGGTCTAGCGAGGACGGAGAAGTGAATAGATTCGAATGGTAGTATTCACCAAGTTCTTACGGAGTTGCTAGGGTTATGTCGGCTCAGCCCCTCTCCGAACTCGACAAATGGTTTGACTGAATTTCATTCGTACCCGTATTACTCGCTTTCATTTCAACCCGCTATACTTACTGACCGATAAATTCAATGATTTATCACGGAGGAATCTTTCCTTGATAGAGGAAGATTTGGGAAGGCATTGATTTAGTATAGCGTGGAAGGAGACAAGGTTTCCTTTTGGTACGGCCTTCCAGTGTTATTATAGTGGTTTTTGAAATATAGTCAAGGACAACAAATCATGAAGAATGAGAAAAATCTTTACTCCCCAACCAAAAGTCATTTTCAACTCAAAACCTCTCATTTTAAACCCCCATTCAAACCCCATCCGACACCTAACAGCCAATCATCCCAACGGCTAGAATTCAAAGCATTAAAACAATTCTCTTTGAAAAGCCCCTCTCTCCTCTTATCCGCAGCTGAGCCTGCGAAACCCGGACGATTGTCTGCTAGAGCATCTATGCACGCTCGGGTGGTATCTCCTTCTACCACTGCCACTGTACTCTTCTTCGCATCTTCATGCCGTATCATGATCTTTGTGATTTTTGGGTTCCCCGGAATTTTTGGCAAAATGAAGTTCGCTTCTACGTACGCATCTGCTATTTTCCTTTTGTACGAAGGGGACATCTTGGGGAGGGAAAGATTTCATACGAGACTCGCGGACCAGAGCCTCCATAAAGCCTCTATCAGTCTTCTTGCCCCCTCTTTTTGCCATACTGGCGGTCGTAGAAAACGCAGCTTTCATCATTGGATTCATGATGGATGAGTTTTTACGAGTTGAAAACGATGAAGAATAATCTTCCTTTCCAAAGAAGGGCAGCCTCATATATATAGTTCGACAGAAGTTTGTAAACCAAACAGGAAACCAGGTATGATTCAGAGATTATACCACATGTACTTTGAATATGACTATAGCAAACTCTAAATGACTCTGTTATAACGCATTAAAAGAAATATTTACTCTCTGACTGGCTCACGAGGTGTTGTCAGTCTATCTTTGATCCTGTGATTGACATTGTTTTCTTTGACAAAAAATAATGAACATCTTTTTTTTTGGTCTTTGATATGAAGTCACTCTCCGTCCCTAGACTCCCAAGACATGCAAACCGTAGGCCAAATCCCGAACATATTTATTCGTAGGCACATGGATCGAGATCATCGTGTCATGAATCGGCCGCTTATTCGAAAAGACCGAATCCCATATTCTCGTCGGACTCTTCCTTCTCTGTGGCAGATCATTAGCAACGGTCGTGGCATTAACGTTAACATAAAACGTTTCCTCTTCTCCGCGACCTTCTCCTCAGCACCACTACCACCGGCTCCACCAGGTGAACGGGCTTACTCTACAATTGCCAGCTTACTTGATACCATATTTGGGTCCAAAGGTTTCCCGTGGCTTACTTGTTGCTTGGTGGTTTAATAGCTTACGTGTGACTTTTCTTTTGCTTAGAGGCACGCATTAATTGTATGAGTATAATATGTGAGAGTATTGAGATCGAGATTGGGGAATCTTGTTGTTAATTGGGTGGTTTGTTCCTGTGGTGGGTTAGTAGGACCCATGGGGGTTGAGCACGGAGGAGTTTTCAAACCGCGATTGAGCCGATGAGTTCGACCTCCCTGCCCTCAATATTGACTTTACTTCTCATCGGGACGATGGGATAACGTAGTGGTCTATGGGTTGGTAGATCAAGAAAAGGGGCTGCGAACGCAACTGGGACAAGGCCCAAGATGCTAATAGCCAAAGATGCACTGGCTATCATGGAGGGTATGGCAAAAGCTGTGGTGATGGACACTAGACCACCGAGGAACAATACTAGCGAGATGGAATGCATGATCGTGGTATTCTGAGTTGACTTTCTGTATGTATCTTTGATGGATTTGAGTATTGATGAGGAAAGAACGAATGTAAAGAGGGTTGGAGTAGAGTTTGAAATATTAGGTACAGTGAGCGCTGAAATAAAATCGATTGCCAAGATGGGCTATGCTCTGAACACCGAGCCACTTTGGTGGACTCCACCAATATGGATGAATATCAAATTGTGCAAAGGTAGATACACGGAGGAGTATGAAATAGCAGCACTTGAAAGAAAGTAAACGCCTGGATGGAATGGAGTGAAAAATCAATGGGATATCTTGGGCAGAGAGGCCTAGTCTTCTCATTATTCGCCCATAAACATGGGGAAATTGCCCAAGTAATCCAGTAAACCAAGAGGCGTTCCATGATAAACACAAACCTCAATAAATTCTGGGCACAGTAGAATAGCAGCCGCAGTGTGATCCGAATTCAAATCCATACATGGTAGGAAGCGGGAAATCCGGCGTGTGGTCACATCCATGCGGACTCACAGAGCAAGGACCCTACAGATTCTCTTGCAGTCTTCCTTGTGGGACGGCCATCCTTCTGCAAATTCTCATGAGCAACCGGCCGTCGTTGGCAATAAAAGAAATACTGACTGGTCTGACACTTCTTATTGCAATAATAGCGGTCCTTGCACTTTGCACAACGCAGCATTCTGGGCTTCCTATCATCGAGCTGTTCTCGTCTACCGCATCCATGGCAACTCTCCGACCATTGTCCTCTGGTCAAGACAGTTTCTACACCAACTAAAGTAACGAATCCCTGATCCAACTCTTCTCCTGTCCTCCTCAGAATGTTTTGTTTCTCCAACTGCTCCAATATGCCCTTATTCTCCGAGTATGTCTTCATCCAAAACGTCTTCTTCAAGGAGTCTTCCAAGTATCGAACGGTCTCGTCCGAGCTTGCCGTGAGGAGGGCAAACATGGGATCTTGGTATTCGTCAAAGGGATTCGCGCGAGCGTGGATGAGGAGGAAGTTGGGGTTGGTGAAATTGTTCCCTGAAGGGTGGCGGTTTAGCAGAAGTTCTAGGGGGTTGGTCAAGGGGCGCTCTTCAGATGGGGGGCCATCGGGAAAAGCGGGAGTTGTGAATTGGAAGCTTTGCAGTTTTGACATGTTGATGATTAGAGGTCTGCTACTCGCGATATTCTGGGGCGCCTTTCTCCTATTTGTCGCTGCCCTGTTGAGTTTGAATATGCTGAGTTTGTAGGTAGGAGAACTTTTAGAGGGTTGGTATCGTTGTATTGGAAAGTTGAAGGTATTCCCAGTGCGGGGTGGAACCTTCTATTCGGATCGCGACGCGCTGAGGCACGTGCACATCGCCAATTCATCTGATCTGACCAACTTCCTCTGAAACCTTCCCTCCTCAACTCCTCAACTCAACGCCCACATCGGTACATACGTACATGACAACGAATGGCCTGATGTTATTGGCATGGACACTCCTTCTCCATTTCGCCACGTCTCAGTCTCACCCTCGCTCGCCTCGAAATGACAAACACCGAGTACGTTTCAAATCTCACGGTGAAATGCCGAGAGAGATGATTAGGACTCAACCATCGCCGAGATCTCAATCGCTTGTCTTGAGAGTAATATGTGGTCTATTAATTCTACGATGGTTCGTGCAGAGAGAGAAGACTGATAATCCAGTCAGCTTGCTCAAAACCGTCGATCACCTCGTGGTCTCGGGATGAAGAATAGAGTTGATAGATCGCAGCTTGTTTCTGCTTTTCCTCGTATATTCCGGATGATTTGCTTCTTGCCAATTGTTCATCTTCTGTATCTTGCCAAGCGGCTTGCAACTATTCTGGTCCCTTGGGTCTGTTCTTCCGCTATCATCCTTTTCAGTGTACCTACCTCATACCCAATCTACGAAAACTTTACACAACGTTATTCAGCTAAAGTTAGTATCAAATTCATATCATTAGTTACTTGGAGAGCATTTTATGGGATCCAATTGGAAAGTTCGATCCTTCGTGTACAGCACGTCCAACGACGACCCAAGCTACTAGGTGATTCCTGGTAGCTTTTACCGTGATGACTGGTGGGTGTTCAAATTCCGGTAGACTTTTCTGTTTCTTGATTTCTGTCTCTCGAGTGAAGCCAAACATCCACTTTTTAGTCGGTTTTATCTTCTTCTCGACTTCCCGTTGCTCTTGCGGGGAATATCCCTGCTTATATACCTTCTCGAGCAATTCGGAGCCGCTCTTCCCCTCGTCCGTTATCGATCCCTTCACTATTCAAACATTACATTACGCGGAAATCACTGTTCTAATTCTGATCTTCGGAGATGAAACGAGATATACAATGATCGGATTGTTGATGGAATTGTATCTGAGAGAGTAAGCTTAGTCTTTATCTCGATCAAGTTCGTAGTGTGTGTTTAGGTAATAGTCTGTTTCATTTCCAAGTCGTTAGCCTTAAATCCCTCTACCCAATGATTTCTTACGAGGAATATGAGTTAGGCTGCTCGAAATGAAATTCAATTCGACGCAAAGGGAGAGATTAGAGTCGAATGATATGGACAGTTTCAAAAGGATGGCTACCAGTATTGTTTTCATCTTAACTCCCGCGACCTCCTCTTGGAGGTTAGTTCCGAAGCTGCTCAGTTTTCGATGCATTAGCGGTTGCAAGACTCTCTCCCGTGCAGGCATATGCCATGATGGAAGTCCTGTAGAAGCCATCTCGAACAACCTTCGCGGTCCCTTCCTCGCAACATCGGCCTTTTGGTTGTCATGATCTTCCACTTCAATGCAACTCTTCTTGAAATATGTTACTATACCAATTCCCGACTATATCTGGACAGATGTGCTAAACATAGAAACCCCATAACGAAAACTTCTGTATCTCGACATGCCACCACCAAGCTGGGCTGGATATTGGGCAAAATGGGCCGATAATGACAACCTTGATTTGACTACACGAATGGTCTTTGCCAGCTTGAACAGGAATCAAGAGGCAGACGGCCATGCTGTTGTTCTGGATCCAGTAACTGGTCTGAACACCGATAAATCGACCAACGCTCCCAAAATCCTTGCCATCACTGGCTTCTTCGCAACACTTACGTTGATAGTTGTGTTGGCGAGATTTTATGTTCGGAGTGTCATGCTCAAGACAACGGGAGCGGATGACTGGGTAATGATGGCGGCGATGGCTTGTGGGGTAACCGTCTTTATCTGCTTTATTGGAGAGACTCGACACGGAATCGGAATGCATGCAAACAGCATTTCAGTGGCTGATGCGACCATTCAACGGCACTGGCAATTTGTAAGAACACTTGAGAATCCCTAACTGAAAGGCAGATTTAGGAATTTCTGTCGCAGTCTTTAGATTTGGAATAGTTGCTTACATTCTTATGAATAGTACCATTCGCTCATCGTCACCGTTGGCATTTCGCTTGTCAAAATATCAATTTCCTTCTTTTTGTTGCGCTTGGTTCCGAATAAGAAATACAAGAACTTTCTATGGTGTCTCATAGGTAAGTTGAGCCCCTACAATCGTGTAATTCTCTCACTTACAATAAATTTATAGCTTTTCTGATAGCGTTTACGCTTGCAAGTGCTGGAGTGAGTTGGAATTGGGTTCCCCGAACCTCATGCATTTGCTAAACTGTTCCTCTAGACACTCATTTTCTCATGCTTACCAATTGAAGCCAGCTGGGATTATTCTTTGATACCAACTGCCAAATGTTTTAGTTTGAGTACATTTACAGCCATTGTGGGTTATCCTTCCTCCCACCAGGATTATACTGAACACTGACATAATCTTAGGGCCTGTTCAACAGCTGTAAGCCTACTAATGCTTCCCCGAAAAAAAGATTCCACTGACATGACAGGTATAAATATTATTACAGATGTACTTCTAGCATGCTTGCCTATTCCAATGGTCATAACTCTTCAAGTCAACAAAAAAACCAAGATCTCGTTAGTAGTTATTCTGAGTCTAGGCCTCTTGTAAGCACAATCTTTCATCTCTCTACAATTCCAATCACTTTCCTTACACAGCATGTAGTGCTTGTGTCTGCGCAATCTACAAAACCATTCTCCAGACCAAAGTTCTCGAGACCCCGGACGCAACCCGCGATGCCACATATTTCATCTGGAACAGCATCGAGCTTTACGTCGGTATCCTCGCCGCGTCACTTCCATCTTTACGACCTCTTTTCAAGAGTCTCCTCGAATCCTCGCAGGGATATCGTTCAAGACGAACTGGAGTGTCGTCGCATGATGTTGGTGGAAGATCGCATAAATATTATAAGCAGGATGAAGGGATTGCGATGAGTAATATGTCCGGTACGACGACTGGGAAGAAGGATAGTAAGTATGATGTCCATATTGCGACAAACAGCGTTGAACCGCCGAAACATAAGAGGGGGAAGAGTCAGGAATCGGATGGCAGCCGGGAATCGATGTTTCCTATTCAGGGGATTAGGAAAACGCAAACTGGTTAGTAGGCTCTTTTCATACTTGACTTCTTCATCTCTCATGCTCTCCGCAAAACTCGAACCGGGAAAAATACTGATTGTCGTTTGGATAGTCAACATTTCTGCCACTTAAAAAGTTAGAAGCTTCTTTTCGGGGGGGATTTCGGAATAGCTTCCGGGCTGGCTGCAGCTACCCCACGGTTCAGGTGGGGGGAGCTTTGGTGGGGTGAAAACAAAAAAATTTCGAATTGCGATTCCGGTAACGACTTTCCATCTGGTTCAAGGTGAAATGGCATCTTTGAATATGATCAATTGCAGAGTTGCGTACGACGAAACAACAACGCCTGTCCATGTGGATGGATATTCATCACATATTCATACAGATTCAATCGGCGCAGAAACCGATGTTGGTGGTCCCATAGCAACCCCCGGTTGCTGGGCCCCTTTCTAGTGATCAACAATGCGCCTCAAAAGACGCATCCAGACTTCCAATATTTCCGTGATTGGCTACACCAACAGCTTTCGAGAGGAACGGTTGGCTCGTGTGTTTACTACCTTGCGCAGGTCTCTATTGTGGCCTCCTCTTTCTGCAAGTATCCTTCAATCCCAAGCTTCAGTTAGCAGATCTCTGGTCGAGAAGTTGTTCGTATCCCCAGTCGCATCTCGAGTGTATGAGCGGTGCTCTGCCTTGGATGTCCCCTCCCGATCTCGCGAAATTACACTGGAACACAACGTCTTCGACGATGTAAGCGATCGCAGCAGGTCCTTCCATTTCATATTACGCCTGTTAATTCTCGACCTTTGCAAACCATGAGGTACCACGTCACTTCCCTGGTATGGGCCTGGGTATCCTCAATCATTACCGTTGTCCTCTCTCAATCTTCGTCGTTGCCATATAATCCTACATCCATTCTACTTTCACAAACGCCTTCGAAGGACAGTGGCATCGCATATGCATTTGTGCCAACTTCTGGTTCTGATTCTACTCACCAGCTTGTCTCTTTCAACATATCCTCGAATCTTTGGACCTCGAATCTGTCACTAAGTGCGCTCACTCCCAATCTGCCATTTACCAGCGATAACACCGCCGCGTTCCTACCATCGATATCCTTCGCCAACGAGATATCTGTCTATGCCGGGTCGTGTTCGAACTCCAGCAATGCGCAACTATGGCGGTTCACACCTTCAAACGAGAGCGCAATTGGCAATGGAACATGGGCGCGACAAGATACAAAGGTCGCCAGCGAAGTAGTATCAGCTACAGGACCAGGCTTTCTCTCAAGCGGATTTACCTTTTCGTCTCTAGTTAATGCCAATGCCTCGCAGTCGAAAATCTACAACTTCGGTGGCATGTGTCCAACATCTGGCGCAACTGCAGCAACATGGCAGACGGCTGCCAATTATTCGAATGCCATGATTCGACTTGCTGCAACAACACCTTCCTCGAATTCGGTCCTATCCCTCGAACTCCTCACTAGCAGAGGACCACCGATCGCTGAAGCGGGCTTTACGATTTCGGGTCTTGCTCCAACGTACTCGAATAATTCTGGTGTTATGACACAACAGAGGAGTTATGTGTTATTTGGGGGGCATACGAAATCTGCTTTTCTGAATACAAGTCAAGTTGCCTTGTGGAATCTCCCAGAAGAGAGCTGGAGTTTTGTTACGGTCAAATCGCCAGATTCTGCTGCGAATGGAAATACCGAATTGGCAATCAGAAGCACTGCGACTACGGTGGATAGCAGATCTGGGCATACGGCTGTGTTGTCAGAAGATGGATCGCAAATAATTGTTTTGGGAGGCTGGGTTGGGAATACAGGTCAGGCTGCTGATCCTCAACTTGCGGTATTGAATATTGGGGCAGGCTTTGGAGGGAAGGGGGATTGGAAATGGACAATACCGAGTGTTCAACCATCTGGTTCTGGCGTTTATGGGCATGGCGCCGTAATGCTGCCCGGAAATGTCATGATGGTACTTGGTGGGTATAATATTTCGACTTCGACGACTTCCAAAAGAGATGTTACGACATCTGGTGCTATGTTCTTCAACGCAACTAGCATGCAATGGGTAACATCCTACACGAATCCTTCATACGTGGCTGCTCTTGCTGCAGAGACAGATAAATCTGGATCGGGACTTTCAAAGGTTACGAAGATTGGTCTGGGAGCCGGATTGGGACTTGGTCTTGCTGCAATCATTTTGGCACTTGCGCTTTATTTCTGTTATAACCGAAGACTGACGAGGAAGCGGGAGGAGGATCGTGAACGAGATCTCGGCGCTCTCGCTGCCCGGTCAAACAATGGTTATCAAAATCCGAATGGCGAGATGGGCGAGAGAGGGATGAGCTTCCCATGGTCCAATGGTGGATGGAACGCCCACAACGATCGGGACCACGTTCTCTACGATTCTACAAGTGCTGTGGCTGGTTATGAAAACTTGCACAATATGGGGGACAATGGAAGAGTCCCATCTCCGCCTAAACAAATTACAAGAAAGCCTTTGCATTCTAGAAATGCGAGAGGTGCTTACCAACTTACGCCAAACTTCGATATGAATAATGGTAGCGGTCATGGGCGAACGAATAGTCTTGGAACTGCGGGACCGATACATCCAATTTACGAAGCTGATGAAGATGATCATGCTCGTGGAAGCGCTCAGAATCCACATGTTGGCCTGGCGGTTGCCATGGGCGATCCAATGGGAGAGTCAGGCGAGAAGAGATACTCGGATACTTTCAAAGATGCGCCAACTCAAGGTTCGTCTATTGTTCGGAGAGGGACCAATCGGAGCGTCAGTGCTTCTGAGCTCGAAAGTCCAGCTCGAGAGCGGGAACGAGAAATCCAGGAATGGGTTTCGGATTGGGCAGCAGCAGATGCTCTTCTCAATGCTCAAACCCAAACACATTCCGGTGCTGGACGGATCTCTCCTACCCGAAGAGCACAACTCATCGTGGGTAGCCACAGCGTCAGCTCAGTTTCCGGCGAAGAAGACAGCGGACGTACAGCAAGCAATCTCAGCGAGCGAAGTGGTGTATCCTCCATGTCACGTTCAGGTTCTGGCTCCGGTCGATCGAGAAATAACTCTTTGCGAGGTTTCATAGCAACAACTATGAACCCCTTCTCCTCAGCCGTCACAGCAGATACCCCAACCATGAGTTCAGGATTCGACAATAATCTCCAACGTCAACAATACAACCCCCCTCGCTCCGCAGGAAGCGGAGCAAGTTTCAACACTGCAAGAACTAGTTTCCCTATCCTCCAAGCTGAGGGGGAAACCCTACTTCCAAGACCAGATGATAATTACGGCCGAGACGACTCACCTCCTCACTCTGCTCACAACGAACCTGGGAGTCCTTCAAAGAGTAAGCCTCCAAGGGGGTTGAGAAGGGGACAAACTGGGTGGCTAGGTAGTCTCCGACGTGCCATCGGTGTTGAAGCTCCGAGTGAGAGTTCGCCTTCTTTACCTAGTGATATGAGTCGGGAACCTAGCCCTGTTCGTGCTGATCAGGGTGCTTATTCTGATAATCAGCCGAGAAGGGCTGTTAGTGCTTCGGCTACTTTGTGGCGGCGTAAACAGGGGAAGGGCGATTGGGAAGATAGCGGGGATGATTTGCATATGCGCGGTGGCGGGACTTCAACGAGATCTAACACTTTTACTGGTGAAGATTCTGTACGAGATGGACTCATATCCCAGAATGGAAATCGAAATAGTACCTACGACGATGACGAAGATTGGGATATCGAGCGCGCGGTTGAGAACCGGGTTGTGCAGGTTATGTTTACTGTCCCCAAAGAGAAGTTACGAGTTGTTAATGGAGGCGTGGAGGAGGATAAGAGTGAAGTTGGTAGTCTTAAGTCTAGAGCGGGGAGTATGAAGAGTGAGGATGGGAAGAAGGTTACTATTCCTCCTATGACTCCGTTGTTGAGCATGGGCGAGGATGAGAAGGGGGATTTGAAGGTTGGGACCTTGGGGACTGTTGAGACGGTCACGCCTACGGGGAGTCCAAAGGGGAAGTCGAGGGTGGGACGCGTAGGGGAGATTGTGGAGAAGATTGAGAGGATTGGGAGTCCGGAGAGGTGATGCTTTTGATTTCTTGTTTAGCGGAGTGAGGGTGTTTGTTTTTACTGGCGATTTTTGGGGAATTATAGGGGCGTACGCATATTGTTTTTAGGGGGGGCTTTTTTCTCAGGAAGAGGGGGTTTTTATGTAACAATTTTTATTTGAGAAGGAAAGTCGAGGGCAACCTTGATGGGTGGAGAATAAAAAGTGTGTTGGGAGGTATAGAGATTGGTAAAGTGGTAGGATAGATTACTGTCGCTTTCTTGTATTTATTTTTGGGCGTGGGGTTTTTGGGGTGTGGATGGCTGGATTGGATTGGATACGATGGGAGGAACATGTAAAGGAATGGGGATAGATGCTGAGATGAATAAAAGCTGTTACTTGTAGTGGTAGTTCTTGGATGTTAGTTCTTGTGAGGCTTGAGACTTTTCCTTTCAGCTTTGTTTTGTTAGTTGCATACTTCTAGTGTTTGGGTAATGCCCCGTTACTGGGGTTTTTTCAATCTGTTCTTGGATTGCTCTTAATGATCATGAAATGCATGATGGGGTTTGGGAAATCAGAATGCATTGGAATGAAAGACGTCAATTCATTATTCCTTTGTCACCTTATGAAGCTACACTAGATAATGTCTGATGATGTCTTTTTAACCACAGGAGTATCCCGCACTAGCCTAGAGAGATTGTAGTACTTCAAATATTCTCTTATAAAACTATCTCTTCTAGTAACTTAATTAGTTTAGAGGTTTTTATATATTCTCGTATTAGTCTATTACGAATTATATAACTCTTTCTTTCTTTTAGAATAGCTACTAATCTATTTTAAGTATATAGACTTAGTTAAACTAGCTCTTCTAAGCTATAGTTCTTATTATATAGTATAACTACTTTAAGACTAGATCTTAGATCAGATCTAGGTTCTTAATTTTTCTAATACTAGAGAGAAAGTAGATACTATATCTATTTAACTATCTAATTCTATTTTATATCTAATATTAAATATTATAAATTCGACTTTCTTAGTATTTTTAGTCTTTTATATCTAATACTAAAAATCATATATTAGACTTTTCTAGTACTTTTAATCTTTTGTATCTAATATTATAAAAGAAATAAAGTGAAATATAAAGTAGATTATAAAGTATCTATAGAGTAAGATATAAAGTAGTTTATTAGATAAACGTAGAATATATAACAGTCCTAGTTATATACGTATGGATCACGTGCCGAGGTTCTGCCGAAGTCTCGCTTAGTATATATAAATAGAGACAGAGCGTACTAACTCTTCTCTTCTCTCTTTAGTTTAGTTTTCTGCGAATATAGATACTATTCTATAAGTATCTCTTTTAGTATATTTATAAAAGGCCGTTATACTAAAACTAAACTTATACTCTCGCCTAGGAAGGTATACGAATATTCTAAAACTAACGAACGAAAACATATATATTCATCTTATAGCAAATCCCTTCGTGCGCGGTAACAAGTTACGACGCTCCTCTCTTAGCTAGTGTAACGAAACTCAAACGAACTAAACAAAGATGACTAAGTCTCGAAGGTTGGTATGCAGGTAAGAAGTACAGATGCGCCGGGTTGTTCACTTGGAAGTGAACTCGTTACTTATATCAAAGATGTCAAACAAGATGATAAGATTGATAACTAAAGTTGAGCACCAAGCTCCTATCTAATGGCAGACGTGCCAGTCTTATATAGAACCTTCGTTCATATTTGGAGTCCTGCTTGGCAGGAGTCCCTAAGATAGAGTCCGACTCCATTTCCAGGGCTCCTCAAAACTGGACTCCATCACCTGACTGCTCCTAACCGAGTCACGTGATATAACTGTAATGAGATCCCAGGATTGCATGTCCTACCATATCCAATCCTTTCTTCCTTTCAGGGTTACAATAGTGCTCGTCCTGTCAGGGCGTCGCCTGGACTTCACTTCGTCCCGTGCTGGCACGTGATTCGTGACAGCTAGCTTGATAAGCAATCGGACGAAGAGCCTCTACCTTTACCTTTACCTTTACTACCTACTATTAACACTAGCTCTCGAAAGACTAAGACCTCTTCCTAAGCTATAATACTACTATCTCTACCTACTAGCAAGGCTACTACTAGCTCTTCTATAGTGGCAAAGTCTAAGTTATCTCCTTCTCTTATAGTCGATAATATCTTATAACAAATCCTTTAGACGATAACTACTCTTATAGATAAGGTCTACTACTTTGAAGTTAATACTAGATCTATCTCTTAAGTAGTAGAAATATACATACGCTATGAATATACCTCTATAGAGCTTAAAGCTGAAAAGGTTATCTAGTCTTCTAAGAAGACTAGTAAAGTAGAGAATCTACGTACGTTTATAATAGAAGACGACCGGATTATATATAACACCTCGGAGACTGAAATTATAGTAAAGCTATATATTAATACCGACTACTTTAAGTCTAAGAAGGTAAAGATAAACCTGGTATATCGTGCTACTACTAGCTAAGCACGTGATTATATTCACCTAAAATATAAGTTTAATACTAACGACCGATTCACTACTTATAATAAGATACTAGCTTATCTCTATAATATTATAGTTAGTCTATACGTTTGTAACAAAGCTTATAAGAAGTACTAAGAGTTATAAATAGCTCGAGAGACGTTCTACGAGTTTCGAGCGAAGTTCTAGAAGCTAGTAGACGAGTCTAGGGCTTTAAAGTAAGATAGAATTAATAACCTTTTTAATAAGTTAACTATTAACCTCTAATAAGCTCTTATAGTTATTAGACTTTAAGCTAAGAGAGACATAGACCTCTTTTATACTCTTACTAGTAGCGTCGACAACAACCTATAAGATATTATAGAAGAAAAGACTAGAAAGCGTGTAAGTAAGTATCTATCTACTATAGCTATAAATACAGCTATAGCTATACGTTCTCTAGAAATTCCTACTTACGTAGCTAGTATTTACCTCTCTACTAATACGTGTTATAACTATAGAGAAGTCGGCTATTATATCAAGTCCTGTCTATAGCTAAGAGTCTATAAGAAGGTAGACTTAAGCGAGCTAGAGAAGGAAGAAGAAGCTAGATCTAAGTCGAGAAACGACTATATCTAAGAGAAGACTCTACCTTAGGTAAATATAGGATTAATCTCTCTAAGATTAATCTATAGTTATTAGTTAGTAGAAAAGCGTTTACTTTACCTAGTATAATAACGATTAATAGATATAGTATATAAATAACTACTCTTAATAACCTTAGAGTAAATACATTCTCTTTTATAGACGTCTAATTCAGCTACGACTTAGCGAAGTTCTATAACCTTAAAATAAAAAGACTTTCTATACTTATAAAGATTCGTAGATATAATAGAGAGATTAGCGGAGAAGCTACTTACTACTTCCTCTCTAATTACGTATTAGATAGCTGTAAATTCTTTAATATATTCTTTATTCTACTAGACCTAGGATTATACGACGTTATCCTCAGCTGAAAATTCTTTAAATACTTTTATATTAATATCGACGTAACTTATCGAAAGTTACTTTAGCTAGAGAAACTTAAGCCTTACTTCTCTACTTAGTAGCCTATCTCTCTCTCGCGCGAAGCTATTTATTCTAAGGATCCTACGCTCTTTTACTAGAATTAGATAGACGCTCGTAACTTTATAATAGAAATAGACGAATTATAAAGACAGAATAGCTAATCTATTCTAGAACTTAGTATAATAGAATATCTAGAATACGTACTTATAATCCGCGAAAGTAACTACTAGTCTTCTATATAAGTATAATATTAGATTATAAAATAGGAACTCGAGAGATTACCTAAGAAAGTACTTACTCTAGTCTATTAACGAAAGCTCTTTCTAAAGTAAGAACCTTCTATAATAATTAATATCTCTACTATATCTACAGTAGGAATATACTACTATTTACTTTAGAAAGATAACGAGATATTTACTACTAGCTTATATAAGATTAATAGTATTATAGCTAGATAAGAAGAGGATTATATAGTAATACTAGAGGTTCTAGAGAAGTACGTAGATTTTATAGATATATTCTTAAAGAAAGCTTTAGATACTCTACTATCTTACTAATATTATAACTATAAAATATAGCTAGAAGAAACAGATATCCTTAGATATTCTCTACTATATAAGATATTAACTAAAGAGCTACTTACTATAAAGGAATATATCTTAGATAACCTTTATAAGAGATTTATAGAGTATAGCTAGTTCTCTTTTACTACTCTAGTACTATTTATTAAGAAGGTAGATAGAAGATTACGCTTTTATATCGACTTCTAGAAGCTTAATAACCTTACTTAAAAAGACCGCTATCTACTTCCTCTTATCGATAAAACGCTAGCCTATATTAGTTAAGCTCGTATCTTTACGAAACTCGATATCTATTAAGCTTTCTATTATATAAGAATAGATCCTAATTCTAAAGAACTAACTACTTTCTATATATATTATAGAACGTATAAGTATAAGGTTCTACTCTTTAGACTTACGAATAGACTATCTACGTACTAGCGGTATATAAATAACGTACTTTTCAACTATTTAGACGATTTCTACTCTACTTACTTAGACGACATCCTTATCTATTCTTCGAATATATTAGAGTACGAGGAACATATATAAAAAGTTCTTCAGCAACTACGAGATACTAGCTTATAAGTAGATATTAAGAAATACGAATTTAACGTTAAGAAAACAAAATACCTTAGCTTTATTATTAGAACTAATAGTATTAAAGTAGATCTAGAAAAAGTTATAGTAGTTTAGAATTAGTAAGTACTAGATATAGTAAAAGGCGTCTAGAGCTTACTAGGCTTTTATAACTTCTACTAGAGGTTTATATAGAATTATAGAATTATTATAAAACCACTTACACGTCTTATAAAGGACAACGTACTCTTTAACTTCGATAAAAGCTACTAGAACGCTTTTAAGAAGCTAAAAGAATATCTTATAATAGTACTAGTCCTTCGCTACTACTCTCTAGAGCTTCCTACGATAATCGAGACAGACGCCTTAGACGGGATAATCGCTAGAATACTATAACAATAGTAAGCAGACGGTGAATAGTACCTAGTAAAAGATACTCGTGATCGTACGCTCGCTTATAGAATAGAGACCGGAATTACAAAGTATATACGAGAAAGTTCGTATTTATACTAACTATAAAGTACTCGAGTACTTTATAATAATAAAGCAGCTTACTACACGTTAAGCTAGATAGGCTGAAGCTTTAGCCGAATACTACTTTATAGTAATATACCGTTCTAGAAAAGAGAATAGAAAGACGAACGCTTTAATACGAAAAACAGACGAGTTATAGACTTAGAAGAAGCTGAAAGAATAATACCGGACCTATACGCTCTTAACAAAAGAATAAGTTAATATAGAAGTACTTAAAGACCTCGAGGTTGAAATAAGCTCTATTACGTTAGCTCTAGTCGACGACGATTACTTCTAAGAGTCTCTTATACTCTCTAAACGAATCTATAAAGTAAATAAGAATACTAAGACACTTTAAGCTTTACGATTATAGGCTAAGAATAACGAAGACTCTCTATACGTCTTAGAGAAAGACCTACTGCTTTATCGAGGCTACTTAATAGTACTAGATATTAATACTTTATAGATAGACCTAATCTATAAAGTATACGACTAAGTACTACTAGCCTACTCTAGACGAGACAAGACCTACTAGATCCTTTACTTAAGATATATCTAGCGAAATATAAAGTCTAATATTATATAATATATACGTAACTGTTACGAATATTAAAGAGCAGATATACTAAGAGACAAGACCTCTAATTATCTATATCTACTTCTAGTTCTATTACATATATAATAATACGTAGTAATAGACTTTAAATCCTTCCTAGCTAATAAGCACGGCTTTAACAACGTATTCGTAGTTATCGACCGATTATCTAAATAATATATCTCTATCCCGTACTAAAAAGAAGTAATAGCTAAGTAGATAGCTAGGCTATACTTATAGCACGTATTACGATATCACGGAATCCTAGAGAGTATTATCTCTAACAGAGGCCCTCAGTTTATCTCTGCCTTCTAGCGAGAATTTATACGAATCCTCGGTGTCTAGCTTCGACTTTCGACTGTAAATCACGCCTAGATAGACGGATAAACCGAAATTATAAACCAGTACCTAGATTAGCGCTTAAGGCTATATATAAATTACTACTAGAATAATTAGTCAGAGCTACTTCTAATAATAGACCACGCTTAGCTTATACTACTTTATAGTACTATTAGAATATCTCTATTCGAATTATAAAAGAGCTACTTACTAAGAACGTCTTTTAACTAGAATACGCCTAAACCCTCGACTATATAAGAGAGGCTATTATAAGAAGAAGCTATAACAGTTATAAAGACTCTTTAAGAAGTACTAGACGTCGGCTAAGTAAATATAGTAAAAGCTTAAGAAAAGAAAGAACGGGACGTAAATAGACATAGATAAGAAGTAGACTTTAGAGTTAGCGATATAGTTTTTATTACTATAAAAGACTAGAATATACAAAGTCCTAGCCAGAAGTTAGACTACTAGATAGCTAGACCTTTTAAGATTCTTAAGAAAGTTAGCTCTGCTTTTAGACTCTAGTTACTATTCTCTATTAGAGTCTATCCTATCTTCGTACTAGAGAAGTTATATAAAGCTTTAGACGATCCTCTATCTAAACAAGTAAGTACGCTACCTTTACCGATTATCGTCGACAAAGAAGAAGAATAGAAGGTTAAGAAAGTACTTATAAGTAAGACGCGATAGAAGTCTCTTTACTACCGATTAAAGTAGAAGAGCTATAACGAGGACCTTAACTAGTACCTAGCTCGCTACGTAGCCTACTTACTACATATATTAAAGGAATTCTATTTAGCGAATCCAACAGCTGACAGGCCTTCAAAGGCTCTTCCTTTGTAGCTAGAGGCGTACGAGGTAGGAAGAAACAATTATAGCGAATTAGAGAGTAACGACTCTATAGCTACGGAAGACAAAGCGGCTTAGTTAGAGAGGGCCCGGTTAGAAGAGGGGGTAGTGTAACAGTCCCAGTCACATACGTATGGATCACGTGCCGAGGTTCTGCCGAAGTCTCGCTTAGTATATATAAATAGAGACAGAGCGTACTAACTCTTCTCTTCTCTGTTTAGTTTAGTTTTCTTCGAATATAAGTACTATTCTATAAGTATCTCTTTTAGTATATTTATAAAGAGCTATTATAGAATAGATAAAATAACTATTAGATTACGTTTCTATAGAATTAGAGTATAAGTATAAATAAAAGACTTAAATTCAACTTAGTTTCTAGTTATAAGAATAGTATTAAGCTATATATACTTCTAAAATAAGTACTAGAAGCTTTTATAGCTTATAAATATCAAAAGAACTAGAAGATTCTAAGAAATATCTTATATATTCTTATAAACTAAATATTACAAATTATAATTACGTAGTAAGTAGTCTAGACGACGCTCTAATAGAATAAAGTACGACATCTAGGAATAGAAGATAGTATAAGAGGAAATTAGTAATACGAAAGGTATTTAAGAGTTTTAGGATTTCATTATTAGATAACCGTTAGAAGTTACGTAATAGATCCTCTTAGATCTCTTAAGAGATCTAAAGAGATCTAGGGATCTAGGCTTATATAGGGATCTAGGTAATACGAGAGATTCTATATATACTAGTATATCTGCTATTAGATAGGAGCTTCGTATCTAACTTAGTTATTAATCTTATTATCTTATTTAATATCTTTGATATAAGTAACGAGTTCGCTTCTAAGTAAATACATCGGCGTATCTATACTTCTTATCTATATACTAACCTTCGAGACTTAGTTACCTTTATTTAGTTTATTTAAGTTTCGTTATACTTTAAGCACTTACTTAGAAGTACGACTAATACGATGTTAAAAACTATACTATCTTCGAGTTTAACTCCTATACTACTAGTAGTACTAATAATACTAGTAGCACCGGTTACTACTCTTAAGAAGAAGGTTAAGCTACTAGTACTAAAAACATTTAACAGCTCTCTAGAGAAACTTACTAAGTTTATTATAAAAGCTTCGATATATCTAAACTTCTACTTAGTATAGTTTACTTACGAAACAGATTAAGTTATATAGCTTACTACTCGTCTTAAAGAGGTAGCGTATAACTAGATAGAA
The DNA here is from genome assembly GCA_001414485.1 of Calycina herbarum. Taxonomy (NCBI): domain Eukaryota; kingdom Fungi; phylum Ascomycota; class Leotiomycetes; order Helotiales; family Pezizellaceae; genus Calycina; species Calycina herbarum. The sequence goes on from LLEY01000127.1 coordinate 27,595, forward strand.
CCTTATCTAGAGGACTTTTAGAAAAACAAAATATTAAATAAGAAGGTATTAAACCTTATAAGTAAAAGTACTTAAGAGTTATTCTTAACTGTTACTAGGTTTAAGAAAGGGATTAATTAGACGTTCGCAGATATAGATTTAAAAAAGAAAGTAGTATAAGCCTTATATAGTCTTCGGCAAAAGAGCTTAGCTACTAAGTACACGTTAATGTTCTAATAGTACTCTATACGTCTTAGCTAGAACGATAAAGCCTTATATAAACAGTTCTACAAAAGATTAAAAGACAGTGTTAAGAATAAACTAGCTTAGAACGACTTCCTAGACACGCTCGACGAGTTAACTAATAATATAATTAAAATTAATAATCGGAATTATAAACAAAGCCTAGAAAAGAAGAGTAGTTATAGACATCGATAAAGAAAGAGTAGAAGAAGGAACTATAGAGATTCTATAGAAATTAATACTACTTAGAAATCATAGGTTTCGAAGAAAGAGATCTAGAAAAAGACCTTTTTAAAGAAAGAGGAACTTTTCTAGGAAGAGCGAAATCGTCGACGTAAGTAGAACTTGTATTATAACTATAGCCTCTCTAGTTATAGAGTAAATAAGTATAGTAAGAAGAAAGACTCTAAAGAGAAGAGATAAGTTAATACTACTATTTAGAAAGAAGTAGCCTTACTTAATAAAATTAAACTTATAGATAATAAACTCGAAGCTAGAGAATATAGTACGTAGATTAAAATAGATACCGCGGATATATTAGTAGGTATTATATATCTATAGCTAAATAAAGGAATTAAGTCGTAAGTTAGTAGAGTATAGAATACTAATAATAATAGAGATCTACTCTTTAAAGAAAATTATAATATATAGTTAGAAATAGATTATAAATTATCTCTTTAAGTAGAGTACGAATTACTACTATTAATAAGTTTATTAGATTCTTTAGAGTTAGAATCTAACTTATTAGAGGTGGATTCTAGAATATATAAGCTTAAATAAGACGAGACTTAGGTATTTATTAGAACATTTAAAAGAGAGAATAGATAGGTATATATAGAAGGCTAGAAACCTGATTTTTAGAGCTTATATTCTACTTAAGAAATCAACTCTACTATCTTAACAACTTATATAATAGTATAGAATAACTAGGACTAAATAACTATAGTTAGCCTAGTTATAGAAAGAGAAACCGTTAAGTTCAAGGAACTTAAACATAGCTAGAGTTAGACTAAGATATCTAGTTAGCCTAAGATAGGAGATATATAGACAGTTATAGACCTTTAAAAGAAAACCAGCTTATAGTAATAGTAGAGTCCTAGGAATTTTATAGAGTACCTAAAACCTAGTTTCCTAGGTACGCTACTCGACGAAAAGAAAGCGTTACTAGAAATAGAAGACTAATATATAATAGTTGCTTTAGTTAATAGTATTAGAGTAATATTCTAAGAACCTAGGACTAAGAGATTATTTAATATAATCTTTTAGGAAATAAACGAATATAATATCGACTAAGAAACAAAGTTAGTATAAAAAGAATTATACTATCTAATAGTTAGAGACTTATAGTTTATAGAAATAATAAATAAAACTATAGCTAAATAGATATAATATTATCTAAACATTACGTCTAACTAGTCTATAGAAAAACGATTCACTAGAACCTTACTAGAACTAGAATAAACTATAGAATATAAACTAAAATATAAAGTAATCTCTATAGATTTAGAGAAAGTAACTTTCGTCTTAAAATCTAGTTAAGAGAATAAAGAAAAGTAAAGATTTACGATATACTTTATAAAAAAAGAATTAAATACTACTTTAGAAGAGAATTAGTTAGTAGTAACTATAAAGATAAGAGGAAAAGAAATCCGAGTCTTAATTAACTCTAAAGCGACGAGTAATTTCCTTTCCTCTATAGCTTTAAAGAAGCTAAACATTTTAATTAAAGATATAAGACTATACTACTTAGATATATAATTCGATATTATTAAAATAAAGAGTAAGGAAGTAATACTTAGTATACTATAGATTTAAGAATATAATCTAGATATTAATTAGAAGGCTTAAATAATAATCTTTAATTAATATAATTATATAGGTTTATAATTATAACTAAAAGACTAGAACGAGGTTAGCGCTACCTCTTCTAATACGCTAGAGCACCTAGTCTAGGGTCTTCTATAGATTAGTAAGATAGATAATAACGAAATACCTATAACGTAATCTATTACCGAGCTGCGTATATTACCGAGCTACGTACTTTTACCGACTTCTACTACTTCAAAATATAATAAATCAACTATAATAATAGATAAAACTTATTACTCTTTAGATTCTAATAAGCTAGATATATCTACAAGTTCTTAACAAGTTCACGTATTATAACTAGTCTTTCCGTAAGTACTATAACGTTACGTAGTTAAAATCCCTTCCTTACGATTTACTCTTCTAAAGCGCTTATCGCGTCGTATCTGCTTATTTACTTCGTCTTAAGCTATAATATCGTATATATCCTCTATAGTAAGTATACCTCCTTAATAGATACGATTCTTTTTAGCTCTATAATACTTGGAAAGTGCCTTATTTACTACTTAAAGTATACGTAGCTTAGTATTAACAAGAGTTAATTTATAAGCTAAATACTCTATATCTTACTATCGTCTATTCTCGATTACCTAGTTAAACTGCCTTACTCTTGCCACGTCGATCAGTATAAGTAATAACTATTCTAGGACAGATTTAACCTATTATAAAGCTAGTCTCGTTGAAGTTATAGAAATCGCTATCTACTATACTATATTTCGCTCGTATATTCTCTACTAGTCGAAACTACGCGCTAATTAACTTAGGATCTTCGTATAAGGCTCTTTAAAAGTCGTAAACGCGATTAAAACACGCCTTTAGCTCTAATCGTCGAACTACGAATCGTTCTACCTAGCGCTTTCTAACACGTTTTACTCTACGTACCTCGAGGAGGTAATTTACTATATCTTCTATATTAACTAGCCGAGGCGAAAACCCTCTAGAATCTTAATCGAATATATGTCGAATAATTATTTCCTTCTCTAATTTCGTTAGCTTTAAACAATTGAGTTTAATATCGCTATAAAAAGGTCAGCCGTTTATTCTAAGACGAAGAGTAGATTTAGGAATTTATAGATTTTTATAGCGTTTCTATAGCTTAATTTTCGTTTAGATGTTCGAATAGCTTTAATAGCTAATATAATTCGTGCTTCTTAAGTTTAGACTTATATTATAGAAGAAGAAAACACGTGTTAAAGTAGTAGAGTAGTAAATTCGGTAAAAGTACGTAGCTCGGTGATATACGCAGCTCGGTAATAGATCACGTTATAGTATAAAGAATTTGAGGCTTTGTTTAAAAACCTAGAAGACTTATAAGCCTTACTAGAATATTACTTATAGGATTATAAGATTAATTTAAAAGAGAGTTATAACCTTAGAAAGTAGAAGCTTTAGTTATATAACTAGAAAAGTATATAGAAAATAGAAAGTTATATAAAGAAAGGTATTAAGAAGAGATATATTAGAAGATCTAAGTTACTAATTACCTTAAATATACTTATTATTAAGAAAAAGAACGACTTAGAAGGAAGAGTATATATTAATTACTAAGAAGTAAATTATACTATAGTTAAGAACGCTTATCCGTACTAGCTAGTTAATACTTATAGAATAAGTTAGATAAGGTAGTATGTTTTATAAAACTAGATTAATAAAACACTTATAGACTTATATAAATAAAAGTTAGAGATAAATAGAAAATAGTATTTACCTTACTATTAGGCTTCTACGAATATATAGTTATACTATTTAGACTATATAATATACTAGCTATATATTAGAGATAAAATAATAATATTCTAGAAGATCTTCTAAGAGTAATAGTAATCTATTATCTAGATAATATTCTAATCTTCTTAGAAAAAGAAGAAGAATATAAGAGATATATTAAAGAAGTTTTATAATAACTTATAAAAGTAAACTCTTAATTAAAACTCTTAAAATACAAGTTTAGAGTAACTTAAACACTTTTCCTAAGCTAGGTATTTAGCTTAGAAAAAATAGAAATAGATCTAGTAAAGATCTAGGATATTCTAAACTAGAAATTACTAGAAAATATAAAGAATATATAGTTCTTCCTTAAATTTATAAACTTCTACTATCTATTTATTAAGGATTATATAAAGATTACTAAACTAATATTAATACTAGTAAAGAAGACTATTAAGTTTATCTAGAGTAAATACGCTAAAAATGCTTTTTAAAAGATTAAAGTAAGATTTATAGAAAAACCTATTTTAAACGATTTCAACGTAGATAAACCTAGTATAATAGAAATAGACGCCTTAGATATAGTAATAGATATAATCTATCTATAACTAAATAATAAAGAAAAGCTTATATCTATTATATACTACTTAAAAACATTTAATCTAGTATAGTAGAACTATAGTATCTTTAACAAAAAATTACTTACTATAGTACTAACCTTAGAACACTAGAGAATATACTTTTAAGAAGTAAAACATATAGTTAACGTGTATATATAGCGAACTAGCTAAATAAGCGAACCGGCTAAAATTTTCCACGCTCGCGATTAAAATTATAGTAACTCTACTATAACGCCTCTAATTAATTAAAACTACTCGGAAATCTCTTCCTTAGATACTTCTTCTATAATATTATAAGTACGCGTATTATAACTAGTCTCTCCGCAGTTGCTACAGCGCTGTACACGTGATTCTTCTCTTAGCTTCCGACTACTACTTCTCTTTATTTCCTATATTACCTACTTACTAACGTCTCTATTATCCTATAGGTCCTACGCTTCCTATTAGCTAAGTGATCCTCCTTACTATAGACGTGTTTTTTTAGCTCTACGGCGCTTACTTAGTGTTTTATTTACTTATCGAAGTCTCTAGTTCTTAGCTTTTAATAGTACTATCTAGTATATTACTTTTGATATACTCTTTATAAACTAGTTAATAGCCTTATAAATAGGGGTTAGAGAGCTACTTTAGTAGTAGGAAATTCGATCTTTAATAAATATAGTCTATAATAAGGCTTTAGTAGAGTTATTTAGTATCTAGAAAACCAAAGGCTAAGCGGAACATAGAGGGGAGTTTAGAGGCGTTGGCGTCTTTAGCTTAAGATTAAGTGTAGAAATCATACTTTCTAGGTCGAATAGAAGAAGCCTAGCCTCTCGGAACCCTTCTTAGATATTACTTTCTATTATTATAATATTAAATAGAGCGTAGAAGGTAGGAAAGAAATTATTCTTAGTAATATAGATAATCTAAGCCTATATTATATCTTTAATTTACTAACTATATATCTTTTTTAAAAGGCTAAAACAGCTAACGTCGAGTAGCTAGAGTATATAAGAAGAATAAGCAGGTATATAAAGAGTAATAATATTATTTTCCTTATAATATTCCTTAAACTCGTTAGAGTAGTAGCTTTTATAGCCGTCGAGGACTAATAGATAATAACTACTAATAGATTAGAACTTAGTATACTTCTTAAAATGTCGAATCTAATCTTTATCTTTCTTATTTATTATCTAACTATTTTTAGTAATAGTAATTACCTAGTTAGATAGAAATCCACTGTTTTAGTACTAAGAAGTAAGATGATTTTTCATAGTAATAATTATAAATAGTAGAATACTCTAGCTTTAGGTATTAACTCCTAGATTACTATAACCTATTTCTAATTACTAGGCTATACTCTTTTTACTCTTATACGTTCTTCTAAGCTTATAATAACTATCGTAGTTGAGATAACGCCTATTATAAACCCAGTCTTATTAAAGTTATAGATATCTATATTATAGATTCTATACTTTGCTACTATACTTCGTATAAGCTTAAACCAGCTACGAATAACTTCTAGGTCTTCGTACTTAGCTCTCTAGTAGTCGTATTTTCGTTAGAAGCGTGTCTAGAGTTCTAGACAGCGCTTAATAAAGTTAGAAGCTTAACGCGTCCTAACGTATAGTACGTCGCGTGCTTTAAGAAGTCGATTTACTATATTCTTAACTATAGATATCTATAGAGGAAATCCTTTTATAGCTAGGTCGAGGATATGTTAAATAAGTACTAATTCCTCTAGCTTGGTTATTTTCTATAAATTAGCTAGAATATCGCGTTATAAAGGTATACTAAGTAAACGTTAACCTAGCTTCTGATAATCTATAGAATAGGTCCTTACAGCAGCTCGAGCACGTAAATTTAGGTCTTTTTACATAGCCTAGATAGCTAAGACTAACCGGCTTTTGTTATTTTTCTAAGGCATCGTTCGTTATAGAGAAATTTAATATTTAGTAGAGGTGTAGTAGAGGCGCGGGGTTTTGGCCGGTTCGCTTGTTTAGCCGGTTCGCTATATATGCACGTTAACTCTAAATAAATTAGTATAAATAATATAGAAAGTATATAAAATATTTCTTATAGATTCTATAGAATAGTATCAATGGGCAGAGTATGGGAAAGCTAGTTATTGAAATCAGTAGGGACGCAAGCGTCAATGTAGTTTCTCCTCCCCTCCTTCGACGTTTAGAACAAGTCTGACGAGTATAGGCAATCCTTGCAACTAAACCAAAGAAGATCTTTGAACCGGATGCCACCTATGTTATTGCTGGCGGACTTGGTGGAGTTGGTCGAAGTATTTCTCGCTGGATGGTACACCGTGGTGCTCGAAACCTCGTTCTCTTATCTCGAAGTGGACCAGAAAACAAGCACTCGTTATCAATCAAGGAGGAACTGAAATGCGCCCGGATAGAGACACCAGCCTGCAATATTGGAGATATGGAAAGACTATCTGCTTGCTTGCAGACATGCCTAAATACTATGCCACCATTGGTGTGGTGTATTCAAGCAGCTGCAGAAGTTCGAGTAGGTTCACATACAAATTGGCCTTCAACTTGTGCATGCGTTGACTTGAATTTTAATAGAATGGCATGTTCTCCAATCTATATTTCGAAGACTGGGCTGCAAGTTTACTCTCGAAGTTTGAAGGATCATGAAACCTTCACACTCTCCTTCCTTTGGGCATGGACTTCTTTATACTTTTATCCTCACTCTCTGGAATTGTCGGTCGAGAGACGTAAGCGAGCTATGCTGCTGAAAATACCTACATGGATGAATTAGCACAGTATCGGGTCGCAAAAGGAGAGAAAGCAGTGGCCATAGATCTCAGTATTCTCGCGGATGACGGCATGCTTGCAGAGAACAAATCACTCATGGAAATGGTTAAGAGCACTGGGGCTTTGATCCCTATCTTTGCTAAAGACCTTGACGCGCTTTTGGATTACTACTGCACTCCCCAATTGGACTTACTTACAGCAACACAATGCCAGCCTGTCATTGGTCTCGAGGTCCCTGCCAATATCACTTCTAGGAATCTTGAACCTCCGCCATTCATTTACCTTCCCACACTTCGTCACTTATTTCAAGTTTCAAGCAACAATGTCTCCTCGTCAAACTCAAATACTCAGACTACTAACCTTTCTGTACTATTTTCTACCGCCGACTCGGTGGCTGAGGCTGGGAGGATGGTAGCAAAAGCGTTGATAGACAGACTCTCTTCCACAATTGCGGTACCAGTAGAAGACATACGGGAAGATAAAGCTATGCATAACTATGGAATTGACAGCTTGGTGGCTATTGAGGTTCGAAATTGGTTTGCGAAGAAAGTCTGTGCGGATATTGCAGTTTTTGATATTCTGGGAAACTCATCTATCAAAGAGGTAGCAACATTGGCTGCGGGGAGGAGTGAGTACAGGAATAAAGACTGGGTTGGAGGAGACTAAGCTAAGATGGTGGATGTGAGAATATTTGTGATGCAAATTTTAATATCAAAGTTTTTTCGTACACATTTATAGCAGGAACCCTTTCTAATATACCAAGTCCGTTTCCCCACCTCGTGTGAAAAAGGATAAATTGATATACAACTTTGTATTCTTTCCAATCAAATTTCGAATCCCATTCAGTGGACAGAAGAATATATTTAAGAAGGGTAATCTTGCCTTGGAAAGTTTAAAGAGATTGCCCAGCTGAAAATCTCCATAACCTACATTGTCAACCCCTTCTCAACTATTTTGAAGGAAAGGTGGCCTGAAAATATGTTTCTCGCTTAGGAATTAGTGGGTCAGAAAGTTCAACCTTCAAAGAGCCTTCAAATCGCACGAAGGTGGTAGCATACCTAGAGGGATTTATAATATATTGATTGATCCTTCAAATACCATCCCCAAAAAACCGCCACTCTTCCCCATGAAAGTTGCCTTGGTGAAAAAAAATCGAAGAAAAACCGTGACCAAATTTTATGTCTCAGATATTGAAAAGAGACAAAAGGGAAGTTGCTAGCGTGCTTGCTAGCGTATTATAGATACCCTCGGACTGATCTAGCGGAGTGTACGGCCAAAATAATCTCCAACGTGCTTTTATTGGCAGGCATATATTTCCTCGGATCGGTGGTTGTGACGGCAGGGGTCTCTGGTGTTGAGGGTGATGGGACGTTAACCCTTGACGGGGCAGACTCCTGGAGAGGACAGTCAAAAGTAAAGGTTGGGGGTTTGGCTGTAGACGAAGAACTGAAATTAAGAGGAGGGGGATGCTGTGGCCATTGGCGAGGGTGGAGGTAGTTTTGGGATCGATAGCTGGCAGGTGATACCCATTCTCTTGATATAAATCGAATACTGAACCTTCAGCTATTTAATTTAATTATCACGTTGTTTCTTCTCTTAAATTACTCTCTAGGATTACTCTCCAGGAAAATGAGCAAAAAGAACAGAAACAGCTTTCTAAGTAAAGAAAGTGTAAGTCTATATGGGTGCTATTGTTTGCCTTCGGTGCGAATCGAACACACAACCTCGTCATTTCATTATATGAGAAGATATAATACTAGTGACGCGCTCTACCATTGAGCTACGAAGGCTTTGAGTTGTTTTTTAATATATTCAAATTCCCTATTCTAAAATATGAGCATTTGTTAATGATCTGTGGGGCTGGTGGGGCTAGATGTTGGTCCAACGCTTCTAAATTAGTTGTGGTTGGTGGGGTAAAGTAGCGGTGTAGACTCGGCTAAATTATACGATACTACACTACCTAAACTTTGATTCAACACAACCACTAGAAGGTAATAAAAGTGTTGAGCAGGTTCAAAGGTCCAAGTAGGAATGGCTTGGAACAAACTGATCTTTGAATGTGAAAAGACAATTGTGAATTACATCATAACTTTTACCGTAACTATTATGTATCAGCTTTCTGTTTCTGTTCTCTCCTTGCCGATTCCTCAGCCTTCTTTGCCTTCTTCGCTGCTTTCTTGGCCTCCTTTCGTGCTGCTTCTTCCTCCTTGGCTTTTTTGGCCTCCTCGCTTCCAAACGCTTCTCTCCACTCATCTCCTTTCTCAGGTTGATGCGACTGAACAAATGTTTTGCTTTGCCGATCTCATGACCGGGTTTTATCAAATCAGCAGTCCAAACATCGGGAATCGGGAGTGGGTCGGCTTGAATTTGTTCGTTTATTGATTTTGCGGTTTCTGGCATATACGGAGCAACAAGCGAGGAAAGTAAGTGAACCAGATTTATGGCAAACCCAATCAGGCCAGCACATTTTGTAGGATCATTCTCTGCCAGCTTATTATTGAGACCATTGGCTGAAAGAAATTTGTGACCTTTTTGAGATATTTGAAATACGATAGATATACCAGTATGTAGTTTGACGGCGTCCATCTCTTGTAAATATTGTGTCAAGAGGATGTTGATCTCATTATTCCAACTCTCGAATGGGTATTCAGAGTAACCCACGTACTCTGGCACAAAGCTGTTGTAATGTTTTGAGTTTGTGAACTTTGTGACTCTGCTAACAAAATCTCCGAAGTTGTCAACCAAAAAGTTATTGTTAGAAGAAATAAAAGTATCCCAATTGAACTGCTTATCGCTACGTTCTGGCCGATGCGAGAGCAAATAGTATTGCCAAACATCTGAAGCAACGCCCGGTTGTTGAGCCGAGTCACCAAATACTCCAATGCCGCGAGATTTTGAAAATTTCCCCCCTTCATAAGTGAGATATTCTGTAGTAGAGAGGTGATGAAGCTTCGTCCAATTCTCTCGAGTCCCGATTTGTGTGGCCGGGAAAATTACAGATTGGAATGCAACGTTATCCTTTCCAATGAATTGATAGAGTTCAACTTCGGGATTGTGCCACCACTGTTTTCATTCCTTGGTGTATCGTGCAGTGATAGAAACATAACCGATGCATGCGTCAAACCAAGGATATATGACTTTTTCTCCGTAGCCTGGTAAAGGTACTGCTGTTCCCCATTTCATGTCCCGTGTTATACTACGTGGCTGTAACCCTTTTTACAACCATGCTGCAGTGATCTCTTTGCCGTTATTCGACCAGGCACCCTTCTTTGAGGATTCATCGAAGAAGCTTTCGATCTCAGGTTGTAGTTTATTTGATTCGAATAAAATGTGTTTCGTGTCTCTGGTAACTGGAGTTGCACCGTCGACCTTGCATCGAGGATTTTTGAGATCCGTTGGATCGAGAAGTTGTCCACAGAGGTCGCATTGGTCACCACGAGCATCCACGTAACCACAATGTGGACACTCCCCTTCCACGAAACGATCTGCGAGAAATGAACCATGCTTTTCACAATAAAGTTGCGTTGTACTTTGTTCTTGTAAAAAGCCGCTACCTTGCAGTTTGAGAAATATGTCTTGAGTGATTTCCGCTTGAAGTGTAGTTGTTGTCCGGTCGAAAATGTCGAAATCGATGTTGAACCATTTATACACAGCTGCATGTAGGACATGATATTTGTCACAAAGCTCTTTTGGTGTACATCCCTCGAGGAGAGCTCGTGCTTCAGTTGTTGTCCCATACTCATCAGTACCTAGGATTTTTGAAGGTTAGCATAAAACTGGGACCGCCTGCGACAGTAACCTACCACAAATATAGAGAGAATTTATTCCGCGACCCTTACAGTATCTGGAAAAAAACGTCCGCTGAAAGCACCGATCCGATGAGATTTCCAAGGTGTGGGACATTGTTAACGTATGGCAGTGCACTGGTTATGACGATGTTGCATTTTCCGGGCTCTGGGAGAATGGTCCCCGGGGCTTTCAATTGTTGAGCCATTTTGAGGTGGTCTCAGCAATTTTGTCAAGATAATTATAACGTTTCTAGGGGCCTGCTTTAGCCTCTCTATCCTTCTAAAAGCTAACTCTATTTAGAAGAAGAATAAAAATAGAATTACTATTATAAGTCTAAACTTGTATACTATCTTAGCTATTAGTCTAATTGAATCTGTTAATAGAATTTAGTTAAGAAACCTATTAATTAAAATTTAGTCTAACGTATATATATAGCGAACCGGCTAAACAAGCGAACCAGCCAAAACCCCGCGCCCTTACCACACCTCTACTAAATATTAAATTTCTCTATAACGAACGATGCCTTAGAAAAATAACAAAAGCCGGTTAGTCTTAGCTATCTAGGCTATATAAAAAGACCTAAATTTACGTGCTCGAGCTGCTATAAGGACCTATTCTATAGATTACTAGAAGCTAGGTCGACGTTTACTTAGTATACCTTTATAACGTAATATTCTAGCTAATTCATAGAAAATAACTAAGCTAGAGGAATTAGTACTTATTTAACATACCCTCGACCTAGCTATAAAAGGATTTCCTCTATAAATATCTATAGTTAAGAATATAGTAAATCGACTTCTTAAAGTATACGACGCGCTATACGTTAGAACGCGTTAGGCTTCTAACTTTATTAAGCACTGCCTAGAACTCTAGATACGCTTCTAACGAAAATACGACTACTAGAGAGCTAAGTACGAAGACCTAGAAGTTATTTATAGCTAGTTTAAGCTTATACGAAGTATAGTAGTAAAGTACGGAATCTATAATATAGATATCTATAACTTTAATAAGACCGGGTTTATAATAGGCGTTATCTTAACTACGATAGTTATTATAAGCTTAGAAGGACGTATAAGAGTAAAAAGAGTATAGCCTAGTAATCGAGAATAGGTTATAATAATCTAGAGAGTTAATATCTAAGGCTAGAGTATTCTACTATTTATAATTATTACTATGAAAAATCATCTCGCTTCTTAGTAATAAAACAGTGGATTTCTACCTAACTAGGTAATTACTATTACTAAAAATAGTTAGATAATAAATAAGAAAGATAAAGATTAGATTCGACATTTTAAGAAGTATACTAAGTTCTAATCTATTAGTAGTTATCGTCTATTAGTTCTCGACGGCTATAAAAGCTACTACTCTAACGAGTTTAAGGAATATTATAAGGAAAATAATATTATTACTCTTTATATACCTGCTTATTCTTCTTCTATACTCTAGGTACTCGACGTTAGCTGTTTTAGCTCTTTAAAAAAGGTATATAGTTAGTAAATTAAAGATATAATATAGGCTTAGATTATCTATATTACTAAGAATGATTTCTTTCCTACCTTCTACGCTATATTTAATATTATAATAATAGAAAGTAATATCTAAGAAGGGTTCTAAGAGGCTAGGTATCTTCTATTCGACCTAGAAAGTATAATTTCTACACTTAATCTTAAGCTAAAGACGCTAACGCCTCTAAACTCCTCTCTATATTCCGCTTAGCTTTAGGTTTCCTAGATACTAAATAACCCTACTAAAGTCTTATTATAGACTATATTTATTAAAGATTAAATTTCCTACTACTAAAGTAGCTCTCTAACCTCTATTTACGAGGCTATTAACTAGTTTATAAAGAGTATATCAAAAGTAATATACTAGATAGTACTATTAAAAGCTAAGAACCAGAGACTTCGACAAGTAAATAAAGCACTAAGGAAGCGCTATAAAGCTAAAAAAACACGCCTATAGTAAGAAGGATTACTTAGCTAATAGGAAGCGTAGGACCTATAGGATAATAGAGACGTTAGTAAGTAGGTAATATAGGAAATAAAGACTGGTCGAACAAGGGAGGAAACAGGCTAAGCAGGCTCTATAAACAACCGGATCGGCCGCTACCTAACTCTCTTAGATAGAGTAGTATCGAAGTATACTAGGATTATTCTCCTAGTCTATAAGACCACCCCTACCTCGGCACTCCTTATAGAATCTAGCCTCTTAGCCGCTGAAATCGCTCTTATAGTAAAAAGCAGAGCATTTGAGGCTAGAACTCGCCGACTCGACTCGGCTCACCTGCTTAAACGATGTGTAAATAACCCTTGCTTAAAGACTAGGCTTATCTACTGCTCTTCTAAACCCCTCTCTCTCTTAGAAGAAATCGACCTAATATAAGACCCTCTGTGGAATAGAGGGTTTAACCGGCAGGCCCGCCTTCTCGAGGTAGCAGATCTAAGCCCTAGTGGTAATAAGGACTTCTACAAAGCTGAATTCCTTGAATTCCTTGCCTCTGTCTCGCCTACAGACCTGGTTATATTTACCGACGGCTCTCGCTTAGACGACAAAAGTACTAGTAGCGGCGTATGTCTTATAAGAGGAGGGGTTTTTCTAAACACAAGGCTCTTCCTCTTCGGCAAAACATTAGAGATATACGACGTAGAAGCCAAAGCTGTCTTATATAGTCTAGAACTAGCCCTAGACTCCCCTTTCTAGGCCTCGGCTACGAAGTACTGGATTTGCCTCGACAACCTCGAAGCTATACTATAACTAACCTACCGGTCTTATAGCACGTCGTAAGAGACCTTTAATAAGGTATATAGCTTTACTTAGCTATACCTAGGGAAGATTTAGACAAGGTAGTGCCCTAGTTATATAGGAATCCGCGGCAACGAAATAGCTGACAAAGCTATAGGAAAAGCGGCTTGAACACCCTCTTCTGGTTCCCCTCTACTCTATACTACTATACTTAAGAGAGAGGTTAAAGAGATAGGGATTAGGCTTGTAAATCAGCTCTGGCAGACAACGCTCCTAGATACCTATAAAAACCTAGGACTTACTTCCTAGCTTTTAAAACCTAAGACTCTCCAGCTACTAAGAAAGGTCCTAGCTCGGCTAATTACAGCTCGAACTAGACACGGAGACTTTATAGTATATTACCTCTGCTTCTTCTACCTCGATATATTACTAGAATTAGGGAATTGTAAGTATAAAAGAGCGAAAACATAATTCTACCTACTCTACTATAGACTAGCAAATAACAAAGACCTAAGGCTATTAGCTAAGGCGGAGAGAAACCCTTAACTTCTTTTCGGACCTGGCTGCGAGGAACTCTTTAGTAAGATCTACGCTAAAACCAAGTTCTTTATAAAAATCTGTCCTTCGAGATAGCTTAACTCTCTTTTCCTTTCTTTTCTCTTTACTTATATATCTTCTTTGTCTTTCCTTGATTCTATAAACTAATTAAGAATAAGTACTGTTCCGAAAGTAGAGCTTCTCTTTAAACTATCTCTTATAAATTAGCTTACTCGTTTACTATCCCTGTAGCCTAGAGCACTACTCTAGTGTTATTTACTCTCTTTTAAGACACTTTTAGGATTTAGCCTACGCGAGCTATTCTCCGCTTGACGTTAAATAGAAATAAATAAATAAATAAATAAATAGGAAATAAAGAGAAGTAGTAGTTAGAAGCTAAGAGAAGAATCACATATACAGCGCTATAGTAACTACGAAGAGACTGGTTATAATATATATACCTATAATATTATAGAAGAAATATCTAAGAAAGAGATTTCTAAGTAGTTTTTATTAGTTCGACTTAGTAGTCGATAGCTTGATATAAAAAGAGTATATATTCTTATAACTATCGTTAATATATACCGAGTAAGAAAGAAGTCTATACTCGGTTCTTAAATACCTGCCTTCCTTATTAAGCGAGGAAGTAACGTGAAAGTATAAAAGGCACGTAGAAGTGCTAACTACTTATATATATACCGACACTAGCACTTCTTTAAAGTCGGTAGAAGTAGTACTCTAAAAATTATTAAAAATCGGTCTTATCCTTTCTTACTAGCTATAGTACTTATTTCTATAACCTAGATTACTCGTTGCTTCGTTCTACCTATTCTATAAGCTTTACGTCTAGCTTATTAGTATTAATTAGTCTCTAGAGAGCGTTATAACAGTCTCTTTTTATTATAGTATCTATAGAGTTACTTTTATTATCTATCTACTTAATCTCGTTAATCTCTCTTAGCTTATATATGTTAGGACTTGTAGCAAATGCTAATGAATTAAACTATAGAGGTGTCTATATATAAGAAGATTCGATTGTCCTTTCTAAGCCAGAGTCCTTGCTAACTTATATACTTAGTTAGCTTTTTCTAGAGGGTTCTGCTAAGGGTACTCTCGAAGGTTCTGTTACGTCTATGCGTTGCTAAGCGAGGTTACGTGAATGCGTCGCTGGAGTACTCCGAGACTTATTCCACGGGTGTAACCCTTGATATTACCCCCCTTCCTACTCTTAAAGGTAGGTGTCTAGGGCTACTATGTCCTCTAACTTAGTAGCAGGTTCCTATATTGGGTTTGCGTATCCTATCTATTTAACCTTATACTCGAGTCGAGTACAAGAGCCTTTCCCTAAGAGCTTCTTTTACTATTAACCTAGTATTCTTTTAACTTGCTATTCTATAGTATCGTCTACTAATATTACAGGTAGTTGATCATTGTTTATAATTTAACTAAGCAGCGGGTCTATAGCTACTAGCCTTAATAAGTCTATATTAAAGACATTATAGATACTAGGCAGGGTGTCTAGCCTATATATAGACGGGCTAATAACCTCAATAACTATAAACTTAGTAGATTAAGCATCTAGTTTCTTACTAGCCCTGTCTATCTATATATTCCGTAAGCTTAAGTAAACCTTATCTCTAACCTTATATATAGGAGCGGTATTCCATAAACGATTTGCTTAAGTCTCCTAGTCTTATTATACCCTTACTATTAATAATTATACCTATTCTACAATAGCCTTAATCTTTACTACTATTGCTTCGCTCTTTTAAATTAGTGTTTTTATGTTTACAGGTACTACCACGTCTATTAAGGGGTTAATAGTCTATAACAGATAGCCGTAGCTAAGTTAGAAGGGGCTTACACCTGTTAATGTTAAATCCCGTCCGTTAAAAGCTAGCTATACTACTAGCAGCTAGTCGGCCTAGTCGTCCTAAGCTATATTAATCCACTGCTATAGAAGCGTCTTAACTTTAGCATTTACCTGTTCCGTTAACCCGTCAGTTTATAGATAGAAGGCTATAGAGATCCGTCGTTTAATCCGTAAGAAGTTATAAAGCGTCTTCTATACTTGTCTAATAAATTACAAGCCCCTATCAGACACTATTACTCTTGGTAGTCTATGTAAGCTATAGTATATAGTAATAAATAAGCGAGCAAATTCCTCTAATAATATAGTCGAGTTATAGGCCGTAAGGAGCACCCCTTTACCTAAACGGTCCGTAAACACTGCTATTATATCAGAGCCTTTACTTATAAGTAGTAGTCTAATAAAGTCGACAAAGATCTCCTACTATTACTACTTAAGAATTAGTAATAGACGAAGCAGGCCTTATTTACGATCCCTCTAGACCTTGGTACGTCCGTAAACTCCATAGTTATAGATAAACTGCTTAACTATAGTCTATAAGTTTAGCTAGAAGAACTCCCTTAAGACTATTATAATTATCCCGTTCTTACTAGGATGGCCCGTAAGTGTAGAATCATAGAGTTCCTATATAATTACAGTCTATAGCAGCTCATAGTCAGGGACCTATAGTCTACCCCTAAACTATAAATCACCGTTCTTATCAACTAAGTAGTCAGAGACAGAGACTTTAACTAGAGAAGCAAGGTCTACTAGAAACACCCTATCTCCTTAGCAGACAGTGTCTATAAGACGCCTAAAGTCCTTATCCTATACCTTTCCCTCTTCCTAGAGGTTCCGTAGTTGGTCTATAAACGCTTACTACGTCGCTACGTCGCTTACTTAATTCCTCCCGTTTACTAACACTAGTTCTAGCTATATAGTATTTCCTTAAATTATTCTGTCCAGAATTAGTTATACTATCCTATAATTAAGGCGTTCATCTCCCTCCTCTAGGAGGTCCTAGTCCCTCCTTATTAGTATATCTAGCAGTCCTCCCTCTTTGCCTAGGCGGTATTAGATAATTAAGTTAAACTTACTAAGTATTAACTACTACTACATTTGTCTTTTAAACAGTTTACAGACCGTTATAAAGTACTTAAGATTCTTATAATCCGTAAGTACTATAAACTGCCTAACACTTTTTAACTCCGCTTCCTATTTCTTAAAGCAACGAATAATAGCTAACAACTCCTTATTATATATTAGGTAATTATATTCAGTAGGTGCGTGTTTCTTTAAGAAGAAGGCTACGGGCTATAAGACGCTATTCTTTACTTAAAAGAGTACGCCTCCTAAGTAATATCCAGAGGAGTCTATCTCTAGGACTGTCTCGTAATCTAGGTTAAACTAAGCCAGTACTAGGGCCTCTGTAAAGGCCTGCTTTAACTATTCGAAGGCTCTATTTACTTCGTCTATCTATTAGAAAGATATATCCTTTTTAACAAGTCTATAAAGAGGAGCTATAATCTATGAAAAGTCTTTAATAAACTGTTAATAGAAATTCGTAAATCCTAGGAAGCTAAGGACGCCTTTTATCTTTATTAGTGCTTTCTAATCTATAATAGCCTATATTTTAGCTAGGTCTATCTATAAACCTTTCCCTACTTCTATAATAAACCTAAGGTACTTTGTAGACTATACTTTAAATTCGTACTTATTAATATTAAGCTATAGCCTAGCATCTTAAAGCCTTTATATTACTTTATAGACATACTCGCAGTACTGGTTACGGGTGCTGTCTATAAAGACTAAGACATTGTCGATATATACTAAGACAAAGTCGTCTAAGAACTCTTAAAGCGTATGATTAATATACCGCTAGAAAGTGCTAAGAGTATTTATAAGCCTAAAAGGGGTAATAAGCTATTTAAAAAGCCTAAAGCGTATCTAGAAAGCTGTTTTCTACTCATCTCCCTCCTTAATTTATATTTTATAAAACGTAGTAATAATATCTATTTTTATAAACTACTTTGCTTTTCTAATTTAGTTAAGTGTTTCTTAGATTAAGAGTAATAGATAGCAGTTCTTATAAGTTAACTTATTCAGTGCCTAGTAGTTATAACAGAACTGTAAGCCCCCTCCTAGCTTCTATACAAAGAGTACTAGCGCAGCTGCTAGAGAGTTACTTACTCGAATAAATTCCTTATCTAATAGCTCTATTAGGGTTTTACAGAGCACTAACAGCTCGTCCTATAACATATTATAAAGTAGCCTCTATAAGACTGTCTCCTCAGATCCACTGTCCGTCTATAAAAGCTTAATACTATAATCAATTCCTTATTAGTATACTAGTAACTTATTTACTTCTTTTCTATTGAAAGCTAGGTAGAATTCTAGACCGATCTAGCTAGGCAGCTTTATCCACAGGTCTATATACTTCTTCTCTACTAACGCTTTGCTAATATCTATAAGGCTAGCTAAGAAAACTTATAGCTTACGTTTATAATCTATAAGAAAGTAGAAGACAGCTATACTTACTTACTTATAGGAGTAAGACTTTTCTAGCTTGCTATAAACTTCTAACCCAGAGTCTTAGAAGAGTAAGCATCCCTTAGTAGTGTTAAGTAAAGCTCGCTCTCTCCTTAACTAAGATTTTCCTAGAATTATTTCATAGCCCTTAATCTTAAGGACTACGTAAGTATAAACTCGTTTCTACTAGTAGCCTCTAATATCTATACTAAAAGATACTACTTAGGATATAGCATCCTCTAATACTCCTTCTACTAACTATAAATACCTTAGTATAATTTATATACAAGAGAGCTAATAATAACAGACAAAACGGTCTAAAATAATTCTATAGACTAAATACCCTAAATCTATTAAGGCTTATAAAGTAGCTACCCTATTTACTAAAGCCGATATAAGAAGAGGTTTTTCGTCTATATATTCCTACTTAAAATGTCTCTAAGTATCTATTACTAACAACTCCCTTCGTTGCCCCTACCTACGCTTTCTAATAGAAGCTACTAGTTTTCCAAATCCAAGGAGACATTACCGTCTTCTTCTTCTAATTCTAGTACTACTTCCTTAACCTCTGCCTTCTATTTATAGACCGAATCCGCTGTTATAGGTCGCCTTAGTAGTCTATATAGACATTCTTAAACAAAATAACTAGTAGCTCTACAACGAAGACAGCGACTAGTATAAGCACGGTTGCTTTGTTCTTCCTAGGACACCTATTTAGCACGCTTAGTACTAGTTATTAAGACTTTAGCAGGTGCCGGTTCCTAATCTATACCCTCTATAGATGCCTTATAGGTAACTTTCAGTCCGTTAGTAATATTGCCGCTTATTACCTACTATATAGTATCCGTCGAGCATTTCTAAGAAGTCTATAGTATTTCTAGAAGAGTCTAGGCCCTAGATCTTAATATTCAAGCTTTATAAGCTCTTAAGCAGTCGTCCGTTTCTTTAATAATAGAGTAGTAAGACTCGAAGTTAGGTTAAGAAGGAACTATAATCATCGCCTTAACTAACTCGTTACTAAGGATTCAGTTAAGAGACACCTTCTTTACGTCGTCTAGCTAAGATCCTCCTCTAGACTCTATAAGCAGAGCTTGCTATTCTATAAAGACCTCTAGGAATAGTCTTAAGCCCTAGCAGAAGGATTCTAGCTTTCGTTACGCTCTTTCCTTAGCTTATAGGTCTCTAAACATAAACTCTACTCGATCTAAGAAATCACTACTATTAGCTAGCTCTAGCTTACTCTGTTCCTATACCTATACTTCTATTCTACAGAGCGCCTTACTCTATAGGGATCCGTTAAGTGCCTAAAACTTAACATATTTAGTACATCTATAGTAGTCGACTTCGATTTTGGCTCGTACTTGTTATAACTAAGCTTCTAGCTTATCTAAGTCTCTATAGAATTCCAGTAGCAAAGGAAGAGATTTCCTAGGTTTATTATCGTTATAGACTATCTATAAGCGAGCTTCCTTATCCTTCTTTTACTTATTCGTAATCTATAGACAATCGTCCTCTTAGGCAGATATTAACTGATTCTACTACTCTTAAACATACTATAGAAACCAGGCAGGTAGCTGATTCGGTATACTGTCTTCTTATAGTTCTCCTATTATCCGTAAGTTCTGTAAATACCGTAAAATAGCCTATAAGTTCTAGTGTTACTATAAAGGCCCGCTATATTCTAGTATTACTAAAATAGCCTAATATATTCTAGTATTACTATAAAGGCTCTTAAGTTCTAGTATTACTATAAAGGCCTAATGTGTTCCAGTATTACTAAAATAGCCTGATATGTTCTAGTACTGCTAAAATAGCCCGATGTATTCTAGTATTAAGGAGAATCGAATCTAATATTAGGACTTATAGCAAATACTAATAAATTAAACTACAGAGGTGTCTATATATAAGAAGATTCGATTATCCTTTCTAAGCTAGAGTCCTTACTAACTTATATACTTAGTTAGCTTTTTCTAGAGGGTTCTGCCAAGGGTACTCTCGAAGGTTCTGTTACGTCTATACGTTGCCAAGCGAGGTCACGTGAATGCGTCGCTGGAGTACTCCGAGACTTATTCCACGGGTGTAACCCTTGATAATATACCTCTCTTAAATATATAACGTTAATTATTAAACGCTTCTCTTTAGTAGTTCCTAGTTTAGCTATATACTCGTAAATAGACTTCGAGTTAGTATATATAATAAGAGAGACTTTAAAGAAAAGCATACTTTCTAGAGTTAACTTAATAGAAGTAGCAGCGTCGGAACCAGAGCTTATAATATATAATTCCAAGGCTAAAACGCTACGAGTTACCTACTTATACTTAGTAGATAACTAGTATAAAATATTAGCGTTGTCGTCCTTGTCTATAAGTACGATTACGTATCTAATTTATAATAATAAATCCTTGTTATTTATAAAAGAACTATCTATAAAGGCATAGAGCTTAAGCGAGTTCTTATCTAATTTAATATATACAAGGCCTCTTATAGTATTGTCGATTTACTACTAGATTCGTTTATTAAGAAGAGTAATGTCGCTCTTTTATAAATCGGTTATTTAAGCTATATAGGATAGATCAAAAGCGGCTTCTAGCTAGGATATAGTTATAAGATATACCTCTCGAGCACGTTATATAATATATTAATCCTTAGTAGACACTATATAGGATAATCCCTTAGTATTAACAGTTATAGCTAGCGACTTTTATACTAAGTTTAAATTCTTAGTATTATCCTAGAAAAGTATAATTCTACCTTAATACTTAGTAATTAAGCCTCTATTAAACTTAATTAGATAATCTACTATAAGTTGTTCTCTTTCTTTAGAAGAGAAGCTAGCTTTCTTAATTACTTGTTTCTCTTTAGTAAGAAAGGCAGTATTTATAAGTATAAGTATATTATCTATTTAAAGGCCTATTATACTAAAAGAGTTAGCTTCCTTAGTATATAAGAGGCAGGGGTTGAAGGTGGATTAGAGTATAGAAAGCTTGTCTATATAGTACTTCTAGTATATTATAAACCAGTGTTACTAGCTTCTAGGATACTATATAAGAGCTTAATTACTTTAAAGAATAAACTCTCTTACTATAGATATCCTTCTAGTAGACATATAAAGAACTTCTGATTTAGTTCTATTAGGGATTAAGTATATACTTATATAATATCTTAACTCTATACTTAAAGTTCTAGAAAGATAGTTATTAGTACTAGTATTATCCTTTAACTAACCCTTTAGATAGTAGAAGCTTAAGTAAGTACTAGTAACTTTCTAGTATTATTATATACTTAAATTACTAGCCTTAACTTTATAAAAGTAAGTACTATACCTTCAAGCTTAATATTATTAACAAATCAGAATCTAAAGATCTTAGTATCTAAAAGCAGTTCTTCCTAGGTAATTATCTTAAATACACTACGGTTTATAAGACTGTTGATTTCCTTTTAGTATAACTTAATATAAATTATACTATTATTAGCTATAAATACTTTAATATCGTAGTTATCTTCTATAAAGGAGATAAAGGTCTTAATATTAGTTAAAGTAACGTATTCCTTAGTATTATTATCTAAGGCCTCGATGTTAATCTCTTATATTAGAGTATTAGAAGATTAGTATAGCCTTAGATACTTTCGTAGTCTTTCTTATCTACGCTTTTGAATTTAACTTAGACTTAATATTAACTTTAAAAGGAGGCCTTACCTCGGTTATAGCTCCAGTAGATCTATATAAATATCCTATTATTCTAGAAGCTACTAGAGTTAGTAGCAAGTTCAAGGTCGAATTAGAAGATCTCGTTTATGATTTTATAAGCAGAGTAAAGCCTCCTTATTCTCCTAGTACTAGTGAGCTTATTATCAGGGCTTATAGTAAGTGCTAATGAATTAAACTACAGAGGCTATCTATATATAAGAAGATTCGATTGTCCTTTCTAAGCTAGAGTCCTTACTAACTTATATACTCAGTTAGCTCTTTCTAGAGAGTTCTGCTAAGGGTACTCTCGAAGGTTCTATTACGTCTATGCGTTGCTAAGCGAGGTCACGTGAATACGTCGCTAGAGTACTCCGAGACTTATTCCACGGGTATAACCCTTAATATTACCTCTCTTCCTACTCTTAAAGATAGGTATCTAGGGCTACTATGTCCTCTAACTTAGTAGTAGGTTTCTATATTAGGTTTGCGTATCCTGTCTATTTAACCTTATACTCGAGTCGAGTACGAGAGCCTTTCCCTAAGAGCTTCTTTTACTGTTAACCTAGTATTCTTTTAACTTACTATTCTATAGTATTATCTACTAATATTATAGGTAGTTAATCATCGTCTATAATTTGACTAGGCAGCGGGTCTATAGCTGCTAGCCTTAATAAGTCTATATTAAAGACATTATAGATACTAGGTAGGGTGTCTAGCTTATATATAGGCGGGCTAATAACCTCGATAACTGTGAACTTAGTAGATCGAGTGTCTAGTTTCTTACTAGCTCTATCTATCTATATATTCCGTAAGCTTAAGTAAACCTTGTCTCTAATCTTATATATAGAAGCGGTATTCTATAAACGATTTACTTAAGTCTCCTAGTCTTATTATACTCTTACTATTAATGATTATACCTATTCTATAATAGCCTTAATCTTTGCTACTATTACTTCGCCCTTTTAAATTAGTGTTTTTATGTTTATAGGTGCTACGACGTCTGTTAAGAGGTCGATAGTCTATAATAGATAGCCGTGGCTAAGTTAGAAAGAGCTTATACCTGTTAATATTAAATCCTATCTATTAAAAGCTAGCTATACTACTAGCAGCTAGTTAGCCTAGTCGTTCTAAGCTATATTAATCTACTACTATAGAAGCGTCTCGACTTTAGTATTTACCTGTTCCGTTAACCCGTTAGTTTGTAGATAGAAGGCTATAGAGATCCGTTGTTTAATCTATAAGAAGTTACAAAGCGTCTTCTATACTTATCTAATGAATTACAGGCCTCTATTAGACACTATTACTCTTAGTAGTTTATATAAGCTATAGTATATAGTAATAAATAAGCGAGTAAATTCCTCTGATAATATAGTCGAGTTATAAGCTGTAAGAAGCATCTCTTTACCTAAACAGTCTATGAATACTGCTATTATATTAAAGCCTTTACTTATAGATAGTAGTCTAATAAAGTAGATAGAGATCTTCTACTATTACTACTTAGGAATTAGTAAGAGACGAAGCAGGCCTTGTTTATAATCCCTCTAGACCTTAGTATGTTTATAAACTCTATAGTTATAGATAAACTACTTAACTATAGTCTATAGGTTTAGTTAGAAGAACTCTCTTAAGACTATTATAATTATCCCGTTCTTGCTAGGATAGCTTATAAGTGTAGAATCATAGAGTTCCTATATAATTATAGTCTATAGCGGCTTATAGTCGGGGACCTATAGTCTGCCTCTAAACTATAAATTACCGTTCTTATTAACTAAGTAGTTAGAGATAGAGACTTTAACTAGAGAAGCGAGGTTTACTAGAAACACTCTATCTTCTTAGTAGATAGTGTTTATAAGACGTCTAAAGTCCTTGTCTTATACCTTTCTCTCTTCCTAGAGGTTCTATAGTTGGTCTATAAACGCTTGCTACGTTGTTATATTGCTTACTTGATTCCTCCTGTTTATTAATACTAGTACTAGCTATATAGTATTTCTTTGAATTATTCTGTCTAGAATTAATTATACTATTCTATAATTAAGGTATTTATCTCCCTTCTCTAGGAGGTCTTAGTCCCTCCTTATTAATACATCTAGTAGTCCTCTCTCTTTACCTAGGCGGTATTAGATTATTAGGTTAAACTTGCTAAGTATTAACTACTACTATATTTGTCTTTTAGATAGTTTATAGACTATTATAAAGTACTTAAGATTCTTATAATCTATAAGTATTATAAACTATCTAATACTTTTTAACTTTACTTTCTATTTCTTAAGATAACGAATAATAGCTAATAACTCTTTATTATATATTAGGTAATTATATTTAGTAGGTGTGTGTTTCTTTAAGAAGAAGGCTATAGGCTATAAGACGCTATTCTTTACTTAAGAGAGTATACCTCTTAAGTAATATCTAGAGGAGTCTATCTCTAGGACTGTCTCGTAATCTAGGTTAAACTAAGCTAGTACTAGGGCCTTTATAAAGGCCTGCTTTAACTGTTCGAAGGCTCTATTTGCTTCGTCTGTTTATTAGAAGGATATATCCTTTTTAACGAGTTTATAGAGAAGAGCTATAATCTATGAAAAGTCTTTAATAAACTGTTAATAGAAATTCGTAAATCCTAGGAAGCTAAGGACGTCTTTTGCTGTTATTAGTGCTTTCTAATCTATAATAGCTTATATTTTAGCTAGGTCTATTTATAAACCTTTCTCTACTTCTATAATAAACCTAAGATACTTTGTAGACTATACTTTAAATTCGTACTTATTAATATTAAGCTATAGCCTAGTATCTTAAAGCCTTTATATTACTTTACGAATATGCTTACGGTGCTAGTTACAGGTACTGTTTATAAAGACTAAGACATCGTCGACATATACTAAGACAAAGTTATCTAAGAACTCTTAAAGTATATAATTAATATACCACTAGAAAGTGCTAGGAGTATTTATAAGTCTAAAAGAGGTAATAAGCTATTTAAAAAGCCTAAAGTGTATCTAGAAAGCTGTTTTCTACTCGTCTCCTTTCTTAATTCGTATCTTATAAAATATAGTAATAATATCTATTTTTATAAACTACTTTGCTTTTCTAATCTAGTTAAGTATCTCTTAGATTAAGAGTAATAGATAGCGGTCCTTATAGGTTAACTTATTTAGTGTCTAGTAGTTATAACAGAACTATAGGCCCTCTCCTAGCTTCTATACAAAGAGTACTAGCGCAGCTGCTAGAGAGTTGCTTACTTAAATAAATTCCTTATCTAGTAGCTCTATTAGGGTTTTATAGAGTACTAATAGCTCGTTCTATAATATATTATAGAGTGGCCTCTATAGAACTGTCTCCTTAGATCCGCTATCTATCTATAAAAGCTTAATACTATGATTAATTCCTTATTAGTATACTAGTAACTTGTTTACTTCTTTTCTATTGAAAGCTAGGTAGAATTCTAGACCGATCTAGCTAGGTAGCTTTATCCGCGGGTCTATATACTTCTTCTCTACTAACGCTTTACTAATATCTACAAGGCTGGCTAAGAAAACTTATAGCTTACGTTTATAATCTATAAGAAAGTAGAAGACGGCTATGCTTACTTACTTATAGGAGTAAGACTTTTCTAGCTTACTATAAACTTCTAACCTAGAGTCTTAGAAGAGCAAGTATCCCTTAGTAGTATTAAGTAAAGCTTGCTCTTTCCTTAACTAAGATTTTCCTAGAATTATTTTATAGCTCTTAATCTTAGAGACTACGTAAGTATAAACCCGTTTCTACTAGTAGCCTCTAATATCTATATTAAAAGATACTACTTAGGATATAGTATTCTCTAATACTCCTTCTACTAACTATAAATACCTTAGTATGATTTATATATAAGAGAGCTAATAATAATAAACAAAACAATCTAAAATAATTCTATAGACTAAATACCCTAAATCTACTAAGGCTTATAAAGTAGCTACTCTATTTACTAAAGCCGATATAAGAAGAGGTTTTTCGTCTATATATTCCTACTTAAAATATCTCTAAGTGTCTATTACTAATAACTCCCTTCGTCGCCCCTACCTACGCTTTCTAATAAGAGCTACTAGTTTTCCGAATCTAAGGAGACATTACCGTCTTCTTCTTCTAATTCTAGTACTACCTCTTTAACCTCTACCTTCTGTTTATAGACTAAATCCGCTGTTATAGGTCGCTTTAGTAGTCTATACAGATATTCTTAAATAAAATAACTAGTAGCTTTATACTAAAGACAGCGACTAGTATAAGCACGGTTGCTTCGTTCTTCCTAGGACACCTATTTAGTATACTTAGTACTAGTTATTAAGACTTTAGTAGGTGCCGGTTCCTAATCTATACCTTCTATAGATACCTTATAGGTGACTTTTAGTCTATTAGTAATATTACTACTTATTACCTACTATATAGTATCTGTTAAGCGTTTCTAAAAGGTCTATAGTGTTTCTAGGAGAGTCTAGGCCCTAGATCTTAATATTCGAGCTTTATAAGCCTTTAAGCAGTTGTTCGTTTCTTTAATAATAGAGTAGTAAGACTCGAAGTTAGATTAAGAAGGAACTGTGATTATTACCTTAACTAACTCGTTACTAAGGATTCGGTTAAGAGATACCTTCTTTACGTTATCTAGCTAAGATCCTCCTCTAGACTCTATAAGTAGGGCTTGCTATTCTGTAAAGACCTCTAGGAATAGTCTTAAGCTCTAGTAGAAGGATTCTAGCTTTCGTTATACTCTTTCCTTAGCTTATAGGTCTCTAAATATAAACTCTACTCGATCTAAGAAATCACTACTATTAACTAGCTCTGGCTTGCTCTATTCCTATATCTATACTTCTATTCTATAGAGCGCCTTACTCTATAGAGATCTGTTAAGTACTTAAAACTTAATATATTTAGTATATCTATAGTAGTCGACTTCGATTTTAGCTCGTGCTTATTATAACTAAGCTTCTAGCTTGTTCGAGTCTCTATAGAATTCTAGTAGCGGAGGAAGAGATTTCCTAGGTTTATTATCGTTATAGACTATCTATAAGCGAGCTTCCTTATCCTTCTTTTACTTATTTATAATCTGTAGACGATCGTTCTCTTAGGTAGATATTAACTAATTCTACTATTCTTAAATATACTATAGAAACTAGGCGGGTAGCTAATTTAGTATACCGTCTTCTTATAGTTCTTCTATTGTCTATAAGTTCTATAAATGCTGTGAAATAGCTTATAAGTTCTAGTATTACTATAAAGGCTCGATGTGTTCTAGTGTTACTAAAATAGCCCGATGTGTTCTAGTGTTACTATAAAGGCCTGATGTGTTCTAGTGTTACTAAAATAGCCCGATATGTTCTAATATTACTATAAAGGCCCGTTGTTTTTGAATCGAATCTAATATCAGGGCTTATAGTAAGTGCTAATGAATTAAACTATAGAGGCTGTCTATATATAAGAAGATTCGATTATCCTTTCTAAGCTAGAGTCCTTACTAACTTATATACTCAGTTAGCTCTTTCTAGAGGGTTCTACTAAGGGTACTCTCGAAGGTGCCTTCGTACTCTTAGCTTACTAAGAGAAGAAGGTTACTAAAAAAGATTCTAGCCGAATACTACGAGAGGGCTAAAAAAATAAGCGAGTTTTCGTCACGTTTTTGTTATATTATCGATAGATTATACGGTAGAGTCTAAAATAGACGTGGTATAGAATATCGTATATAAGTAAGGCTTGGTAATAGGCTTTTATATTACCTTTGGTCGTGTAACTACATTTCTTTTCGTTATCGTAGGTCTTATCTAACGTGATAACTTTCACCTTATAGTAGAATCTTATACTAAGGACGACTCTTATATTCTATTTTGCTAAATATCGGAGTAGAGGTCTATAGTTACGTATAGAGGCGTTCTGCATCTGTACTAGTGTAGAAGTAAACACTTATATCTCGACAACGTCCGGGAATCTAGAGAAACAATTATTAATCTTTTACTATCCGTCTTTTGTCTATACTTTATATATAAACTACTCTAGTAGTGTCCTTGTATAAATACAACAGTTAACTTGGTTTCGGGAATAGCTTCTTCTACTCTACTACCCGCTACTTCTTATATATCTTAAATATCTAGTTCTTAGGTCTAGCCTTATCCTAATAGTGTAGAATAGCTGCTTGTAAATCAACAGCGGATGCGTGTAATTAAACTTTAAAGGGCAAAGGTTTAGGAGCTAGAGCGACAAGTGTAGCAGTGTAAACTTGCTAATATAGCTAGACTGCTAGAAAACCAGAGTAAAAGGTTTAAGGTACGAGACTTAAATCTAGATATTAAGTTCTAGGACTAATAGTATAAGCGTGATAAAGCTTCCGACGCCCGGATAAAGCGGCAGAAGGTGAATGAAGAACGAGAAGCTGCTTATAAAGAGAATTTGAGACCTTCTAGTCCTACTACTATTGAGCGTAACTGGGAACTCTGGCGTAAGGGTGTAGAAGCACGTTGTCTCAAAGAACGTGAGCAGAAAGCTTTACGAGATAAGGCAAGGTTAGGAGCTAGGGCTGTATCTAGGCTGCCGGTAGCTAGCTAGCGAGGTAATAACCTAAGTATAAGGAGGCAGATCGTAGGTATAGAAGACAGTAGATCGAGGTATAGTTGCCTATTCTAGATCTAGAAATTGTTACTTATAGTTTCATTTCTAGGACAAGGAATGTCTTACTCTTAGCGCTCGACTATAATAGCATAATCCTATCTTTCCTAAGATAGGAGTTCGAATATATAGGAAGCGTTTTATCTAAATTCCTAGAGGTTATTACGCTAGATATTCAGATGTTCTATATAAGAGCGTATTAGGGAGCTATTATACACGCCTCTATACGACTACCTTATAGGATATACAGAGGCCTATTCCAAGCGGACTATGCTATTTCTATCTCTCTTTAAGATGAAAATTTATAGTACTACCTTTAAGAAACTTAAACTAGACCGGATTCCTACATAGTTGATAATAATCGACTATCTCTCTATCTAACTTATAATTCCTATATTATAAAAAAGAAAATTCCGCTATTATCTACTAGGAACTTTGTTAACCGATTATTCTACTAAGATTATCCTACTACGCTTCGAGACCTTAATATTGTTAAAGAATGCTTTATTACTCGTGCTTATATTATTAGTACCTTTCTAAAGCTTACTTCTAGTGCTTATAAAGGTATTAGTTATAGAAGGGCACGCGGTTATTATGTTATTATAAAACAGGACCCGAGTAACATCCTTATAATCCTCTCTACTAAAAGGTTATAAGATTATACTACTATTATAGTAAGCTGGGAAAGAGAGACTCCGCCGTTAGAGGAGAACCTCGCTCGCTTCTGCTCTGTTAGCAAGGGTAAGGTCTTATAAGCTTTATTATAGCTCTACGCTTACAACCCTATATATAAATTCGTAACTATTGACTATAAGCTGTTAGACTCTTAGCCTAAAGACCACATCCCCTAAGAGATTCGAGATGCTTTTATTACTCTTTAGACTAGTATAGCTTCTCCTGTTTAAGATAAGCGAGAGGGATACGCAACTTCTTTGAAAGACGGCTTGTTTAAGAATAAGCTTGATATAGAAGTAGAAGATACTAAGCTAGGAACAATTCTTACCCGGTCCTTCTTTTCCGACTTCTACAGCTAGGATCCACAGCCTACTAAGGCTCTGCTAGCTAGTCTTCACACTATTCTAGAAAGTAAGGAGTCCGAGAGGTTACCTAGTATATCTAGATTGATTCCTATTTATAGTCGGGCCCCGCTAACAGGTACTACTATATAAGAGCTACACTTAGGTCTTCTGCGTAGAGAAAACTCTACTGGTCTAAGAATAGCGACCTCTCCTAACCTAGTTAACCCTTATATTACTTATAAGAGTGCTTCTAGACTGCTACTTCTTAACTCGTTTACCAACCCTGTATACTTTATAGGTGCTTTCCTAACCCTATTTCCGTATAGTATTAGAGGGCATCTAGGTGATATAGATAGGAGTCGTCTTTAAAAGGTGTTACTTCAAGACTTTATAAAATATACTATGTTATATTACTCCTACTTATAGGTAATACCCTTTTAGTATTATATATAGTAACTAATATTCTAGATTCTCTTAATACTATAACTTTATATTCTACATCTACGACCTGATTCTCATCTGATAGGCATGTCTTAGAAACTATCTCTAGGTTAAAAAGGGTTATTAGAGTACTACTACTATAGATCTAGCGAGACTTTCCGGTAATAAGCTATATACTACTACTATTCAATTCTAAAACAAGTCTAAAATCACGAACCTAGTAGTTTATACCTTAATTAATAATATAAGAATTATTTCGTCCTTTAATCTAGAGTCTTTTAGAGAAAAGATAAGACTCTAAAACCTTATTTTCGAGAAGATTAGTCGTTTTAGGCTTCCGCTTATTTAGTTTACTCTTAATCCCTATAATATAGGGAATATCTTTATTATTAAGCTAGCTAGGGAAGATATTAGCCTAGACGACATAGCTATCCAGTCGCGCTTACTTAAGTTAACGCTAAAGAATCCAACTCTAGTAGCTTAATACTTCTATACTATTATTACTATATTCTTCGACTGTTTTTTCAAGTGTCTATCTTAAGAGGCTGGCATGTTTAGTACTATTTCTTCGTACTTTGGGGTAGTAGAGTTAACGACCTAGATAATATTATACCTTTACGGATTTGCCTAGCTATCTAGGAACTTTGGCGCTATAAACTTATCCTAGCGGTTAGCTGACGACAGTGAATTCCAGGGTCGACTTATTACCTATATAAAGTTAATAGTAAAGGAGACAGTTGATCTTATATTTAGTTAGCGGTTTACTACGACAGAACCTCCTAGCTCGGCTACCTTTAGTATACTTGACTATATAACCTCTAAAGAGTTTTAAGATACTCTTAGTATCGACTCTAATAATATTACTACTAAGGTGTAAATACATGTCTATACTTACACCTATACTAAATATCAAAGGAAGGATATAAAAGCTTGCCTTAGTACTTAATAAGCAGATAATAAGTATAAGGGTCCGAGGTCGTAAAAATCCCTTCTTCAGATCTGCCGTTTCCTGTTTCTAAAGCTACTAGTGCTAGAATCTATTATAACAGCTGAGGGTTTTATATAGATATAGAGAAATCATTAGTTTATTAATAAATATAACTCTATTATCTCTTCTATAATCAGATATAACCACGATATTAATTTTACACCTTTATCGCCGAAGGTCCTTATAGCTGTCTACTATATAACCAACTATATTACAAAGTCCTAGACGGATCGTGGTTAGCTTATACTTGCCGCTGCTGTTCTAAAGAAATCTTAGGAGGTTGCTGAAGCTAAAGCTACTTTAAACATTGGTTTACCAGTCCCTCTACTACTAGATATAGCTAAATTTGTATTAAAGGCGTATTATAGATTTATAAGAGATACCGAGGTTAGAGCCTCTATAGTAGCTCATTTCCTTCTAAACCAACTATTATTCTATATACTATAAGGGGGTCGGTCTAGAACGATTAACTTTCACTAGGTAAAGACTGCTTTCTAGGCTACGCTTACTACGTTGCTAGATAATTCAAATCCTGATATCGGTGTAACAGAGGTAGAACAGTATACTAAGTTTAACTTGGAAAGTCGGTATCCTTCTTTATATAAGAACTATAGAAAACGAGGTCTAAGACTAGTAGGTCTCTGTTTCTATAAGTATACTTCTTAAATCTTTATATAGACGTCAGCTGCTGCTGCTAGACGTACTATGTGCTTTTTGTTTAATAATATATACTTATAGTATATAACTCACGTCTAAGTCTTAGTAAACTTAAGCGAAGCACTAGCAACGCCTTCTCTATATAGAAGCTTTACTCGATTTTAAGAGGCGGACGAAAGTGTACAGCTAAATATATCTAGGACCTAGGATAAGATTAATAAGATATTACTTAGGTTGTTCTATTCTTAGGATAAACTTTCTTCGGCTTTCTTAGAAAACCAGCTCTAGGAACTTCGAGTCTCCGAATATAAGAACACATATATCTAGGACTAAGTTGTTTAATCTCTCCCTTTATATCTAGTACATCTATCTTAGAATGTTCTACTCTTATAGCGTAGTAAAGAAGCTGCTGATAAGGACTGGAGAGAGCGTGGTATTAAGTTTAATAACTACCTAGAGAGTGTAGATCATCATACTTACGACGATAAGGAAGAGGTTAATATTAACCTCGACTTTGCTACCCTACTTCCTACCTAACACCATCTACTCTAGGCGGCTCTAGATATCCGTAGTAATGTAAACTATAGCACTAGTAGGCTACGGGTCCTTCTTAATCTATTAGACACTAGCACACACTTTTATAATAGTACAACGGTTAAGGCGTAGGGTAAAGAACTTTAAACAGATTCGGGATTAGAAACTTCCGCCTATGAGACCGTACCCTTGCTTCCTACTAATGATTAATCGGCATCCTTAGTCCTATCTCTAGACCTCTAACCTCTCTCCACAGCCTTACTACCTGCTCTATAGGCTATATTTCAAATTACTCCTACTACCGACTTAGCAGTTTCCTTGATTCAAAGCTATTACTAGCTTAATAGTAAACAGATACTTGTTATCTAAGCTTTGTTCAACTAGATCCTATATCCTATTATAGTAAATACTTCTAAGGATCAATTCCTACTATACCTTAGAGGGGTCGGTAGCGCTGGAAAGACTTATTTAATTAAGGCGTTTCTCTTTAGCCTCTCTATTATTCAGAGAGAAGAAGAAGTTCTCTTAACAGCTTCAACTAGGGCTACAGCTGTAAATATTAGCGGCTCGACTTACTACTCTGCTCTTTCTTTGTTCGGTAACCAGCCTATACGCCCTGCTATAAAATTAAGGCTTGCTTATAAAAGAATCTTTATTCTTAATAAGGTTAGCATAGTAGGCCTTAAGGCCCTTGTCTAACTAGATAACCGCTACAACGCTATATAGGATCGAGACAGAGGGAGCTTAGCTATCTTTAGTAGCCTCTCTATTATAATCTATTTAGAGGACTTTAATTAATTCACTCCTGTAGGTAGCTACGTAATATAGAAGCAGGACATCTATAATATCTAGGTACTTTAAGCTAGAAAGTTTATTTAGAACCGTTTTAAGAAGGTAGTTTTTCTTATAGAGTAGATATAACAAGCGGAAGACCTACAATTTCAAGCCCTATTAGAGAGAGCACGCTCTATAATATTAACCGAGGACGATGTAAATATCTTAAATTCTTAAACTATAGCGAAAAGAATAGTAAGAGGAGAGATTCCACCAGATCGAGTAATAATCTAAGTTAATTAACTTCGCAAAGATGTTAACCTTACCTAGCTAGAAACCTTTACTAAAAAGAATATACAAAAGATCTATTTTTTCCTAGCTTAGTATAATATACTAAACATACCTACTGTCGATTATTCACTTCTTATTAGAATAATGTTTCGAGTAGGAGAAGCAGGTACTCTTAAAAGACCTAGGCTCTTTGCTTTTACTAAAGAGATACCTGTTATACTTTTATAAAACACGAAAACTAGTGCCGGTTTAGTTAATAGTATAACTAGAACTATAGAGAGGGTAATCTTAGATATAAATACGTAACGTAAGTACCTTCTTATACTTATATACCGCCTTACTAATAATCGAGAAGCTACCTAGATCGAGCTAGACGACCTTTACGTCTTATATACCTCTCTACTTCTATACGTCCTAGTACGCCCTACTTATGAGTATAACCTCTCATTCTCTAATATTCCCGAGAAACTGGTTCCTATTCTCTCTATTGAAATAAGAGGACAGATATTAGAACTGTTAGGCCTTCTATTCCGCTAGCACCAAGTTCTATTAACTCTTAGATTTGTAATTACAGATTATAAGTGCTAGAGTTCTATATTTGCTAACCTTATTCTTAACCTGAAGTTTCTAGCTTAACGTAGGCTAGACTTATATAAGAAATAGATATTAATAAACGTCTAGCTCGAGAGGCTGAAAACACTAGTAGGGGTCTGGTTACAAGAACCTATTACGCTTGCTGATATATAAGCTTCTCTATATAAAGACCTTGAGCTTGAGATTTTGCGTTTAGAGGATATCGAGCGAGATACTATTCGCTTATAGACTGTATAATATCCCCTCTATTATATGTTTAATTATTATATAGGCCTTATCTATGCGGTTATAATTTATAAATCAACTAGCTTCTTCTATATATTAAAGTTATAAATAGATTAATATGCTTAGAGGTTTGAGGATATAATCCTAATAGAGGGTTTTAAGCGAGGCTGGCCAGGCCTATATACGAGCCTCTTACTTTAAGTAAACACTTTAAGAAAACTGTTTAAGTAAATATACTAACATATTAATAAGAGTAAAAATGCCGGCAGAGTAAGGTAAACTAGGTTAGAGAGTAGATCCCTTATTCTTAGCTATAATACGAGGTATATCCTCTATCTCTTATATAAGAATCCCTAGGATTTATTTTCTAGTCTTACCTCTTAGCTTTGCTTTTAATTTAATTTCTAGTAGAGGAAAATTAATATATTTCTCTTTTCGATTATACTTCTACTACTTATTATTCTTATAATAAGTTATACTCTTTCTCGATACCTATGAATATACGCGACAAACGAGGGAAGAGAGTACGGGAGAGTTCTAAGGAGTCTAAAGAGGTTGATTTTAAGGTTTAGGAGGCCTAGGGGTCTAAGGGAGTTAATAAGGTTGAAGGGGTTAAGAAGGATAGGGAGTATAGAGGCGCTAATACTTAATTAAGTTAAGCCTCCGATTATATAGAATTGGTTCGTTATTCTTTCTAGACTTTGCTACCTGATGTTACTCTTATCTATTATACTAATATTAATAAGGCAGACCTTATCTCCTCCTCCTCTAACAGCTCCTGAGAGACAAAAAAGACTTTATATACCTCTTCCTTACTCAGCTCTTAATTGAGTACTAAATGTCCGATACTTCTATAACCAGGAGATATTTATAGAAAACATCGCTGTCCTTAGCCCTCTCCTAAGTTAGGACTTGATCTAAGAGGGCTCTATAAAATAGCTGTTATACGATAACCTAGCTGAAGAATATAACAGCGAAAACTTATATCTAAAATTTAGAATAATCCTTTTAGGCAAGCTTAGTCCTTTCCTTAGCTTAAAAGCTATAGAGAATCATTTTAGCCTAGAAAAGCCCGAGTTCTCTATATAACTCATAGTAGAGGAACCTATACTTAAAGTCTTAAAAGATTTGTTGTCTCGTTATAGAGAGAGATATACTATTAACAATCCTTTAAGGATCAAGGTCTTTAAATCTAAGCTTTTATCGGATTCTTTCAACAGTAGCAACCCTTTCCCTAATAGGTTTAATAGTACTTCTACTACTAACACAGATGATGGTCTAGCCTTAGCAGCTTCTACTTTTGCTAAAGGCGACAAAGTTACAGTTCAGGTGTGGTTTAGGAGCTACAGTTTCAACAACAGGTCTAGTCCGACATTTACTTTATTAAAGTTATAGAGGCTATAGCAAAGCCTTTCTAGATCGCTAATCCGACGAAGGAACTAGATCACTCTACGAAAGAGAAGGGGATGATTTAGGCTGTTATATAAGCGATGGCTCTTACTATACTAGAGGTTTCTACTCGCTACGTTAAAGGAACACAAGTCTTTACTTTTTGCTCTTGCTTTTATATGATCTTACTAGTTAGTCTTTACTACTTTGAATAATATACTATTTCTAGTCAGGTTAGGGTTTATATTTCAGCACGTGATTTTTCTTTTATCACTTAACTTTGTTTAATATTTAATAAATACTAGGTCTCTTAGTCTATAAGTACGAAGGCTTCGTGTAAGCCGCAGGCTAGCACCCCTATTCTGTTACGTCCATGCGTTGCTAAGCGAGGTCACGTGAATGCGTCGCTGGAGTACTCCGAGACTTATTCCACAGGTGTAACCCTTAACACTTATAGTATTATATCTAGTACTAGTGTAAGAGTTTTAGAGGTTTCCTTAAAGTATAGTTTTACTACTATAGATCTAAATCTTATAAGTCTACTTAGTAGTAATATAATATAGTCCTTATTCTCTATTCCTTATAGTAGAAAGGGTCTTATCTAGAATTTCTTATATTCTCGCTAAACGAGGACTTCTATATTAAGTAGTAAGTTCTTAATTCTATTCTATAATAGACTGTTCCGTATATAAAGGGCATTATTAACTTATCGCTTAGTAAGTAGCTTATAAGCTTCCTTAGTAGCTTTCTTATATATCTCGGATTTCTAGGATATTATCTATAATAGAGTATTACTCTTAGCTATATAAGAATAAGCACTATATACTAGTAAGGTAGGAACTAATCTGTTTAGTCCTACTATATTATTAATAGCTTTAAATACTATTTATAGTACTAAAGTCCTTATAAGTTCTAGCTATTATTCTTAAATAATCGAGTATATACGTCTAATTAGTCTATAGTATCGTTCTACTATACTAATAGAGTTATATACCTTAACTAGTACTATCTTAACCTTAATTCCTATCGAGCTAGTATATCTCTTGAACTCTTTAGTAACAAAGTTCCTTTCTTCGTCTATAGTAATATAATCTAAGGGTCCTAAGTAGGTGTTTATCTAGCACTTCTAGAGGATCTCCTATATACTCTTTATACTTATATCTAGTAGAAACTCTCTAGATTAGTACTAAGTCGCTTAGTCTATAATATATAGAACTCCTCTTCCTTCTAAAAAGAAGACGTCTATAATAGTATTATAATTAAACTCGATATTATTATAGAGTATAAACTTAAACCAGCTAGGTAACTTTCTATACTTCTAGTAGTATTTATAGTACTTTATAAGGTACTATAATACGCCTTAATCGATATCGTAACTAGCCTTCTCTAGTATACGTTGTAAACGTAGTACTAAGGAATAGCTGAACCGTCTATATAGATAGTAGATATTAACTTCTAATAAGTAATATAGCAATTCTTAGATAAGATTATATATAGCCTTATTCTAAAGAAGGAAGGGATATCTAAACTATCTTATAACGTTAAATCGTCTAGTTTCTCTTCTCTTATCGTCTTCTTAGATAAGGATATTTTTAAAGTTGTTTAGTAAGATACGTAACTTGTCTATGTCGTTAATATATAGGATAAATAGTATATCTAACTATATAATATAGAATTCTATATAACCTATAGATATACTAATATTAATTAAACTAAGAGAAGAAGTAAAGCCTTTATTAAACTAGATATTAAACTGTCTCTTAGTGCTTTTATTAATTAGGATATTATTAATATATTTAGTATAAGTAGAATATTAATCATATCCTATACTCAACTTCTATACTACTCTAGTATCGATTATAACTCTAAAGAAGTAATTCTCTATATACTTTTTAGCTATAGAAGTAAACACTTCTTTAGTAAACTAGCTATCCTTTTTAGAAGTAATACTAGGGATTAATAGTAGGATATATCTATATAATAAGTGCTTTTATACTAGGCTTATTAAGTTAGTAGTAAGAGTTTAAGTACTTAAGTTATTAATTCGTCTTATAGAAGTAACTAAGTAGTAGATAACCTTATCTTCTAAGTTATAGTCGTCTATAGATAAAGCAACTGTCTAAAGAGTTTCTACTATATCCTCTTCCTCTATACGCTCTATATTTATAATATATATATAGTATACTTTCTTAATAAAGGCACTATCCCTGCCTTAGAAGCTAGTTTTATTACTCTTTTACTATTTAGTAAAGTAACGATTCTATTCCTCCTAGGTATAGTTCTAAGATCGGTGGCCTTCCTTATTATATATATAATACTTAGTACTTTTACTATATCTATATTCTTATCCCTAGTTGTTATTATACTTATAGAAGTAACGATCTGTTATTAAGGTCTTAGGGTTTAAGTTATAATAGTAAGATATTAAAGTCTTAGTAGTTTTATAGCTTACTTCGTAGTTACGAATAGAGCTTCTTAAGAGTATAATAGTGCTCTAGAGAGAGGAATTCTAGGGTAGGGTTAAGTATACGTTCTAGTATTCTAGTACTTCCTTATATACTATAAGTAACTTATTAGTTAATTAGCTATTACTTTATATATCTTCTAGAAGCCTATATCGTAGTTCTTCTAATTTAGATAGTATAGCCTTAAAACACTTACTTAGCGTTTTATCCGAGTGTTCTAGCCTAGACTTCGTCTATAACAGTATAGTACAGTTCTATTTAGAAGATTAGCTTCTAGTGTATAGTTCGTCTTTAAAGTACGTCTAGATAGTAGTAGAAAGGAATTCGTATAATTAATCTCTTCTGTCTTTAAATATACTTATATAGAAGTAGTTAGACACCTAGCTCTTAAGTATAATCAGGAAAGCTAGGTTATATACTAAGAGTAGTATACTATAACGCTTATATATATCCTTAAATATAATAGATTTAAGCTTAAAGTTATCTCTCTTACTTCTATACTTTTATCCTTCTAGGTATAACTTTATAAGGTTACTAAGTAAGCGAGATAAGTCCTAGTTATAGCTAGCTTAAGGTCTAAAGCCTTATAGTATTATAGGAATAGAGTTATTTATAGCTAATACCTAGGTGTTTATAAAGGAATTCGGAGAAGCGTTGTATAAAGGAATGTTAGGCGTAGAAGAAGAAGTATTTAAAGGAATTTGCTTTAGAATATTACTTAAAGGAAAGGTGTTTAAGAGAGTGTTATTATTATTACTAGCTAAGGCTATAGGTGTATATAAAGAGTTGTTTATTTTAGGGAATCGTTTAAGATAGGCTTCGATATACGTATATTTTATAAGTATCTCTGGTAACTTTGTTTTATTCTAGAATACTACTAATCATAGTTCCTTAATAGTCTATTCAGTTTATATAAGTTCTTATACCGTATTATAGAGTGCTCTTAGTATATGTGCCTTATTCCTATCTATCTCTACTTATACGCCTCTATATCGTAATAGCTTACGTATTAGAATAAGTATACTTCTTCTTATACTAGCGAACCTCGATTCTAGCTAGTTATTAAAGTCTATATAGTATACTTCCTATAGATATACGTCCTCTATCTCTATGTTATCGACGTTATATTCCGTAATCTTCTCTTCTATATAAGCTATAGCCTCCTTATCCTCAGCTAAAGTAGATATAGAATTAATAGTATATAGTACTAGTATATAAATAAGACGTAAGTAGGCTTTATACTAGTAAAGGTGAGTAAGTATATAAGGAATAGAAAGCTATATTATTTATCGAACGTAGCTTAATCCCTTACTTAGCTTCTCTCTAGAGGTAGGTTATTCCGTTCTATACAGTAGATAGGGCTCTTAGAGGCTCCTTAGTATAATAGTTAATCCAGATTCTAGGTTCTCTAAGATTAAATAGTAGAAGTAGGCCAGTTCTAGTTTAGTACAAGTAGGCTAGGTAATCTAGATTATCCGAGGTTATACTAGATATCCGAGAGCGTAAGTTATTAGAGTTAAAGAGCCTCCTACGAGTTCTTATTCTATAGGTGGTTATAGTTGTCTATAAGCTGTAGAGTTTATAGTAGATATACGTATATAATTCGTAGAGTTTATAGTAGATTCTATATATACAATTCGTAGAGTTTATAGTAGATTCTAAGTATATAATTCGTAGAGTTTATAGTAGATTCTAAGTATATAATTCGTAGAGTTTATAGTAGGTTCTATATATATAATTCGTAAAGATTATAGTAGATTCTAAGTATGTTTTATAGCTATAGAAGGAGTCTCTGTTTAACGAGAGGAGTCTACGTTGTAGCTATATTATAAGAGTTTGTAGTAACTAGTAGAAGAAGTCTCTGTTCAACGAGAGGAGTCTACTTTATATAACTACTTAGCTGGTGAGCTTACGGTTCAGATTAGAACCGCTTTATATAACTAAGTGTTTCTAATCTATACGTCTACTGATCAGTGTTAGTTCGACTTAGTAGTCGATAGCTTAATATAAAAAGAGTATATATTCTTATAACTATCGTTGATATATACCGAGTAAGAAAGAAGTCTATACTCGGTTCTTAAATACCTGCCTTTCTTATTAAGCGAGGAAGGCACGTAGAAGTGTAAAAGGCACGTGGAAGTGCTAACCACTTGTGTATTGTTACGGACCTGGCCACCGCCGAGCACGTGACTCGCGTATGGCTGCTCGCCGGCGTCCGCAAAGCCTGCCATTCCTGGCCTGGCCTGGAACCATTCCTACCCAGGCTAGGAACCATTTCTACAAACGGATCGACATTCCTATAACTTATCGATTCCTTGGCTATCTCTATATTATAGGACCTCTAGGAGTCTCCTCTTTCCTTCTCTTCTCTTCTGTAGCTTTAGATCTTCAATTGAACCACCTCTTACTTCTCTGATTATCCGCTACACCTGTGTATGCTATAGGTAAGGATAACTACCAGAGGGCTAGCAGATTGGGTTTGTCACATGTATATACCGACAGTTTTAATTAATTAGAGGTGTTATAGTAGAGTTACTATAATTTTAATCGCGAGCGTGGAAAATTTTAGCTGGTTCGCTTATTTAACTAGTTCGCTATATATATACGTTAGTCTAATTAT
Organism: Calycina herbarum; assembly: GCA_001414485.1. Classification (NCBI taxonomy): domain Eukaryota; kingdom Fungi; phylum Ascomycota; class Leotiomycetes; order Helotiales; family Pezizellaceae; genus Calycina; species Calycina herbarum. The sequence continues at coordinate 68,512 of LLEY01000127.1, forward strand.
ATTAATCTAAGTACTAATTATAATATATTAGAAATCTAATAATTATTATAATAATCTCTTACTATCTCTACTAGAAGTAACAACTTCGGATTCTCTCGTTCGATACTATTATATAGATAAATATAATAATTCTTAGCGCTATCTCTTTAGTAGACTGTATATATTATAAGATAATATATTTAGAAGTCTAGTTAGAAACTACTTCTATTTTAGTTATTATTCTACTAAAATTTAAGTATCTTTAAACTACGATACTACTAAACTAGTTTAGAAGTATTAAGATATAAAATTCTAAAATATAAAAAATATAAAAGATATAAGCTATTTATACTTTATTCTATATATAGTAGTAGTATCTCTCGTTTTACTACTTCTTTTATTCTCTTATACTCTTTTGTAACGTGTTTTACAAGCGAGCTAGCTATATAAGCGAGCTAGCTACTTTTCTAAATAACTTATTTTTAAATATAAATTACTTAATACTAGAATAAGCTATTATATTATATAAGATACTATAAGATTATTTAGAGTCGTTACTATCTTTAGTATCTACTATTTCTATTTAATAAGAACGAGAATTGTGTCTAATTTTACTATAACGTCTATAATACCTCTCTATCTAAACCTTCTTTTTTATCTCTCCGCTACTCTTCTAATCGCTATTTTCTATAGAAGTAATTAAACTAATTACCTCCTCTACTGTTAATATCTCTTAACTCTGAATATATTTCCTTTTATAACTCTTATACTTAGTTACCTCGCGAAGATCTGTAATTTCTTTCTATATTAATACTATTACCTAACCTGTCGTATTAACTTCTTAAATAACTATAACCTATTCGTAATTACTTAGCTGAACTTTTTTACGTCTCTCGCGTATCTCTAAACTTGTAATAATAAGCTAAGATAATATAACACCTATTATAAAACCGGTCTCGTTGAAATTATATATATCCTCGTCTATAATACTATGTTTGTTCTTAAATAACTGTATAAGTGTAAACTATAAGCTAATAATCCGCGGATCTTTAGTTAAAGCTTGCTAATAATTATAAGAACGACTCTATCGAGTTTTTAGCTTAGGTATACGCTGAATAAAGTTGTCTAGCTAGTTCCTACCTATAGGCTACCTATCGTACTCCTTTAGTAAGTTATTAGCTATATCTCGTACTATATCCTTTATAAGCGAAAACTCTCTCGAATCCTGCTTTAATATATACCTAATTGTCGCCTCCTTCTCTAGCTTCGTAAGTTTCTTCGAATTAGGCTTATAATCGCGTCTTAGTTAGATTCCGGCGCGTCGGCTTGAAATAGTAGATCGAGAGGTATTATAAGCCTTCGCAGCGCTTCGTTAAGTAATTAACACGTCGTTTTCAAGTACTTAGATAGCTAAGTTGATCTTGTTTTCGTTAGAAGATATTTAGGCGTTGTTTAGTAGAGATAATATAACTAGAAGTTAATAATTATTATAAAGTTTGAAAAGTAGCTAGCTCGCTTATATAGCCAGCTCGCTTATAAAACACGTTATTCTTAATAACTTTAATTTTATAGAATTCCTTTTTAAATAAAAACTTACTCTTATAAACTAGTATATTATACTACTTATACTAGTTTAAAGTTTAATATATATAAGATAGACGTACTTCTTTAGAAATTAGTTTACTTAAAAGTATATATACTCTTACTTTAAGACTAAAGTAAATAAGAGTTTATTATAGTAATATTTAAAAGCTAATAAAATAAAAGGTACTATATCTTCTACTAAGTTTATTATATTTTATAACTCTTATATAACTAGTCTATAATATTAATCTCTTTTATTTATCTATTATATATATTAATAAATTATAGAATTAGTAGATTCTAGTAATAGTTTATAGTTTATTAAGACTTTAGTTTATATGTTTTTTAAACTTCTAGTAATAATAGAGATTAGTAGATAAAAGACTTATATATAATACGATTTACTATAACGTATTTCATAAGCGAGTCGCCTACCTAAGCGAGTCGTCTACTTTTTCAATCTAGTATTATTATAATATAAAATACTTAACGTAGTCTACAAGCGAGTTAGACTCTTAAGCGAGATAGATTTTTAAAAATATACTAAAATTTTAATATTTCTATTCTTATAAAAACCTATAAACTTAGGGTTATAGCTCTGAAATTTTAATATAAGTAATATATTATAATAGCAGGTTTAAATTTAAACTTTTAGCTCTATAGCTTTATTAGTTTATAAGATATATATAAAATAAAGTTTTCTAGCTTTTAAATATTAATATCTTATAGACTATAAGGTCTATAGAGCTAAAATTTTAAATCTGAACTTTCTATTATAATATATTACTTATATTAAAATTTCAGAGCTATAGCCCTAAGTTTGTAGGTTTTTATAAGAATAGGAATATTAAAATTTTAGTATATTTTTGAAAATCTATCTCGCTTAGGAGTCTAACTCGCTTATAGACTACGTTAATACTATATAAAGTTATTAAACTATAGAAGCTACCTAGTATTATTTAGAACTTTCGCTATCTTCTATATTAAATATTTCTACCTAATAAGTACGAGAATTATACCTAGTTTTACTATAACAGCTATAGTATCTATCTACGCGAACTCTCTTCCTAGACTCTTTATCTTATTTCTAGTCGCTAGTTTTCTTACGTATTAATACTATATTATATATCACCCTAGTAGAGCCTTTTTCGAGTTAATTAAGAGACTAAATAATAGAACTAGGTAACGAGTCTTAATATCTTTAAATCTGATCTTAAATAAGCGTTAATTAAGCTATTATTTCGCGTACGTTACTTAGTGTTTTAGGTGTCTATAGAGTGTCTTCTAGTATTATTAGTATTAGCGTATAGAGCCTTAAATTAAGCTTCGATAACACAGCTTCTAGGTTATATAGGACTAGCCTAGCGTCTTTAAAACTTATATAGATATTACCTTTTATAAATGCTTTATAAAAAGCTGTTTTAAATACTAGAAGAAAGGTTTCTTTAGTAATATAATTAATATAATTATATACTAAGCCTGATATCTTAGCTCTATATACTTACTTTAAAAGCGAGAAGTAGACTATATTAAGCGGCTATAGCAGGTACGATAAGTATAGAGGTATATAGAGAGTAATAATATTTAAGTCTTTATAGAGTTACTAGAATTCGAGCGAGTTATAGCTTTTATAACTATTAATAATTAATAAATAGTATTCTTCTATACTTTACGCTTTTATATGTTTATTAAAATACTTTAACTATATAACTCTAAGCTTATTATTTATCTAGCTATTATCGCTAATCTTAATTACCTAATTATATAGTATATATATATCTTAGTACTAGGAAGAAATAAGTACTTTACCTACGAATATAATAAATAGTAGGATTACCTATCTAGTTACGTTAACTCTCTAAATAACTATAACCTACTCGCGATTACCTAGCTGAACTTGCTTTCGCTTCCTACGCGTTTCTAAGCTTATAATAACAAGTTAGGACGAAATAACTCCTATTATAAAGCTACTTTCGTTAAAGTTATAAATATCCTTATCTTAAATACTATATTTCTCTTTTATAGACTATATAAGCGTGAACTATAGGCTAATAACTCACGGATCCTTAGTCAAAGCTCGCTAACGATCGTAAGAACGACTCCATCGAGTTTTAAGCTTAGGTATACGTTTAATAAAGTTGTCTAGCTAGTTCTTGCCTATAGGCTTTCCGTCGCGCTCTCTTAGCAGATTGTTGGCCATATCTCGTACTATATCCCTTATAGGCGAAAACCCTCGCGAATCCAACTCTAATATATATCTAACTATTGCCTCCTCCTCTGGCTTCGTAAGTTTTTTCGAATTAGGCTAGCAATCGCGTCGTGAGGGCTTTCCGGCGCGTCGGTCGGAGAGAGTCTTTCGAGGAACCTAGTAAATCTTTGCAGCGCTTCGTTCGGTCAATGACACGTTGTTTTCGAGTCCTTGGGTCGCCAAAATGATATTAGCTTCTTGAGAAGGCAATTGAACGTTGTGGTGTTGAGCCATTGCGATTTAAAGGTAGTAGATGGTACGCGACTAGGAAAGTGGGCGACCCGCTTGGGTGGGCGACTCGCTTGTGAAACACGTTATACTATAGATTAAGAAATATAATCTACACGTCGTTCAGGCCTGTCACAGTACTTGGCTCTGTACAAGTGAGAATCCACTGGACGGGTCGCTGGTAGGCATTCCAGACGTAATTACTCTTCGACGTCTTGTTTGTGCGCGCAAAATCAGCCGTAACGTAAAGGTCACGCGGGAACCGAGACACATCAAGGCGGGTGGCCGCGCTTGAAGAGCGGAGTGCTTCAAAGGCGGGAAGGAAGCAGGAGAGTGCGCATTCAATTCTCCGGTTATGATGAGGATTCCTAAGTCGTTGTGAATGCAGTGCCTCTCAGGTTCTGCTGGTGCTAGCATCTTTACCTGGCGTTCTTGTTCATCTTGGAGGGTGGCCGAGTTAAAGTGGAGGCTCTTAAGGTCTCGACAACGTGCGATAATGCGACTGATGTTCTGGTTCTTTTCATCCTAAACAGAGCGTGGGGGCGTTTCAGAGACAGCATGCGGGCTATAACGATGATTCAGCGTCTGGGCTTCTTCTGCTAAAAACTCCTTTGCCTGAAATCGTGAAAAGTCAAACCCATTTTCGCTCTGGGCGCTAGCCTAGAGACGTTTCTGGTCTTCAAATCGAAGACCCTGCATTGCCTACTGGGTAAGGCTCCATCTTGGGTCGACACAAGTTTCAAAGATCGCCTAGGTAAGAACATCTGCTACTGTGATAATGTCGTTTTGTGTCGAAGTACGTTCCAATATCTTCCTTTTGATCTCCTCCGGGACACAGAAGACCACTGATTCACCCTTCCCGAGCTTTCTCATTCTTATGCAAGGTATTGTTATGTCAGCGCTAGGAATCACGATACTAAGTAGTTCTTACCTTGCACCAATCTATCTTTCGTCAGATTTGCTCCTAGGGTTACGGCTGCACAATAATTAGTAGGAAGCTTCAAGTCCGTTCCTCTCGTGTGTGCCTGATCTAAAAAGACAAGACAGGCATCAAGTTGCTTGGCGAAAGGTGAGGTCTGGAGGGGCTCAATCTGTCCTTTGCGGTCTAGAACTAAGAGCTCATCGCTCTGACTGAAGAAAATACCATCCTTGGTTTGGTCATTATACGTCCACGTATCTAGCCAAATTTTGGCAAATTGTGAGTTATCGAGCTCGAGGATTTGGGCTCCGGCATCTGGGATTACTCGCACTGCTAGAACCATCTTGCTAACTGTCGCTAATAAGAGCTCCGTATCTGGCCCTGTCGATCCATCTCGCGGGTGTAGGAGTTCCACGGAATTCTCGTCACCGAGAAGGTACTCCAAGACCAAGGCGTTTGTATGCTCCTGTGCTGGAAGGTCAAGCTGTTGGACGCTGAGTAGGAGAACATAGCGAGAGTCGTTAGTGCCGCTAAAACCAGTTGTTGGGTAGGTCTTTATCTGGCCAATATCCTAATCCGAAGCTGAGATCTTGTGAGAGAACTCTTTCATCTCTTTCGGAAAGACGAGGTGTGAAAGAGCGTAGTTAATTACACCCTTAGAATATCGAAGGCTAGGAAACAGTTGCTCCACGTACTCGAAGCGATCTTTAACGTTGACCCTAGACAACTGACGGAAAGAATCTAGTATTTCTAAAGCGTTATCTACACATTCTCTATACTTAAGCTGCGCTTGGTTAGATTGAAGGAGGTAGCTAAACGAGTCAAAGAGCTCTTCATCATCTAGTCCGCTGTAATAGTAGCTTAGCGCTGTTAGAACAATCACGATGTCGGGATAGCTAAACTCAGAACGTGGTATGGGGCTATCCTTGGCCCGAAATAGTACCGCAAGCTTAGTCTTTAGCAACCTGTAGGGATCAGGCCCGTAGTCGACTCTCTATCGTGTAGAAGCAAGAGCAAAGGACAAGACTCCTCCAGCGATAGGTCCTCGAATGAGAAGCAGATAGCTCTTTCTCGAGTTGGTCCAGAAGCTCCCATTGCTCTCGCTCTCAACCCTAGCGGCTTCCTCCGCCGTCAAGTCCGACTTAGTAATGTACTTAAAGAACGTTTATTGAATATCCTTTAGCTAGCGAGATACTAGCAATCCAAATAGCCCAATCTTACAGATATGGTCAGCAACCTTCTCCAGAATTAGTTGGTGGGCGTCATCCTGTAGGGTCCTGGTTTTTGGAAACCTTCCCGGCCACCGATCGTCGACCTCAATTGAGAGCGGTAGGTCACGCTTTACTTCACGAGCAACTAGTCCAAGCACTAATTACATGATCTTCCATCGTTCTAGGCTTAGTTCGATAGGCCTCTGTGTGCCCATGGTATAAATGAGTTCGAATTTCACGCTGAAATTTTCATCGCTCTTATCAATAACATTTCGGGAGAGGGTATTAAAGAAATGTTGAGTAGTGAGTAGAGATTATCCTACTAATTCATGACCGGTTTCGAGGCACTCGATACCTATCAACTTAAATAAGAGGATATGCTCAGGCTAGAGGAGAAGGATACCTCTATTCGCTATACAGTCTCTATACATCCTACCAATAACATCCGCTTATGACTGATCCAGTCTAAGGGCACGAGAGAAAGGCATATGATAGATACGCCGACCGAGTAGGCCTCCGAGCTTTGCGACAAGCATCTTATACATATGCTTCGATTATGGTTCGCCACGAACACCCGAACTAGCTGTTTCCCATCTACTAGCTTAAGTGCCAATACTCGAAGAACCATGGACGACTTCCCTTCACCCATGTTCAGCTACATAACGGCGTTTTGATCCGATAAAGGGCTTCTCATTTAATATGTAATATACTCTTAAACCTCCGGTATTATGATTCCACTCTCGACCTTAAGGAGCAAGGAGTCTAGGAATTCAAATAGATTCCAATTTCGATGGCTAGTGTTGAGTAATTCATTAACAAGCTCAACCAGGTCGCTAGCAAGATTGACTAGCCTTTCTACGCGCTGAACCTCTGTAAGAGCAAGTCTATACTTGATGAGGTATTCTTTCTAAAGGATTATTAATTTATCCTAGCAGGCGTAAGTCAATTGCTGAAGGAACAGAGATGGAGATACCCTGGGCCACTGGTGTATTGTTGCCGCAAGTCCGCGAGCAGTGTGACTTTCACCGGTAATAACTTCTACTATGCTGGAGTATAACTGTCGAACATGCTGATTGCAATCATCTAGATATTGGCTTAGGACTTGCCGTGATGTCTTTGCCTCGCGGGTTTAGGATAGGCTTCTTTGCGCGGCTTTTTTAAGTGAGAGGAGACTACCACGAAGCCTCTTTCCATAGTACTCCTCGCACTTTGTACGAGCTTGGGGACTAAGGCGATCCAGAAAAGCACCAAGTTGAAGAGTATCTTCTGCTTCTTCAGACTCGTTCCGCACCAAGCCCTCGAGACTTGCCGGAGCTTTGGAGGAAATTGAGGGAGGGGGTGCAATAAGAGTTCCGCGCTGCTAATATGATGTGCTCTTCGTTGTGTATTTGATTCAGACATAGGTAAGACGTGAGAATGCGTGTGTATAGGTTCAACCACCTGGCGCTGTAGCACATCCTCGATATACCTAAGTACTCGAAGAAGTGGTAGTTTTCGAACCACGTCTTGAACTTCAAGTTGGCTCTTGTCATAGCCTGGCTTGTATTGAGGTATTTGTCGAGGACAGCTGGGGTCTGCGGTCCTTCGCAAGGCCATTACCGTTCATCATTGTGAGTAGGCTGTGGCATTAGTAGACCGTGCTAAAAATACATTGTTCGGAACACTCGAATAAGACAACGGTGAGTAGGCATGCCCGAGATCTATGAGAGTGTTCTATAGTGTTGATAGGTACGGTGATATCTGTTATATCAAGCCACTTAAGGAGATATCGGTATGCCCGTCGGGCATACCGAGGAAGAGTTTTTCGGTAAATAGATGCGGCAATTGCTATTGCAAAGTTGTATATAAATGTGCCTTCTGCTCTTGTAGAGCATGGCATGGAATTCAAGTCTTTTACTCTTGTCCTCTGAAGTGCAGCATTGCAACATATAGGTAGGCCAGATATGGGCATTGCGAGTAGGCTGCGGCATTAGCAGAATATCCTAGCAACGTGCAGTTTAAGAAATCATCAAGGTGAGTCGGTTGAGGCAGTGGCTGCGAAAGCCTGCTAGCGAGGAATGGTTCTTGGATATTAGCTCCTGGATATAAGCATTGTGGGTATGCTGTCGCAATAGCAGACTGGTTTAATGTATGGTTCGGAAAGTACCTAAGATGTTCCGAATGAGATGACGGCGGGAGCTAGGAGACGTTCCCGTGATCTGCGAGAGAAGAGTATTTGTTGTTGACTGGATGTGAGAATTGTGGGTGGGCTGCGGTATCGCCAGACTGTCCTGACAGCGGTCCCTATTTATTTTTCAGGCATGGTAATAAAGGTACTTCGAGAGGAACGATAGGAACAACGCTACAGTAAATGAGCTGTTTTTTTTTAAAGCCCTTCGTTGATTGAGGCTCTTTCTCAGTAGACAGGTTGCACGATCTGGGTTGCAGGCCCGTGCGCCATATTTGAAAGTTGCCTTACGGCGAGTGCGACAACATTTCCTGCTGTGTTACATTAAGCGCTGGTAAAAAGTAGCATTTTGCAGTTGTTGGCCAGAAATGCATACACTATTGGTTAAGTCGGACGCACCCGCAATCTCTTTTGGTCAGCCCTGACAGGGATGAGGGAAATGGTTGTTCAGCTGGGTTCGCGACTTCACCGTCCTCAACTTCATCATCCTTGATTGTCTGTCGCAAACTTTACAGATACTTTCGGCTCATAGATCTATTGCTGCTATTTCTACTTATTCTATAGCAACATGTCGGGCCTTGAAGTGGTATCCATTATCGTAAACATCATCGCACTAGTCGACTTTAGCCAGAAGGTGCTTGCTTGAGCCGCCGAACTTCGTGTAGAGAAGAAAGATGTTAGGGAGGCCTTTCTGGGTATCAACGAGATGCTGCCACCAATAAACTTCGTAGTTAAGAGAACTAGAGAGCGTATCGAGAGTGGAGAGGTTGATGAGGAAACGTCTAAGTCACTGCTCCTAATATATTAAGGCGTTGAGCGCACGTTACAAGAACTCAAAACAACCCTAGATAAATTCACTCCAAAAGCTAATGCATCAACCTTAACCATTCTCTAGAAGGCTATAAGGAGCACATTCTAGGAAAAGAAAGTAAGAGGGGTCTAATAAAGACTATATGAACATGTTGGAGTATTAACCTTGTCCTATGCTGAAGTAGCCGACGCTAGGAACTTATCGTTAGCTAAGAAAGCAAATATTTAATAAATTCTTACTAACATTTTACGTTCAACTATATAAGCTACGTCCTAGCCGAGAAAGTGCTGTAATCTCTTGTTACTGGACAGAGGTAGGCTTCGTAGCCTCTTAATCCTCTATATTCTTCAAGATCTAATAGCTAAAGTGAATAAGAATCAGGATCCTCCTTTAAAACCATGTAAGGTTTTCGACCTGATCGGCGGCTCTAGTATAGACGGGTAAGATACAGATACTATACTATAGTATACTCTACTAATAACTACTAGACTTATTACTATTATACTTAGTTGTTTAGGAATAACTATAGAGGACTGCTTAGACGAATACTTAGATCTATTTAAACGAATCTCTGCCGAATATACTAAGGCTACTTAAATAGAGTCTACTTCCTTCCCGATTATAAAAGCGAGCGTTCTAAAGGCCAGCGTGTTATAGCTAGTTGAAAAACGAGGATTAGAGCTAGCAAGTATACTAAGGAATAATAATAATATTAGCTATTATACGTAAGTCTTAACTTTGTCTGTCTTCTTACTCTTCTTAGCTTATATACTCTATTAATATTATCTAGATTTGTTTATACAACCTCTTAGCGTAGTAATACTATTATATATTTTTAAAACTATAGTTTGCCTAGAGAACCTAATTAGAGGCCTATAATAATTATAGATGCTATATATATAACGCTTTCATTAGTAAAAATCTTTAAAGCTGTTGAATTTAGGAAACCGAAGTTAAAATTCGTTATAGGCGATCTTAGTACAAATAATCCTATTAATCGGGTATAGAATAAAGTATAAAGAATCTAGAGGAAAACTAAGATGTTTGATCAGTTAGTAAGCGCTATAGTCTCGGTAGGAGCTGGCAGGCCTCGATCGTGAGTTATTTCTATAGATAGGCCCGGCTTTATAGACGCTCTATATAATATTACAACGTAGACTAAGGAAACAGCGAAAAGGTTTCTTCTAGGGAAGCGAGAGCTTATAGAGGCAGATAAGCGGTATTATTAGTTTAATATTAATAACCTCCCCGAGCTTAGATTAGAGCGATATAATAATTCTAGGATTATTAAAGATTATATAATTAATTATCTCAAGAGCTAGACATAGGAAATTAAGCAGTATACGAAGTATTTACAGCATAAGAGTTTTATACTAAGTAATAGTAAGAGTTCGGAAATCTTTAAATAAAATCTTTTCCTTCTTTATCGTTTTATAAAGACTAGAATAGAAAACATAGTAACCGCTGATAGTTAGATAGCTTAAGAAATTTAAAAATACTACAATGTTCTAAGGAAATTAGTAAGAAAATTTATTAGTAGAGAAGAGATTCTTTCTAAAATTAGTTATTACTTCTTAAGTATAGATATACCCTGCTCTAAAGCGTAGATTCTTTACGTACTTAGAGGCTAAGGCAAGAGCTAGATTGCTCTAAAATACTACGAAATATTAAAAGAAAGCTACTAAGCGATCTTCTAGATTAACATAAGTATAGAGATAATAACTAGAGAAGCTTTTAAGAGAATTACTAATCTTCTTAACTAAAATTCTTCTAATAGACTAGGAAACTTAGAACAAAAGATTTAATATATACTCGAGACCTTAAAGCGCTAGAAAACACGTTAGATACTTGTTTTTAATAATTATAATTCTCTAAGACTTTTTAAAGTAACGGACTTTCTTCTACAAAGTATATCTCTCTATATATATTATTGAAACTCCGCTAAAAACATAACTAACAGAGCTCCTAGGTAGAATAGACGAAATTCTTATTATAAGCCGAAATCAGAACCTAGGATAGCTTAGTAAATATCTTAAAATCCTAGCTATAATAGATAATAAGGGCCTCGAACTACTTATTACTAAACCTATTAAGTATAAAGAGAACAAAATCGAGGGGACTAAAATCATCTACTGCCTTAGTAGCCTAGTACTAGTAATTGATTAAGCTACTTTATATATTGCCTATAAAGAAATAGCGATAGAAGAATTTCTTTTAATATTCGAAAAGGAAAGGAAGATAATTTTAGAATATACCCCTGCTTATGGGTAGGAGTATAGTATAATGTAGCTTGATAGGCAGATAGAGGAAGAAAGGGCTTTAAGCGCTTTTACTACTTAGAATATGTTGTTTTAGCAGCTCTTCTTTAAGGATTGTCAAAAGCGGAAAAAGGCTCTTCAATTCTTAACCATCTACGTATTTCTCGACTACTTGAATATTTCTGAAGATCTATTTAAGATATTTTAGCAAGACAGTGTATTACCTCTAGAGTAGTTAATAATCTTTGTCGGGCTTATCGAAGAAAACAGCGACAGCGATAGCTCCTCTTTTGAACGCAGTTTAACTTTCAACGACTCTATAGCAAAATTGAATTTATCTAACAAACAACCTAGAATATTTCAATACCAAGCTACAAAACAGAGAGGGTTCGAAGCATATGACCAGGAACGGAGATCGGAATGGAGATCGGAACTATTTGTAGATCTTAGAGCGCAATGTCGCGAGCTGTCATTACTACGTATTAAGCGCGAGAAAAAAGAACAGGATCGAAAGAATATTATATTCTCCCTTCATCCGCTTATTCGAGATTAGCTACAATTACGACTTAAGAGAAACGAGCGAGGTACTTATTTTCAAGAAGCAATTAATATTGTCTTTGTTTATATAAACTCGTTTAAGGGCCGAAATACAACAGCAGATTAGAAAAATACACTGATAGCGAATATAGACGCTTGTATTTCAAATGACCACCGGTTCTTAGAAAATGGAGAGAATTTTAAATATATCGATGATAATACAGCTTCTGTATTTTCGACGATGTACTGGAATCAGGGACGCTGGAAGGAGGCTCAAGATCTAGTTGTGCAAGTGATGGAGTCGAGTTTGAGGGTGCTGGGAGAGGAGCATCTAGACACGCTGAAAAGTATGGGCAACTTGGCTTCGACATTTTGGAATTAGGGACGCTGGAAAGAGGCTGAAGACCTGGAGGTGCAAGTGATGGAGACGAGTTTGAGGGTGCTGGGAGAGGAGCATCCCTCCACGCTGACCAGCATAGCCAACTTGGCTTCGACATTTTGGAATCAGGGACGCTGGAAAGAGGCTGAAGACCTGGAAGTGCAAGTGATGAAGACGAGAAAGAGGGTGTTGGGAGAGGAGTATCTAGACACGCTGACCAGCATGAACAGTCTTGCATTCCTCTTTTAAAATGAGGGCATGTACGATGAGGCCGAGCGAATGTTCCGGCTGGCGCTGCAGCTCCGTGAGAAGGTCCTTGGCCTAGAGCACCCTGATACTATTAATAGTAGGAGCAATCTCGGACACCTCGTAGAGAATCAAGGCAAGCACGACAAGGATGAGCCGATGTAGCTTATAGAGAGTATTTGACTTTCTGATCTTTGTATTCTATAAAATTTTATACCTTTGTTAAACAAGGGCTTGGAGATAATAGTTATACTTACTTTCATATATAAAAAGGATTATTAAGTATATTATACTTCTTTCTCGAGAATACTCTAGAAGACTTGCTCCGATTGTTTAGTAGTACAAATTTGATTTATGAGCCTACTTTAAGCGACAAGTGTTTACATGTATACTTAAAAATATTTAGTTAGTGAAGAGGTTTTTTGATGAAGTGAATAAGTGAATATGGTAGCTTTGGAAGTCACGGGGAGTGCTTGGACAACCTTTGTTGTATGTAATTCGGCTTCTAACTGTAGACTGGAGACCTTTGCGAACAATCTGTTCATCCACCCCTACTCTACCTTGACAGTTAGACAGGAAAATGAAGCCACTTCTACACCCGGGTGCAATTAAGCCGTTTCATGACTTCATTAGCCTAAAAAGCTAGTTCATAGGAGAAATGCAGCATTATCAATCTAAAGAAGGTCCTCTAGTAAAGGATACTTCTGTTTTTACGAGTGATAATACATTCTCAACTGTGGCGCACCCTTTGGATATTTTTGCTCTAGCAAATCCAGAAAATCAGATAGGCATCAATGCAAACTTGGCGAACTACATAGAGGTGCATTTTGAAAACCATAACCAATGTCGATCTTTCAACCCTGACGGTATACTAAGTTTGGATTTAAACCTTGAACACTTAGGGGCCTGCTGCTCTTGTACTGCGAGAATTGATTGAATTGTAAAGGTAGTTATCTAAGGTGCTTATATAGTGTTGGTATGACTTGGTGGCCAATAGCATGATGCAAAAAGAGTATATTATCGTTCGTGCATACAGAGCAAAGTAAGCTGCTCTGTCTACTTAAATAGACCTTAAGCGAGAAGGTCACGTGGAGTGCTATTCACTCATTATTATGCCGACATATAGAGAGTGTAGAAGGATTAGGCAGACATGAAGCATCTAGGCAGCAGGAAGAATTTCAGGCAGACAAGCTATAAGAGGTGTAATAAGAAAGTGGATCAAATGAGAAAGTAGAACCAGCACAACAATGATATATATTGCAAAGTTGTTTATATATGTAATTTGTGCTTTTGTAGAGCGATTCAAGGAATTCAAGTCTTTTTACTCTTGCTCTTCTGCGCAAGAGCCTGATTTTATGATCATCGAGTGTAGCAGTCTCCCCCCGATCTACTCATTATATGCCTCCTCTTCCAGCTTCCTGCACTACCTCGCAGGTCCTCTGCTATCAACGTGTAACGCAGTTATCGCCGCTATGATGTTCTCTTGGTCGGATAGATAGGATAATTAGATCCAAAAACCCAGAATAAGTTGAAATTATACGTTAGTGAGTCTTTCTGATTGCGTAGCGATGCGAGATTAGTTTCTGGTCAATTTAGTCAATTTAGTTAAGTTTGACGGCTATTACACAAGCTTCCCAAAGGTTAACATCCCATGCCTTTGACAACTCTACTCTTTGCCTAAGTTGCGAAGTTTTACGACGTTGATATTCTAAAGTTGAGCTTGACGTGAATCTGACTCCTGATATTTATCTGCAACTCCACTAATCCTACCCACCCTGGTGACCTTTGCGCCTTTTTACCTGCTCCCTTACAAAACGTGCCCTTTCCTCATGAATAAACGCATTTCCACGTCGAAAGAATTCAGCATCCCACATCATACCTCCCATATTAGCCTTATTCATACTTTCCTCCCAGACTGTTGTCTTCCCAAATCTGACTTGCTCAAAGTCGATAATCATAACACGCTCTTCCACTGCCAAAAAATTATGTAACTCTGGATCGGCGTGCTCGACTCCGTATTTAGTCAATTCTCTGAGTGCCACCTCCAGTTTTCCTTCGAGATTTTCGTCGTTGTTAGGTGACATACAAAGACAGTCTAATCGTGGACCATGAATTTCAGACAAAAGTATAGCTGGGTGGTTGTCGTAGGTGACCTCGCCGTAAAAGTAGGGAACGACAATGCCTTGTAGCGGTTTGAGCAGATGATAAGCACGCTTCTCGTTGTCGAACTCCTCCTCCCAATCCTGTTTTTGTCTCTTCAAGATACGCGTGGGCGGTAGAAACCACTCTGGTCGAAGAGTTCTCAACCATGGGCAGAAATTGAGGAGGTGTCGAATAGCTAGACGTAAAGTCGGGATCGGGATTCGATCGAGAAACAACTGAGCTGCTACTTGGACACGGTAGACAAATCGGCGCGGGTCAAGTCGGTCAGCTCGTGTTAAAGCAATGCGCCGGTGGCCAACGTAGAACTCCTGCTAGCGATTAGTTGGTGGTGAATCTTTGAAAATTCAAGGACCTTACCAAAGGACCGCGAATCTCATCCGGCGGCATCTCTAAAAGTGGGGAGGGAGGTCGCACATAGGCCAAACTCCAACGAGACTTAGGTTTATCATGAATATCCATTGCGAAGAATAATTTAATAAAGAATATAGAGGTGGTTCATCGCTCCTTATATGGAGGAAACAAACAACACAGAGCATCGAGGTATGCACGTACCCGCTCCCGCTTCCATCTCACCAAACTGACAGAGTATCCCGGATAGCATTCCCGTCCCCATCCCTTTCACGAGTTCCATCACGTCTTTCCTAATACCACGCATTAGCTACCGTGTCAAATCTCCTCTTATAACCGTCAGGATGGTCAAGCACTTTGTCGTTGGTTGCCGGATTGTTCCAATATGGTGTTCTAGACCAATACCGAAATCTCCGATCCCAACCGCTGAGCGAGACGGGATCCCCCGCCCCTGCCACCCGCATCCAGCCCCGCCAGCGGAGTCGGTACAAACCGTATCCCGGAATACAGATAGTCGGACCAGATGACGATCTTGGTAAAATACAGCAATCAATACCACAACCTCCCTCGTACAATTAATTTCGAAGTATAATTTATTCAAATGTACAATTTATTCAGAAGCATTCCCGAGTCCCTTCAGAAAGGACAAAATTTTGCGAAAATAACCCTTAGGTATAAATGGAGATGGTGAGGAAGATGAAGACAGATGATAAAGGGGAAAACGACAGAGGGAAACAACAACATTGTTTGATGGACAAAATCGCAAAATCTAGAAAAGTTGAAGTTATTATTTATAGCGTGTTCAATTGAAAGGATATTACTAACAGGGCTTTGATCTTCTGTTGCTATGTTAACTACCGCCTTACTTATCAGGCTGCAACTGTGCCTATCAACAAATAATTTCGTCATTATCACGACGCACTTTGAGACCCAGCTCACATTTTGCATTCTCCCAGCTCCAGTAACAGCAGCATCCATCTACAATTATCTAATATACAATTGGCATCAGTACTCGCTCCCGCGCTAGCTATTACCCGATTCGCCCGTTCCGCCCCGCAAAGGCGCAGGTTCAACGACCTCCTCTTCATGCCTCTTCCCCTCCATCTGCGCCCATCTGCGACTATTGTGCCAAGTTCACTCCCTCCCCAATTCGAATTCCTCCAGAAACCACTCGTTCCACAGCGCAAATATCGAATCAATTTCCGGCATCCTGCCTACACGTCTGACGATAACATCCTTTTCACTCTCCATGCCTGGGACCATGAAGACGGCGGAATACATCATGGCCTGGCGCATAATGCATGTGCAATTATCGCCGACAACCGATTCGATGGATATCTGAGCAATCAAATTGGCGGTTTACAAAATCGTGGAGTACCTTCCGGGGTATCTTTCCGGAAATCCCTGCATCATCTCAGGCAAGGGAGATGGTAGATTTCATCCAAGGGAAGACCGGAATCGTGTTTGTGATCGGGGCAGGTGTGTCAGTAGCAAGCGGGAGTAAGTCCAATTCTGTCCTTGAGCTGTCAATTATCTTATGAAACAAACAGTACCTGCATTTCGTACAAAGGATGGATTGTTTTCTCGAGGTGGAAAAGACATGTTCAACTACGCATGTACCCCGGACGAGCAACAGCAGCGCTCAAAGAAATTGGGAGAACTTGCCCAGTCTATGATGAACGCAGCTCCGACCCCTTTTCATCATATGATGGCCTTATTATCGGAACAAGACAAATTGCACCGCCTCTATTCCCTAAACATTGATGAGTTAGAGACACGATTCAAATTCCTCGAGGCAGATCCCTGCGAGAAAGCCGGATATAGAAAGGTGGAAAATCAGTTTGTCCGTACTATCCAGCTACACGGAGGGATGAGAACAACAAGATGTAGCAAATCCAATCACATCCAGGAGCTTGTTCCCCAGGACCTGATAGATGGCTTTCAAGAAACTTTATACGGTGTGCTCGTTGTGAAATGAAACAACAAGAGGAGTCAAGGACGAAACGTTACCCAAGGAATGTTCAACTCGGAATTAATGAGGCAAATATTGTTCTATATGGCAAGAACCCGGATGATTCCAAACCCGAAAGAGACATGGCTTTTATAGATAAAGACGCGCGAAATGCCGCTGTAGGCCTTGTTATTATCTGTGGAACATCAGCAACCCTCCCTGTCACGAAGCAGCTGATTGAAAATCTTGCCAACCTCGAGGGACATAAACGGGACTCGCTATGGATTAATACAGAGGATCCACCTCATCTGTCGGGTTTCGAATTTACACACTGTTTTAAAGGGGATTGTCAGGAGATTGCATGGGAGCTTTTGCGACGATATAAGGAGATATGGGAAAGTGAGGTTCTCTGAATTTGTTGCTTGCGAGAGTGTAATTGTTGTGCTAAGATGGTCGAAGGAGGAACATGCAATACTACAAATTGATAGGAGCCCTCTGATCAATAACGCCCTGTGAGGTTGTGGCGGTGCGAAAATGACGGGAATCGTTGGCGGGTGTCTCCATCCGTGGTATTGCCGTGTTCGGCATGGCATTTTCAATGGGGGGGTCAATAATGAGGTTGAGGTTGGAATGGGGGTGTGTTGGAAATTGGGGGAATTTTTGAGGAAGAAAGAGTCAGTGTAAAGATGGTAAGAAATCTGATAAGATTCATGAGTAGAACCGAGTTTACGGTAGGCGACTCCGGAAAATCGATCGTGGGCCTGGCCCGGCCAGTTTAGAGAACAATGCGTCTAGCCTCACGATTATTGGACAGTCGAAGATTTTGTATGGGGCATCAAACTTGATTTGTTTATGCTTACCATTGATACATTAGCAAAGTAAACAAAACACATGATTCTATCTGAAGATAATTTTCTCCATTTTCGAAATATACCTTTGCTAATACTGAATTTTGGGTGTCACGTGCCTTCATTTCAAGCCACACCAACGAGGTCATCGAATCAGGCACCTGCACGGCCACAGCAAACCTTTTCAACTCACCTTGAACCAACAGGCCGGACCTTTCTTGTCTCAAAAGCTTCATTTTCTGCCATTCCTTGTAGGACGAGACGGACGCAAGAGAGACGATCAATTAAGCAACAGCTTGGGAAAGAAGCATCGGATCCTCCAGCCCAAGACCCGTTGGCGCATTGTGCGTAAGTTTGCCCGTCTTTTTTCATTGCTTGTCTCGACCGTTCATCCCTTGGTTTTCCTAGCCTGATATATCTAGGTACAACGACTGTTCCTGAGGACTGATAACTATTGTTCCGAGATATACCCGAGTCGAAAAATTGCCACCATTTTCCAATCCAAACAAACGTCCTCTCGACCTAGATCACTTTCGAAACAAACAAAGAACCGTCAAGTCAACAACTCTCCGCCAAAATCAATCCACGTGCCCGTTGCCCAATCGCAATCCACGCGCAGCACTCGCGGTGCGCGGCGCAGTAAGTGAGCTTCATCGGTGAATACAACCCTGCCCTGATGTGTAAATGATTTGCGACCAACTCCTATTATTATTAGGATTTCCCTCGCATAAGCAAATACTAAAGGACTATTTGATCAGTTTTGAACAAGCAAGATAGATTATCCCATATCCCCTGGGGAAAGAATGCCTCTTGATGTTGCGATTCGCCAACGACTCCTCTCAGCCCGGCACAGCAACGGGACTGTTCTAGTCACTGTCGACCCTGCGTCGAACTCATGTAACAGATCAACCTAATTTGGTTAGTGATGGCTAAGACAATGGTTACACAGCATAAGGTGAGTAAGTTGCTCAAAGCCTTAAAATGAGGCTGAAATCCATTTCTGATGTATCATTTCTCACCTAAAGCCCGATACTCTGATCCCGGGTCCCGAGAGGGAATATATCTCCCTTCCAAGGAAGTCAGGACGACAAATTCTTTCTTGGATAGCATGTTCAGACTCAGCCGTGCTAACTAGGGATATCAAAATTTGATCACTACATATTCCAGGTCTGGTTGTTACTTCAGCTACAGTGGTTCATCCCTTACGTTAATAAAGTAAGCTGTTGGTTTCATACCTTAAATTTTAAATCTGTGCATAGTGTCTTGATTCAAGTGAATCAAGATTCAGCAAGTCTGAACCGATACATCATACACTCAAGCGTCTATCAAGCCACTAATACTCTTGGACTCCTTTTCGTCCCAACTCGCATCGAGGATCCAGGGAACTCAAAATACATAACTTGCACGGAAACTCATATGTCTCTGGTTTTATAAATTTTAAGTTCTCTAGCTTGGCCTACTTAATATTCTTTGACAAGTATTTGCTCAGAGCAAAGCAATACCTCCAACGCATAACGCAACTCATCCTTCTCTTGATACTTCACAATTCAGTTACCCCTAGTAAGTTTTGTCATGATATTCTCTCTTCTTTGACTATCTTCTTGCTCGTGAAAAATTTCTCATTTTCTATGTCTAGAAATCTCTTGAAGACTCTTTGCTCATTCTAAGGCTAACAGGACCTCTAGTGATTCCTTTCAAACCTCAAATATATCAGCAACCCCCTCGCTAGTCGACGTGTGGGTCATCAACCTATCCCCTCAATGAGCTCCTTGTTTTCATCAGATACATTGTCGTCATGGCAAATGATAGAAATCCCAAACCCAACTTCTCACTCACCTTCTGGCTCAATCAAGGCTGAGGGGAATTCCATCTCCCTATCTGCGTCTTTCTCCATGCCCGACTGGCACTGGAACGGAATGGAACTTGGCCTAACAACTATTGACGAAGAGATGCCTTCAAACTCCCAACAATCAAGGGAATCTGAGAATACTGAGCTTTTGCTAGACAACAGCAACATCGGGTTTGAGGACTTCTCGGAGTATAATGTTGGATCCAGCAGCACATTTATCAGCTTCACTAGCCTCTTTCATCATGCACAAGCGCCAGAGGTAGACCTCTGTTCTCTAAACTCGATCCCTGGGCATTCTCCCGCAACCGACGCTTTGCGCCGTCAGTCGCATCCAAGAGTTGCGCGAATATGTTTGCTATGACGTCATCATTCAGATGTGGTCTGGCTCCAGCGACAAGAGTTGTGACTGGCACCGACATTTCTGTAGAAAGGTTAGCCTAATGCCTTCTTGAGAAAGGTTATGAACGTACTCGGCGTTTCCCTGTGTGCTCGGTATCCCAGATTTCGCCTTTAACACGTTGCGTTCGTCCGTCCAATTCGTGAGTCGTTGAAGCGGTACAACAGATCTATAAGCAAATGAAGAAGAGCCACGTTAGCTAGATCCGCCCGCACACGATCCTTCTCCCGCCCCAAAAGATTGGATTATAGATGCTTTAGGATCTCCTCGCTCTAAAAGGAGTGTTTCTTGTTTTGCTATATGTTAGAGGGGTGAGAGTTGTGATATAGCGATCCAGAAGCTCGAGACCTTAATTTGTCCTTTCGACACCAACACTAGCGGATGGTCCGTGCGTATTATTCCTTTTATTCAAGCTTTTTGTTTGTTATTTCAAAGTTTTCTCAATACCTTTAGGTCTATAACATATATCCCCAACGTTTATTCGCCATTGTCGAGCAATTTTGGCATATCCTTGTATTCCGTGAAGTTGTTGACGGAGTTTCTTATTTTTGACAAGTCTTTACTTTATCCGCTGGTTTCCCACATCCGCCCGGATTGTCCATATCCTACGCGAGACGCAGACTTGAATGAGATCGTGGAACAAGAGGAGGAAAGCAAGGTAGAAGAAGACAATCTATCGGGAAATGGAAGCGCCTAAGAGAAGACTCCTTCTTAGGCGAATTAGTTGATCTAGCTAGGCTAGATCTACAGTGTTTAATGGGTGGAAAGCATATGACTGTTTTGTGTAACTTACCAATGAATGGATACGCACTTTCTTTGCAAGTACTTATTGACTCTGGAGCAAACGGATTCGCTTTTATCGACCAAACTACCGCAGTAGACTGGGCTAAGTTCCTAGGGATTAAAGCTCAACAACTGCCACACCCTATCTCTGGCTTGGGGTATAATGGACAAAGCGGAGCAAGCATCTCTCACATCCTCCGCCTACATCTTATAATTGATGGACGACGACAGTTGAATCTCCCGTTTATGATCACGCCTTTGGGCTCTCACCAAGTAATCCTTGGACTAAAATGGCTTGACAACTTTGTAATTTCTGTTGACTGTAGCGCTAGACGCTTGTCCTGGCCCTCTGAGTACCACGCGACGACCCCCTGGTTACAGAACGAGACTAGCATATCACAGTCAGCAATTGTACCAAAAAGACCAGTACCTTCCTACCAAGCTGATATAGCCAGAAGGGACAAAGCAATATTAAAGGATGAAAAGCGACGAGAAGGCGGACGAGTTATAATCACAACAATCTACCTTTGGATAAAGATTGTGAAAACCTTCTGACCACAGAGGCCATGGAAGGGGAAGACATCGCAGCTGGCTCGACCCTGAAAGTACTGGTAAGGACAAAAGCGGAAAAAAGAAAGCCAAATGTACTGTCCATTTATAAGCAACGGAGGAATGCAAGAGGTCCTTGATGGTACATATCAACACTTGGTGAACTCCGTGAAAGGGCTAGCAGCGACTACGGAGTTCACAAATAGTGGGTCTAAACGTTGGCCCCGCTGTGAACAGTAGGTAAATACGGAACTCGGGAAATTGACTATACGATCTGAAGAGCCGAGAAAGAAGCGGCAATGCATACGCAGTCTTCCTAATGAAGCTTCTCAATCGTGCATGGTAAATCTCCAGCCGGCTGACTCAATTGAACCTGATAAGCCCTCTCTCCTTCCACCTGCGACCCAGTCGATAATTCTTTATAGACATCTCGAATAACAAACTCCCTAGCAACCTTACAAATCACGATTTTTGACTCCAGCATTGCCAAATCTTGCCCTATACAATTCCTTGAACCATGTTCAAAAGGTCTCCATGCCCCCTTTTGGATTTGACGCCGCTTGTCACCCAACCATCTCTCTGGCTGAAACTCGTCCGGATCATCCCATAGTGCAGGTGAGTGATGGACAGCATGTGGATTTACCCAAACAAGAAAGTCTTGGGTAGGAAATTTTCGCCCTTGAGCATCCGTGACGAAGAAGTCGCGCTCGCCATCACGAGTACTGCTGACGGTCGGGAATAAACGCAGAGACTCCTTGATTACAGCAGTCGTATAAGGAATTTCATTGAGCAGAGCTGGTTTTTCGATGATTTTTTCCGAAACTTGTCTACGGTCGGTGGAAAACACATCATCTAGTTCTTGTTGGACACGTTTGAGATGGTTCGGGTGTTTTGAAAGAAGGTAGAGCGTGTAACAAAGTGACGAGGAGGTGGTATCGTGACCGGAGAACAAAAAGAGCTTGATTTGAGCCATACATATTCTTTTGAATAAGGGGTCCATATCTTCTGTTTTCTGGGCTTGTTTAGTCGAGGATTGGTCATCTTGGGAACTTTCCAACTCGTGTGCCTGTAGCGCAAGCCCAATAACCGATTTCGTACTTAAAGAATCGACTTGATTATGAATTTCGATTTGTTTCTGAAGTTCGTGCGAAACATGGGCGTCGACTTTGGAGCCATAATACCAATGTATCAACGGCCTGAATGGGTGATATCTCACGAGAAGATTTGGCTCGGCTCCGAAAGAAAGCCAGCGGATCTGCTTCCGTATCCCACCAACTAGTGGATTATAGGAACGCTGGCAATCAAAATCTTCCTCTCTATGAGTTCGTAAGCAAAATAGAGAGAAAGGAATATTAAGGGGCAATACTAACAATACCACAAGTCCAATGATATCCATCGTAAGATTATCTAACAAGTTCTTCATTTTTATAGTATCCTGCTTTTCAGAATGCCCTTCGATGATTGAAATAAAGACATCGGTTTTCGCAACAATCAAAGGCACAAGAGTTGTCAGGTTCCCAGCACTAAAGCCAGGATTGAATATGTTTCGCCACTTCTTCCACATCTGTCCCTTCATAGTGACGATGTCAAGTCCGCCAGTGAGTGGTTTTAGAAATGTCCTCATGCTAGGGAATTTTTCCAAAGGATGTTGTTGAGTCACTTGGTGAAGCGCGTCGAGGGAAGTAAGAACGAGCATCGAAGGAGCAAAAGGTGCCAAATCTAGATAGAAGTTCGGACTTAGCTCTGGATATGCCCTCCGGATTTGATCTGGGAGGTAGTGACCGTGGGCATCCGCCGGAAGTGTCGATATGATTTTGTTGACGACCAGAAGATGCCCGAAGAAGACATTATAGGGCGGCATTGGAAGACCACCAGCCCGAAGTTTAAGGATGTGGCATCTCCACAGAACCAGTTTGAAAACAAAGCTGATGGCATAGACAAGAATAAGAATGGGAACAGTCGCTAGAATTGCTGGGTTCGACATGAGCATTTTGAAAATTGAAATTTCGTGTGAAGTCCATTATCAAAACTCTCAGAGTGGGTAGTCGTTTGCGTTGAGGACGACATTAAGCCAAGCATATGTTGATCACGTGTCATGCCCCGACAAGGGTCACTGCAGCACGATCGATAGTACAACTATTCTTCCTTGAGACGCCGAGATGTGCGATATGTGCAGTAGGCAGGTTGGTCACCGCAACAGTTGAGGTATCATGCGCTGGGTGCATGCGCTGATCCCTGCAACCAACACAACAACCAACAACCGGGAATTGCATCCAGCACTTTTCCGTACTACCTGCCTAAATCGGTTACAGTACAGGTTCTGGTATTTCAAAATAGAACTTCCGAAAACGATACAATCAAACTTCCCACCCGAATCTATTGATCAACAGAGATTGAAACGAAATATAGGTACTCCATAACGGATAACGGGGAGCTACAAAGTGGACCTTGCTCTGGAACAGGGCCTTTCTCGGTCGGCAGATTCTTCGCATCATGAAACCAACGCGGTGTCATTGGTGTAGATATATGCAGGATGTCGAGCATGTCGTACTACGCGCCGCATGTAACGGCGTTGCATCAATATGGTTAAATGGAGGGGGGCTGGTCGTTGAGGGCCGCCCAATACGGCCCCCCTTTTTACATTGTAATTACCTGACTGCGCTGGTTTTCCGCTTCCATCTACTTCCATTTTGTGCATGAGGGAAAGACAGTTTCCGTATACCAAAAGCGTCACAACATTTCTCCTCCCGAAAATTTCCGGATCCGACACCCTCCCCTTAGAAAGCAATGTGATTACATGAAAATTATCTACTCCAATTTTACGTCAAATTCAGCACTGCTATTCCTCTCCAACAAAATCCCATGTTCCTCCTCGAAAAGATCTGTAACGTAGCTACACCGACTATTGCGAAGCCGATTTATGAGTTAGTAGGCGGGACGAAAAGGGGAGGTTTACGTACTTATTCCACAGCACGGCTCGTTGTGTTCGAGACATAAATAGTATTTTGCCTCGATTGCAAAGGAATTTCGTCATCAAACGTCTGTTCATCGTAACTACCATCTGTGGTTGTCTTTGTAGAACCGGCTTCAATAAAAGTCCTCATTCCTGTCAAAGTTCCTCCAGGGACAGAGGGAAGTCTGTCATCGAGATCGTCGATCTGAGACCGCTTTCTTCGGTTTAGAACTCTTTCCACGGCCGAGCTATACCAGTATTTGTTGTTTGAGGTTTGTGATTGAACACCATCGTTTATAAACACTGATTTGAATGCAGTGAAGGATACCATGGTCACTGCAACACAGGCCTCCACCTGTTGCCACAGGAAAATCCACGGGTTGTCGAAGTTCCCTTTCTCTCTTATCCCCGATACACGAACAATGGCCATCGCGGCCATTAGAACCTGGAGACATAAGAATGTTGCTAGACCAAGTTTTCGCTTTGGCTTCATTTTCACTTTATAGATCAACCAAATCGGTATCGCAACAACTATCGATTGTAAGCTCCGTGCAAAGAAGTAGAGCATCTCACGTACTCATTATATCAGAAGTTATGTCCAAGCATATTGTAAGAATACCCAGAGCCAAGGATATATCAATTCGAGACGGAGAGGTACATTTGACTAGAATAAAGTTTAGAAATTGACTGACAATTTTTTCTCGGGCTACCTACGGGATTCAAATCCCATATAGGGACAAGCAATAAATACATCAGACAGGCGAAAAGCGAATATGATCACAGTTGTGGCGATTGTTGCTTTCCAATAAACTATCAATGCTGGGATTCTTTCAACTAA
This sequence comes from Calycina herbarum, assembly GCA_001414485.1. Taxonomy (NCBI): domain Eukaryota; kingdom Fungi; phylum Ascomycota; class Leotiomycetes; order Helotiales; family Pezizellaceae; genus Calycina; species Calycina herbarum. The sequence continues at coordinate 93,758 of LLEY01000127.1, forward strand.
TTGACCAAAGAAGTTAAGAAAGGCGAATTTGACCGAAAATATCGTCAACCATGTCAGGGAAAGGTACGTAAAGTTCAGCTTTTCAAATCGAACGAGTGTGGAGAGAATATTCGAGGGATCTATTTCAGCAGTCATCGGATCCAGTTGGAGTGCTTCGACTTGATAGATAGGCTTCTTTTCAATGTGAAGAAGGATTGTGGCAGCGGTCAAAGAGAGGCTTGCAATGATCAGGAAAGCATCATCCAGATGAATTCGCCTATGGACTTTTAGACGAAGGATGGTCCTAGATGTGGCTGAAACGATAGCTATGCTGTAAAATATCCAGTTCACGACCTGGAGTATTAGAATACTTTCTGGGTCGTTGGATTTCAGGGACTTCTTACCAAAAAGTTCGAAGACCGGATTTTACCATATAATGGCGCCATTTTGTATATTTGACTTCAAGGTGAAAGTCAGAGAAACAACAAACTGTGGATGTGAGCATCCATTAGGCCACTGGAACTTGTAAAGTGTTATGTAACGAGAATGGCCTTTCCATGGGAGCACTCCCTAAGGAACGTATGCTGCAGATAATAAATGTCGACTTTTGCCGGCGAATCGTACGAGAACTGTTGGTGATAACCTACAGGTCTGGTACATACAACACATATCCTGGAGCATCCTGTGAACCTGTTGCAGCTTTATTCCATGTTCAAAAATGTTGGAACACGCCCAATTGGAGCCATTTTTCCACCAACAACACCAACATCAGTGGATTGCGAGCACTCCCTAAGGAATGTCTGCTGCAGATAATAAATGTCGACTTTTGCCGGCGAATTGTACGAGAACTGTTGGTGATAACCTGCAGGTCTAGTACATACAACACATATCCTGGAGCATCCTGTGAATCTGTTGCAGCTTCATTCCATGTTCAAAAATGTTGGAACACGTCCAATTGGAGCCATTTTCCCACCAACAACACCAAAATCTGTGGATTGTGCCACAATTTTGCAGGGCTTAGTATGCTTGGGGTGACGTGACATGCGAGCTATCTAATAATATCATATTCGGCAGCGGGGCTTGGCGATAAGTAGGCGAGTTTTCCACCATGTCTCCAACGCACCTGAAAGTTCCCCCCCTGGGACTTATGTTAGAAACGAGTGCTCTCTTGAACAAAAGCGGGGTTCCAACTTGTGGCACTACTACAACCACGCCGCAAAATTACTTTATTCAGTGCTGAATACCATTAATTCGTGTTTCGTGTACGATATAGCGACGCATAAATACGACATGGTACATTGCTAGTGCCAATTATTTTCAAAGCAGGTAGCACACCGTTCTAATATATAAACGCCCGCAAGTAAAAAGAAATAATAGATTAGCAATGAAGACATGAAATCAAAAATCTTGAGGCTTAAAACAACCGTGATATGCCGATGCATATATCCGCTTAACCTGTGACAATCATGGTTGGCGAGATAGAGCAAAGAAGGAACCAGCGCTTGTTAAGTAAGGATTATACTCCCTCCAGATTATATATATGGATATACACTTGCGTAATAAAATTTGCCTTCGTTTCAACAGAAGCTGCACTACAAGAGAGGACGCACAAGCGCCTGTCCAACCCAGGGGTGCTATAAGTCGGCTGTGATATATTATAAGATTAGATCATCGGATCCGCCAATAGAGACTCGGAGATGGATCAATCTAGGGAATAGACAGATCTAGACGTGGCTTATCGCGTCTCGGCGGCTGGGTTTGCCTTAGCAATTGACCGAGGAAAATATCTTCTCCATATTTAAGCGAGATAATAAGATAATCGGATTGAGGATCTGAGTTTCTTGTTTGGGAAGGTGAGTTTAAGGCAGCAACTCTGGGGCGAATACTTTGGAGAAGTAGATGCATAAATGCCATAACAAAAGGTTGGCAGCTTGTGAAAGAAGCGTGAGATATTTTGATTCAATAGTCTTACACATGAAACCTTCTTTTTTTCTGCTACATTTGACGAAATCTTCTCTTCAAGGACCCCTAACACAATCTACTTTTCTGCTAGTGGTATCGTGGAGTTCGGTTCATTATGATCGGTCTCAACGACGTTCTACCTGTAGAATGGACATTGCTTGTCGTCTGCCTATGCCCTTTCGTCATCACATACATCGCTACTTCTCTCAATGCCTTCATAAACACGCAATGGCCACAGCACAATGCTAAAGCGCCATTGGCGCCATATGCTATTCCGTTCGTCGGGCATGCTTTTCTGTTTTTCGTTGACACCACCAAATTAGCCTCGATGGCGAGGTAAGTGATCGCCAAAAACGTAACATTGGCCTGAGCTGATCTTTACAAAGAAAGGTGTTCAAAGGTCCCACCCCTGTTCGATTGTCATTCTTCCACGTCGAAGCCAACGTCGTGTCGGGAGCCGAAAATATCAGCGCCATATGGAAGTCAAAATTGCTCGATTCCAAACCAGCGGTCTGCATGGTTATGAAGCGATTCTTCCATATGCCTAGCGACTCGCTCTCATACTACTTTTCCGATAATTCAGGCATTGGAATTCGTCCTCACCCAAATAGCAACGTTCCTCAACACCATCGTTTATATTACCATACCCACAAAGTCACGCACAGCTTCATGAACGGCAAGACCTTGAATCCCTTCAGCATCAAGTTTCAGAAAAATCTCTTTCGTGGTATTGCCAACGAAGGTATAAGCAATCAATGGATTGAGAACAAGGATCTCTTTGGTTTTCTTCAGCAAATCGTGTCCACAGCAGCCATTGAAACCATGTGCAGCAAGTCAATCACTCGGCTAAGCCCCAATTGGGTCCAAGATTTCTGGGAGTTTGACCGGTCACTTCCATACTTTCTCAAGGGGTATCCAGCATGGTTTGCACCGAGAGCTTGGGCGGCACGGAGAAGGGTCTTAGATGGGCTGAAGAAGTGGCATGCATATGCGCAACGAAGCTTTACTGAGGCTTCTATTGGGAAAGACGGACACGATCCTTTCTTCGGTACCGAAATGATCAGGCAGAGGCAAGAGTATTTTGGGAGAATGGAATTCATGAATGCGGACGCACTCGCAACAGAAGATTTGGGACTCATTTGGGCGTGAGTACCCCTTCAGCCATACTCGAGAAGGATGAAGCTAACATATCTTGTGATAGCGAAAATGCAAACTCGGTGCCAGCAACATTTTGGTTCGTACTAGAAATGTTCCGCAATAAATCACATCTTGTTCGCGCACGAGCAGAGGTAAAAGCGTGTTACACATCGGAGAACGAATTCGACATCAACATGCTATGCAAACAACCATTTTTGCAGTCCGTCTACGCAGAAACGCTCCGACTTCGGACCTCGCTTTTTCTTGTCCGCGGAGCCGATCATGGAGACTTTCATCTCCAGAATTGCACATTTGGCAGAGGAAAAATGATCGCGATTGATACCGGTGCTGCTCATACTGACCACAAAGTATGGAATACCGGAAATCCCGATAGCCCAAAGGGTGCTGATACCTTTTGGGCAGAGCGTTTTTTGGTTGACCCTCAGGACCCTTACAGTGGACCTCTGAAACCATCCCAGAAGACAAAGGCACTATCGGAAAAGGACACCTCAAGTGAAAAAGCAGAAGGTTCTACGAAATTCACGATGAAAGGTCTCGATGGCGCTTGGATTCCATTCGGTGGTGGGGTAAGACAATGTCCCGGGAAACAATTCGCAAAGCAGGAAATTATCTTGAGTTTTGCGATCTTGTGTACCGCCTTCGACATTGAGTTGCTGGAAGAGAAGAACTACGTGTCTGATATGAGGTATTATGGTCTGGGAGGAATGCCAGTAAAAGGAAAGGTCCCCTTCAAGATTAGATTGAGAGCGGGATGAGTGTAAAAGGACAAGTCTAGTATGAGCTCGTATTTTTCCGTTTGTGGTGCCTAATGGTAGAAAGCGATCCTCCAACCGAGCCAAAATCTTCATTTTGGCTTCTGCTATCGATCGCCTGAGTTTCAGAACAAAATCACGATAATTGAGCTACTGTAGAAACGTGAGGTGTTGGAGCCTATCCTTCTGGTCTCGCTTAGCTCAATCTGCTTGTTTGGATTTTCAGCTCACGTTGCCTCCCAATAAGCAAAAGTGCCCTTGTTATTCGAAAGTTACAAAATGTCCAAGATACAATCTTAAGATAGCAGAACAATTCCTAATTATCGTCAAAATTCCCAGCCAGGCCCTCTAGAAACAGATGGCCAGGTAATGACTGCTCTAGCTGTCACAGCCCCGAGTCCCTACCCTAAACCTGAATCTTACAGAAAAATTAGTTTCGTTTTTACTTCCGAATTTTCATTGCAGAAGAACAAGTAAGGCGACGGCTTTTGAAAAAGCGAATATGGAAATGCTTGACACTGCAGGAATCGGGCGAGAAACAGTCGATCCTGATTTTTGAGAAATATCGTGAGTCGGACTTTCTCTATTCAGATTTACTATGCTAACTATAAGCCCTCCAAGTACTAGTCTATTTCCCCGTCTATCGTATGCAAGGAGATTTCTGCCAACTCATTGACTCCCACCGACCCCGCCAACAAGTCTTTACCCCCAGCAAATTTTGCACGATTGAGTTTGGCTGCGATTCCATCCCGCCGCCATGTGTACCATGGTGCCCCCGTATACGAGGTATACGCGTATACCATAGCTCATACGCGTATACCATATCCACTTTCACGAGCGTATGCGAGGCTATACGAGAAGTCTCTTTGATTCCCAGCCTCTTTTTTGACGCTATTCCCACTTTTTAAAGTATAAGTAGAACTTTTTAAAACATTAAGCAGAGTTTTTAAGTGGGCCTAAGAGGTTGGGAAATGAGTAAAAGGCTAGGAGAACTTTTCTTTGCACTTTGCTTATCCTTTTACTACTAGGAGTTATAGTATATAGTTCGTGAAGTTATTCCCTTGTTTTCTTGTTTCTAACTCTCTTCTACTCTTAAGTTTACCCCTCATTTTACCCCGTATTATGGATATTACTAATATCCACTTATCTCCTTACAGAGCTCGTTTTATACCCTTTTTCTAGCTCTAGGAGCTGAACCACCTCATGTTGTCTTCTTTCTAGAGGGCCTTGCCGAAGAGTACGAAACTTGGTTTAAAGCAGGGCTAAACAATAGAGTTTTAACCTCTATAGCTCGCTTTAAGATACAAGACTTTCTTAACGATAACTATAAGTTCCTAGTTAGTATCTCCAAAGTAGAGAAAGCTCGTCTTACTTTAAAGAGACAACGTTTAAGAAAGAGCTTTGTTATAGAGGATTACTAGATTTTCCGGAAAGCTGAGGTGGTTTAAGTGGTATAATATAAGAAGTGCTACGTCGCTTATACCTAGGATAGCTTTAAGCTTATTATACGTACTTACTAAGTACTTAATCATGTTGGTTTATAACTCTTCTATTCCCTCCCCTCTTTCTCTCTTATAGCTCTTTCTAACTTTCTTTCTTTTAGGAGTTAATAAAACATATACCTAGGTTTCTAAATATTACTATAGTATCTTATAAAAGGATGTAGAATGGGTTCTTTCTCGTTATATAATATGCCGCTCTAATAGAGCTAACAAAGAACCTGGCTTTATTAAGCCTATTATCTCTCGTTGTTATAGAGATTATATTTATATTAATCTTATAGACTTTACTTCTTAACTGGATCTACTACCTACTCTTGATAGTAATAAGATATACTGTTTTAAGTAGATTCTCTAAGTATAAGATCACTTCTCTCGTATATGCTAACTCTATACTCTAAAGGATAAGAGTAGTAAAGAGGTTTCTAGAGCTCTAGATACTTATTTCCCTCTTTCTAAATAACTTCTTAAAAACTTCGGCTAATCATTTCTCTCTAGAATACTGGGTTTCTTATTATAGTGATCCTAGAGCTGTGTATAATAATAATAGAGGTGAATTTAAGAAATTCGTTACTTAGTTTCTTTAAAGTCGAAGCCTACCTATTCTATAGATCCCTAGATGCCCTTATTACCCCTAAAGTTAAGAAACAGTAGAGTAAGTAAACAAGGAGTTTAAAAGATGCCTTATATCTTACTAGAGAGAGCTAGGTAGTAAGAACCTTTAAGCTTAGATAGCTCTTTTACCCTATATTTAGCTTACTATTAATACTACTAGAAACTCAGCTCTTCCTTCGTATATTACTCTCTTTAAGGTCTGGTTTAGGAGAAAACCTTACCAGCTTACTAATATTAATAACTTGTAAGTATTTACTTACTTCCTTTTTATTAAGTTTCTATACTAATTTATATAAGAGACTTGACGAGGAGCTAGAGTAGGTGGATAATACGCTAGAAGATAACTAGCTTCTTCTTACCGCTTTTAAGAAGCTTGTAAATACTAAGAACGAGCGGAACCGAGCCTATATAACGAAGAGTAATAAGGTTAAGGAGAGCGATTTATACTAAAATAGAGCCTTTGTTACTTTACTTATTCTAATAGAGTATCGGCTCTAGGTAAGTAAAGGTGTATATAATATAAGGTAGTAGAGTACTGCTCTAGAGGGTACTAGTTAGTGTCTTACTTCGGCCTTATTATAGGCCGGTTCTAGTACTCTAAGCTGAATAAGGAGATAGGAGAACCAAGCTAGCTAATTAGGACCTTATCTTCTAGTAAGGCAAAGAAAGAGAGAACTATAGCGCTGGGTGTTTGCTAGTAAAAGACTAATAACCGGTTAGGAGTAGCTGTAATATAGAGAGCCTTAAGGAAGCGAAAGAGAGCTACTATTATAGCTACTAAAGTAAGTAAAGAAGAGGATACCTTTATAGATATAGTAGAGAACTAGGGAGAAGGAGAAGAAGAAGTAGCTAGAGTAATTATAGCTATAAGACCTCTAAAAGTAACTAAAAAGGGGGGTAGAGGGGGGGCTAGAAAGGGGGCTAGAAGAAAGAAGCTAAGGAAGTCTTAAAAAAGTAGGAATAGTCTTACTTTTTTCAAAGAATATATATATATATATACTATAGCCTTTGATTGTTGGAATAATATACGCTTGTGAATTCAAAGTTTCAAAGAATCATAGTATACGCATATACCATGGCTTATACGCATATACCTCGTATACGCTCGCACCATGGTACACATCTACACAAATCTCGTTGCGGCCCGATCTTTTGCCGACCTTTTGCCTAAGCGCGGCGTCTCATCAGGCAAACCAAGACCAAGACCAAGTTCAGCATGCTCACCTCTTGCTCTTGTTTGGACCTTCAAGACTGATATTTATTTCTCCGTCCCTGCGCCTCCAGACTCTTGACGACTCACCCAAAAAACATGTCAGAAATCCCCCAGCAACAATGTGCTACCAGCATGGCCCCAAAATTGTTGTTCGCTCAAGATGCATACGTTGATGGTCAACAGGACGTTTACGTTGTTGTGGCACTCTCACAGCGAAAACAAAGCCAGATCATGAGCACAGTCGGGAAGTCGCATTGTGAAAATCAACCATTCCCTACATGGAACCTTGTCGGTCAAGCACTTTCGGAGGCTCTTTTCAACGGACAAGGTCATCTGAAGTTGAAATCAACAATGGATATGCATCGGAGAGATTACCTCTTATTCGAAAGAATCTTCGAAGGCAGACGCATAAGCAAGTCAAGCACTGCTCCAGTCACGCAATCTATACTCGAGGTTGATTTCGGGAGGCAGTTGGATTGCATGTGGCTAGGATACTGGAAAAGAGCGCGCCCAGTTGTGGAAAAGTTGGTTCGAGAATGTTGGTGTCATTCTAGTATCATATTATTCTCCCTAACATGATTACAGCAATAATCAACCTCGCCAAGCTAAGTGAATCACATCACCCTCAGTCAGATGGAGAAAGTGGAGGTGTTGAGAGGCAAGAAACGATGGACGAGAAGGATAATGGCCTACTCGAAAAGCCTTGCTGATTCAAACCGTTTTGAGCCTGAATCATGTGCTTCGGTCTTTGCTTGAAGTCGTTTTTGAAAATCACCATAGATGACGGGCAGTCTCTTAGAAAAGGAGTGGATAATATTTCACCAAAGGATTCATTTGGTTGGAGACTTGGTGCAAGACATGGCAAATACGATCTGATTCTATGCTTCCCAAGAATATCGCCCTTTAAGTCACTCCAGTTACCCCTTCTCTATCCTGCGGCTCAGGTCCGAAGCTCTCTTGTAAAATCACTGCCTAGCATTCGCAACCTCGAGAAGCACATCGAATGATTGTTTCACTAATCACTGTCTGGGGGAGCCCCAAGTTGACAAGCTGGACAGTCTCCCGCTCTGCTTCCTCCATCGACCGTACCCCATGGTTTGGGCCAGTTGTTTGGACAGAGTTGCGAGTCCGTACGGTGTGTATGGCCACACCCAGAATATGTGCATGTAACGTGATTGCACATATCCTGTGAGGTGTCAACGTAGAACCAGGAAAGAAAACTTCAACTTACTTGTAGCTTAGCTATCCGTCTAATGTTCAAACGTGTTCTTGGGCAGAGTCTGGTTTCGAAAAGTGCTTTTGAGATAACTGTAAGGCCTAATATCTACACTTCCCAACGATACCACAATTCGAGCTGCACAATATGGGTACGAAATCTTACTCGGTTTTGGACTAGGAGTTAGCATCAGCACGTTATTCCTCACAGTCCCCGAAAACGTCGAAAGGATATATCAAGGTGCGTATTTAATATTCAATGGCCTTCTATGCATACTTACAATGACGTAATAGCTGTTGCACTAGGATCAATAACCCAACCTCGAAGCTTCGGGGGAGCCATAGGGCTGGCAGCCGTGACGACTGTGTTGATATCAAATTTCAACTCTAGTCTTTCGGAGCAATTATCGTCCGGTGAGAGGTACGATATTTTGCAGTCAGCTGCTGCTATAAAAATGCTTCCTCCTTCGGTTCAGACATCTACCAGAATTGAGTTCGGAAAAGCCTACAACGAGCAGATGAGAATTGTGATCGGACTAGCAGTCGCTCAGTTTATTGCTACCTTTCTAATGTGGAAGAAGAGGCCTTCTCATTAAAAAAACAGCATTTTTCCGCTGCTTGACATGTCGTAACCACCCGCATATGTTGTTTTGGCGAGGTGTCGATGATATCCAATAATTTTAATTACATGGCTGAACAGGTTGTCTCGAATACCTCACTCGATGGTACCGAATTTCAATTGGACCAGGAGATATCCTTAGCGAGACGGGGCAAGAAGAATGAATTTCCATTGCGTTTTACCTTCAAGTTGATTTGACGTCGCAGTTACTATGTTAGCTTACCAATTCTCAAAACTTGAGGACAATTTGACACTCAATCAAGTACTACACGAAACACAAGTCCAATTTTCCACGCTATGCTAGTCCACTTTTCTGTTCTTCTCTCCCCCCATTCTCCCAAAAGTACACATATCCACCACCCTCGCACAAGAGGTGGACAAAATAAAAGAAGAATTGTCAATAGTGGAGATAATTTCAAGTATCCCTCCAATATCTCGCCATGAATAAACGCCATACCAAATGCATGCGTATTATAAAAAAAGAAAAAAGAAAGCTGATGTATAATCTCAATTCGTACATTGACCCCCCCTCGGTCTCCCCTCCCCTTATATTTCGTCCAATTTTAATTGTCGTCTCAAGTACGTCTGGGTCTCTTATCATGACCCCTCGAGTCCAGGCCCCCCTCCTCCCCACGTCTCTTCCTCCCACTATCCCCACGGATATCCCGTTCCCCACCTCTCCTCTCATCACCTCTCCCCGAATCTCGATTTCTCCCACCACCACCACGACTCTCCGAGCCTCTATCTCCACTCCAAGGACCCTCATGCGGATCCCTCACCACATCGCGTTCTCGAACATCACGACGTCCCGACTCTCTATCTCTATGCTCGCGTCCGCCTTCTCGTGAACTAACACCTGGTTCCCTACCAGTCACAAGATCGCGATGTGGTGAGCGGCCTGGATGGTGTTCTCGTTCAGCCTCCCGCTCAATTGCACGATCACCACCTCTACGATCGCGATGCTCGCTTCTCGAAGGACGTTCATCCTCGATAACTGTACGCTTCGACTCTCGAGGCGGGCGATCCGGACTTCGCGAAGTTCTTCGACTATGACGACCTGAACGGCCTTCACGTCTACTACTGCGGTCCTTCTCTCTGTCCTCGCTAGGAGGAGCCTCACTATTGGCAAAAAGCTCGACACGGTCCGGGATTTGATCTCTAGACATATCTCTCGGTCCCGGTCTTCCAGGTGGAGGTGGCGGAGGAGGCGGAGGAATCATGCTATTCGGCGAGGCGCTAATTGGTGATTCCTGCTGCATCCCAGCACTGACTCTTCCACGACCACGAACATTCATACGATCAGGACCATTCTGTTGACCTGCTTGTTGAAGCATGGAGTTGATTCCAGTAAGTTGACGTCTTGCGCCACCACCGCGTTGTTGCCGTTGTTCGTTCGTAGATGCTGGACCCGTGGGTGGCACCATACCATTCGTACTTGGGGTGATAGGACTTTGCTGTGCTCCTTTTGGTCCCAAGGGAGGAGTAGCAGTATTCACCACAGGGACTGGTGGTCTATTTCGACCCCCCCCGCTGTTATGCATCTGATTTGGAGGCAATGGTGGTCTGTTATGCGGTTCACTTCCGAAAGCCGCCTTCATTCTGTCGGGATGCATTGGAGGATTGGCAATAGGAGTTTGAGGGTTTGATCCAATGACTCTCATCCTATCTGGGTGCATCGCAGTTGGTGGACCCCCTACGGTGGGTGTACTTGGTGTAGAACTAGATTGTAGAGCTCCGTTATCGAATTGACCTGAAGCCGTTCGTCGTGAGTGACGAGCTGATGCTGGTCCAGTCGGTGGTTGCTTGTCTGGAGTTGGGGGTCGTGCGATGTGTTGTTCTAGTTGAACTCTACTATCTCTCCCATCACTACGAGCGGGGCCACTGGTGTTGCGATTATTTCCACGGATATGTCTATCTCTTGGACCGGAGGGTATATCCTGAGAAGGTGCAGGATTCAGACGGCCAAAATTGGCATCTTGCTGCGGTGCTGCTGCATTTAATCTACCATGATTTGGGTCAACTGTACGTGGGAGTGGTGGAGGCTGAAAGGCCCCGGATCTGTCGTTTCGTTCAATAGATCTCTCAGAAGGTCGGTCATTGCGAGGTCCAGCAGGTGGAGGAGCAATTTCGTCATTGCGGCCTCGAGAAGAAACATGAACATCTCCAGGCACCGCGCGACTTGGCCGATCATCACGTCTGCCTTCTGGGGGGTCCCGATCAGCTCCGTGACGTCTTGGTGGTGATTGCGCTCGAGGCGGTCCTCTCTCTCTGTCGTCTCTGTGTCGACGTGGTGATTCGGAACGAACATCGGACGATATAAGTGCAGCACGCTCAGGATTGATGATTTCCTGTCTCTCTGAATTGACATGGGAGATTCTGTCGAGTCTGTCAGGGTTGATGGGCGGTGCACCACGATCTCCTGATACTCCTAATGTTCTAGGTGGAGGCATGCCATTCTCGCGAGGTAATCGACCACTGCTATCGTTGGAGCGGTTTGCACTGACAGCTCTATCGATATTTGCATTGTCACGAGATGAGTCCGGTGTCCATCGAGGTGGAGGATCAGGTCTTGTACGCTCTCGATCGGGTCCTGGAATTCTATCAGACGGTCTTCCGAATTCTCTAGGACCAGGCTCGCCACCGCGTCGGTCATTACCAGGATATTCGCGAGGTGGGGGTCGATCACCAGGCCTATCAATCCGGCTCTGGTCTCTGACATCCCTACGATCAGGATGGCGAGGGTGTCTATCAAGAGATCGACCTGGAAAGGGGACCTCTGGTCGGACGGGCAAACTAGGTGGGCCACGATCAAGTACCGCGGAAGTATTATTGCCTCTAGATGAATCAGGGCGAGGTGGAGGGTTGGAATGGGATTGTGCCGATGAAAGGGCTTTGGCTGCATTCTCTCTTCGAATTCGTTCTCGTGTGATGAGGACTTCTGATCTCCCGTCTTTGGGCTCTGGTGCACTTTGCGATACAGGATTTGCAGGTTTGCTTTCAGATGCCACCTTCGAAGCTTTTGTGCCTGCTGCAGCATTCTTGGCATCGTCAACTTCGCCGTCTTCAACCTCTCCGGCTTTAGGAGTAGATACATTGGCGGCGCTAGAAATCATTAGTTGAATTGAATAATTGACAAACGGAGAATTGACTGACCTTGCTCGTGAAGGCTTAAACTCCGGCGCAGTAGGTTTCAACGTGGCTTTCGGTGTTGATGATTTTGTTTGCGAGGATGGCGTCGAGGAGTTTCCATTTTGCCCCGGTTTGCCCTAGACGAATCCATTAGATCAAATTCATCATATATCAATACAAAGATAGCAACTTACCATTGAATGTCCAAAAGCTTGGACCAGGACCCAACTCTTCATGCGTTTCTTCAATTGAACCAAGACAGCATTGCCAGTGAGAGACAGATCCTCTCGGTGACCCTTTTCTCTCGCCGCAATTGTTTCGAGCTGCTTGACGAAGCCGTGTCCCATAAAGTCTATCATAGGGAACACCTCACCGACAGTCTTCAATACTGTAATTGCGTTTCGGATGTGCATCCATTCTGATCCCTCCAAGCACTCGCGTAGTGCACTATTCAAAGCCTTATGCCACATCAAAAGAATATTTTTGAAGCTGACTGAATTGCCCTCTTCCCCTTCGTAATCGAGGAGACCTTTTGGTGTCCCATCGCTATTCATGGATTTTGCAAATCCTGGCAAAGACTTGGTTTTACCCCATGCCTGTAGTTCGTAAATTGCAGCATGATTGTGCCAAAACTGAAGATCCGTGAGGACCAATTTGAGAAATCGGCCTAGGTTTTCAGCCTCCCGAACACTACAGGTAAAAATGAGAGTTCGAAGGCGATTGGATTTGAAAATGCGCGTGTACAAAGAAAGTGTTCGGAAATGTGGAATTCCTTGGTCATGCAAGAATTTAATCATCCGAAAGGCAAAGTCTGCGTCGGTAGGTGAAAGAAGCAGTCGTGGAATGAGGCATCTCTCAAGAAACTCATCGCTAATATCATCCGGCTTTAGGGTAGGTGAGAACCATTGCTCTTTGCCTTTGAGCAACCGAGCTTTATTGCGAGGGTATGCGTGGATCGCCTGGTTCATTTCGTCGTAAATCTTCTCTCGAGTTCCGGCCAACGCCTTTCTGTTCTCGTCTCTCTTTGCTAAACCTACGCGACTCATATCGGATCGGTCGTTTATGGCCTGCTTCTCTTGATTCTGGATCTTTTTGATTTCTGCGCCATAAAGTAGATCTGGGGGACCCAGGTCACTCAAAGTCGCAGCCCAAAACTTGATGTAAAAATCGGGACTCAATGCAATCCAGGTATGATCTGGCAGAACTTGCTTGACAGACGTCAATATAGGATCCATAATATCATTGTAAGCGTTAGATACAGTCGCTGCTTCGTTGCCTGAAGTCGATGGGGAAGCGGCATCGGACATCTGGACATGGTTGTGGGCATTTTCTTCCAGCTTTACGTCTTCGCCGTTGGTCTTATTCGCCTCGTTCTCGTTCATTCCCACATCTCCATCGGCATCAGTTTTCGGTGGTGTTTGACGAGCAGACTGAGAGTCTTTATTGTCACCATTCACAGCTTGCGCTGCAATTTGGGATATCCGAAAGGTAAGACTCTTGCGACCAATTAGGAACGCCAGTCGAGGCTCAATACCAAATTCAGTCATCATCTCTGCAATTCCTGGTACCTGCTGATCGAACTCTTCAAATTCCAGGTTACTGCTCAGAAGATCCAAGTACTGAAACAACATCAGGTTTGTGTTGTCAATCATCGTTGCCAACAATTTGATATGGGCTTCCCCATCAGAGATACCATATATGGCCGATTGTCGATGCTGAGCAATGGATATCAAAAGTTGGCCTGCAAGCCTACTCTCGGTGAGAGCTCTGATCAATCTCTTGGCAGTCTTCTCCGACTGGTAGCGTTTGTCTTGAAGATTGGTGAGAGTCCAACGTCGAAGTGCTGGTCCACCTGTCATGGCCGAAAGTTGGGCATCGTTGAAATCAGTATCTGGAACAACTCCAGCCATTTGGCCAATAAGTTCTTTCAAGATAACCAAGTCGGTGGAGTTGCCTTTATAAAGCTCATTGTTGACGTACTGAACAATGGGTGAGAGATTCATGATTGAGTATCGCTTGAAAACTTTGCCGGTAAATTTCGACAGTGCCAAAAGCCATTTGCTTGGGAGGAGAGCAAACTCCGCATTGTTTCGGTTCCTATCCTTGCCGCCCAATGAGCTCATGAGCGACCACACAAGAACATCGTAGCCAAGATCAGTAAAATACTTGGCGCATTCAACTACGGTCTCGGTAAGGTTGTCGTAGGCCTCGATCTGACCCAGGGCAACACCGAAAACAATGCCAGGTGATGCATAGGCTATCTTCGCTAGAGCTCTGGCCATGGGAGTTGTATTGTCTTTGCTGATTCGCTTCAACGTGCTTTGGGTCTGGATCTTTGTATGGGCAAACGCCTTTCTCATGGCTGGTAATCTTGAGATTTGTCCCTCGTACCATTCGGCATAAATTGAGTATCTGACAGATACTGGATAAAATCGAAGCATGTCGTAGACTTCATTGACAACAGCGGTGTTAGCTTTTGTCAAACTCAGAGCTGGCACGAGCAGTCTCTTGAGAAGATCTTGCCATCTTTCCAGATTTTGTGCTGTATTCTCTTGCGTGAGGCTCGTGACACCAATTCTGGCGAGTTTGGATAGCAACGTAGGATCCTTGCCAATATTGACGCCAGAGAAATTGAGAAGAGTGCTACAGAGTGTAAACACATCGTCTACACTTTGGCAAACGGGTATAATGTCGGCCCATTCTTCCCAATAGAACTTGTATGACAGGTTTTCACCAACATCATGTCTCTCAGGAAATGGCCATCGCAAGAGGTTTTTGGGCGTGGATTGGGTGAGGCGAAATTGACCTTTTGGCATGCCACTTTGATCGGGGTCAACAAATTTCTTGGTGGGACAAGCCGGAGGCTGGGATGCAGTAGGGCGACTCAATTCGTAGACATCCTTGATGGAGTAGTTGAGAATGCGGTGGATAAGTGGATGCACTTCAGAATATAATTCAGCTATCCAAGGGAAGCGCCCCAGGATAAATAAGGATTCGGGAATAGCGCCGACTGTGAGGAGGCAGACTAAAAGTTGGATTTTTTGGTCTACCGGTTCATCGAAGTCCTTGTCCTCCGCCTCACCTGGGGTTGTTGCGGCGGCGTCTGCTTTGGTTGTGGGAGCATCTCGTGTTCTACCACCATTCGGTAAAGTATCATCGGCAAGAGGGGCAGCGTTCGTTAATGCGTTAGATGCAGTGCCACCACCTCTACTGGCCTTTTCATCCTCCGCAACCTTCTTTTCCCTTGCTTCTCGGACAGCAGGCATATCTTCATCGAGTGGGTACAGATGGGGGTATAGGTCTCTCAAGGAAATGAACCCAATTTTGATGAGCAAAGCGGCCAGGTAAATCAAATTCGCGGGCAGGTTTTCCCCTTTGTTGCGAGCCGTCGAGGCGTAATAGCGTAGTTTGAATCCCAGTAATTGCGCGGCAATGCGATTACCTGATGGTGGTAAGGTTCCAGTCTCCTCTATCCATTTTCGATCCGCATCCAATTCCACCTCCGACTCCCCCTTTTTATTGAGTATTCGCTTTTTGCTCTCTGAATCGACTGCTTTTCTGCCTCCGAGTTCAAAGAATGCATCTAGACCAAACTCGCGAGCACGTGCCCAGAAGGCAGTGTCTCTCTGAATTCTATTAGATATAAATTTCTCGTCTTCCACGCCTGGGGGAGATACTGGTAAGTCAGAACCTGGTAATGCCCACTTTGGAAGTCCCTCCATTTCTGTGACACCACTTTGCAATGGGTTTTTCGGCCACCAGGAACTAACTCGAAGGAATTTAACGAAGAATTTGTACTGCTTGATCAAAAGCGCGGCGAAAACGTCCAATGTGATATCCAAAACTCGACCGACATCGAGATCAAAGGTACCGATCAATCCTTTGACTCTCTCAAATGCATCCTCGACGTGCTCGCTTGTTGCATAGTCGAGGAGCTGCGAGTTTCCTCCACTAGCCGTGAAGAGCTCGGTAGCCAGCTTCGAGTACCCCTCACTTTCCTCCCGCAGCAAATTGTAGTTTGCCTGTCGATATAAGAGATGGGTCGCCTGTCGAATACCAACACGAATGAAGGTGTCTCTGGTAAGTCCTAGGTCCTGAAGGAATTGTGCGTCGAGTATTTGGCGCAAGACCTCCGGTGATATGCCCGTCGAAGCCGTAAACTGTCGAAAAGAAGTATTGAATGGCTTTGGTTCCGCATCGAAGCTCATGGATAGAGAATCTAGGAAAAGGGTTTGCGCATCGAATGAGCCAGATAGACCTGCAGCGGGAGCAGCGCTTGATCCTAGAATTTCCTTGACACAATTTCCTCCATCGATGGGATCAATTCTGCCATCCAAGCTTGCTCGCGTGAGCTCTTGGAAAACCGAGGCGAGATCCATAGGGTCCTCATCTTGACGTGCCTGCGTGCCAGCAGCTATCACCTCCCGTCGACCACTCGTATGCCAGGAAGCAACTCGTTCGTCGGTGAGGAAGTCATAATCGAAGGGGACAACATCTCGCTTTACCACGGGGCTCGGAATGTCGTAGGTCGTCGCGGTTGGCGTTTGTGCAGTGCTACCTGGTCTCGTCGTGGGAGACATAGGTCCTGGAGTCGGTGTCGCTCTGGCAGATAGCGTGAGCTTGTTCGGGTTGTTGCGATCATCATTCCGATCATTCCTACCGCGCCCGCCTCTTCCTCCCTGGCCTCCCCTGCTTGGTCTTCTGTTTCCTCCCTCGCGCATCATCTCTGAAGCTCGATCATGTTGACCCAGATTCGTATTGCCTGGCCGATGGGGAGAAGGACGGTTCTCTCCCATATCACTCGCCCGCTTCCGCTTCGTAGGAGCCATCTCGGCCTCTATCGTCGGTTTCTCTCAAGCTCTGCGCACATGTAGCCTGGCAGGTAAGCTTGCCTGATACTGGTTGATTTGGGTTGTCGCAATGCGTGTTCGATTGGGGGTTGCGTATGTTTCGTGAGTCGAGATGGATCAAAATGTAGCAGAGACCAGCAACTTAACGAAAGAAAATTGAGCGGGGGGGAAAGTTGAAGGTGAAGACATCCAAGCTTGCAACCTCAAATTCATCCCGCGTCGCGTTGTTCCTTTGACTGATTCTGGGTGGAGCCTCAGGTATGTCAGGTTTCAAAGAGGACAAGCTAGCGGTGAATGTGGATCTGACAGCCTTGTCAAGTGTGGCTTGTGTATACCTCTTGCGCCACAGCTTAAGCTCCGATTCTCCGAGTGGCAGGGATTGGTACTTTTGTGAAAGATGACTGGACCTTGATGACGTTTTTTGGGCTATTCATTTTTCAAACTCCAAGCTCTTCACACATGTATGAACTGATTTGATTTTCTCCATTTCCCTCAGTCCATCAACTCCACGTTACTCAAGCATCGTCTCGTTGCAATGGATCCAGATCAGGGTGTGGCGGAAGCCAATGGGGCCAAGGTCGCAAAGTACGGTCAGTAGAAATCCCGCGACATTACCCCTCCAAAGCAAAGAACGACAACTGAATACGTCCAAGAAAGAACGCACCAACAACCCGAGAACCCTTTCGCCTCTTTAATCCCGAATCAGACCTTTGCCATCATTCCATCCTTTACTCTCGAATCCGGCGTCACTTTACAAAATGTGCCATTGGCGTACAGCACCAGGGGAAAGCTCTCTCCGAATGGCGACAATGCTATGGTGATCTGCCATGCCTTGACGGGCAGCGCAGACGTTAGTGACTGGTGGGGTCCATTGCTTGGAGGCGAGGGTCGGGCATTTGATATCTCGAGATTCTATGTCGTCTGTATGAACAGTCTGGGCAGTCCGTACGGTACCGCCAGTCCGGTCACTGGCAAAGACGGAAACCCTGAAGGCGAGAGATACGGCCCGGAATTTCCACTGACAACCATTCGAGACGATGTCAAGTATGGATCTACTCTACACTACTTAAGCTTTACACACTAACTAACAACATCTAGTCTACACAAACTGCTCCTGGACGATTTAGGTGTTCGACAGGTCGCCGCCGTTATCGGAGGTTCGATGGGTGGGATGTTGGTATTGGAATGGGCGTACTTTGGAAAGGACTATGTGCGATCAATTGTGCCCATTGCAACCTCAAGTCGGCATAGTGCTTGGGGAATCAGTTGGGGCGAGGCACAGAGACAGAGCATATATGCCGATCCAAAATACGACGATGGTTATTATTCCTTTTCTGACCCTCCTTCAACAGGTCTGGGAGCAGCACGTATGTCGGCTTTGCTCACCTATCGAAGTCGAAACTCCTTTGAAGCACGATTTGGTAGAAACATCCCTGATGCATCAAAGAAGCAGTCAATAGGTGACCAACAACGACCTTCGACACCTTCTGAAGAACATGTGGCCATTCACAACGATGGTCATCGGTCAACAAGATCTCCAATATCTCGATCCGGTAGCTCGACCGCTATTTCAGCCAAAGCAAACAAGAATGGAGTTGATCCCTCAAATTTCGCGGATCCGCAATTCCACGGTTCCAGACCACCGACACCTTCAGAAAAACCGGTCATAAAGGAGACCAAGAGAGGAACATCAACCTATTTCTCAGCACAATCCTATCTCCGTTACCAAGGAGAGAAATTTGTTAAGCGTTTCGACAGCAATTGTTATATCGCCATAACCCGCAAACTCGACACTCACGATGTATCGCGATACCGGGTCTCCGCTGATTCCGAAAATCCGATTGCTGAAGCTCTCAGCCAAATCCAACAGCCGACTCTTGTGCTTGGAATTGAAAGCGACGGACTTTTCACATTTGACGAGCAAAAAGAAATCGCAGCCTCAATTCCAAATGCAAAGTTAAGAAAGATTGATTCTCCGGAAGGTCATGATGCTTTCTTGTTGCAATTTGAACAAGTCAACAGCCACATTTTGGAATTTTTGGCAGATGTGCTTCCTGATATCATGGGTGCACCTGGTATTGAAGGCGCGGAGGAAGAAGATAAAAAGGCAGGTGATGCGGCACAGGTTAGTGTTGTGTCTGAGGTGGATGATATTACCGCTTGGTAGAGTAGAAGCTTGAAAATATCAAGCTCCCAAAGAGATTATTTTGCGGTCCGGGGCGTATCCAATACGTGGTACGGAATGACACGTTCACAGCTTACATATGTTACGCAAGATACACAGCATCGGCATCAGCAACAGCACAGCCCTACGAGGTTACGAATCAATTTTCGGTTCTCGAATTTGTACGTTGCATGGATGATAGGGTGTTAAGGATAAATGGTAAGATGTCTTTAATTCCCGTTCCCGTTCCCGTTCTCGGTCTCGCTTGCATTTTATTAAGGGATTTTGAGATTTCATGGTGAATGCCAAGAGGAGGTGAGATGCCAAGGTTATCATTTTCCTTTTATCATTTTCCTTGATAAGGTCGCCGTTTTGCTTGTTACGAACACATAGGAAATTCTGCTGTTGAAGAAGCTGTATAGAAGGTCAACGTTGGGCTGATAAGCCATTTTCTGCATGGTAACTGCCTCGCATTCCTCCCGCGGCGCGGACCGCGTGGTCAAAAAAATACCTTATGTTGGGGACTCAAGGACAATATCAACAGGCTACAGCTACAGTGCCTTCCCTCACAGGTTAAAATGCGCCCTCAAGGCTCCTTCCTGAGCCTCAGCCAAGGCGACCTGAAGACGAATTTAGTACAGCGTATTCGCTTGATAACATCTCACTTTCAGCCCTTCGTGCAGGTACAATAGCACTGCATCTCCTATCCCTTTCGCATTGCATCCCGCAAACCGATGCTTGGAATATTTCTCCCCGCGAAGAATGACGTTTCCTAATCTCGATTCCACGTATTAACCTATCGTTCCTTCCCGTCTTGTCCGAATACCGACCTCAAGCTGAACTCTTTACCTACAAAACGTTTCCTTTCTTCGGACAACGACATTGATACTTATTAACCAACACATTCGTTAAAATCCTCAAACCTTGACCGTCGCAACCACTCAACAATTAGCACCAATCTCAGGAGAGGACTTCAAAATGGAGTCTCTCATCCTCCCTTCCCCAGTCGACGTCCTCCACCACGCCTCTCCAGTCCCCGAAAAGGTCAACGACTCGACCACAAAACGCAAACGTCTCTCTTCCATTTCATCAACTCGCGACTCTTCTATTAATTGGGGAAGAAGTCATCACCACGGCTCATGGATTCATTCTCTGGGTTGCTTGGGGGTGATGCTCCTTTCACCCCTCCTTGTGATATTTTACTTCATCACCCTCACCTCCTTCCAAGGATCCCTCTCATTATCCACCAAACTTCTTCTCGATATTGGACCCCTCTCTTTCTTCCGTCTCTATTTTCCTCAAGCCTCGCTCAAAGCTTCAATTGGTTATGTGGCATGGTTGTTCTTCCAAGCTGCGCTGTACCTGGGATTACCTGGTCGAATCAGCACTGGCCAACTTACTCCCGCCGGGAATTTATTAAAGTATAAAACGAACGGCTTGTCTGCTTGGATCGTTACTCATGCTCTATTCTTCGGACTATCCTGGTATGGGGTATTGGATCCAGCGATTTTGGCGAGGAATTGGGAAGGATTGTTGGTTGCTGCCAATGTGTGGGGGTTTCTGTTGACGGGTATTGCCTTCATGAAAGCAAACTTGAGTCCTACTCATGAGCAGGATAGGAAATTCAGTGGTAAGTTGGGATGTGTTGAGAGAGGGAATGAGAGAGCGGATGGTTGTGCCATGAGCGGATTCAAGCTAACTTGTGAAATAGGGTCCATGTTGTATGACATGTACATGGGCATTGAGTTGAATCCGAGAATTGGCGATTATTTCGATTTCAAACTCTTTACGAATGGGAGACCTGGAATTGTTGCTTGGACTCTCATGTATGTTACTGGAGTTTTCATAGTTCTCCTTTCCTCCAGAGCCTTGGTCTGTGGTGCTTCACCCAGTCGACATGCCCTCTTTTCCTATCTCTTTTACTCTCTCCTTTTTGGAATACACCTCGGAATCTTTCTTATCCTACGGAATTTTGGACAACCTGGTACCTCCGTTTACCGGGATATGAACGCTTCCAACCGCGTTTTCAAATATGGGTTGAAAATGAGACGTCACGTTTTTTGTCCCCCTTTCATTGTCTCAAGAAAGTCGAACCAGAATCTGGCAGCTTAAAAAACCCATTCTCACACTCCCAAGATTCCACGTTCCAGAAAATTTCTATTTCCATGTCCAAATAGACATTTGAGCAAAATTCAAACAATTACTGACATACTCCCAGCGACTTCTCCTTCATCGCCCACCAATACCAAACTTACGGCCATATCACAAACTCGATCCTCATTTCCACCCTCCTCCACACCATCTACGTCGTCGACTTCTTCATCAACGAAGACTGGTACCTCCGCACCATCGACATCTGCCACGACCACTTCGGCTTTTACCTCGCCTGGGGCTCCTCGGTCTGGCTCCCCTTCATGTACACCCTGCAAACGCAATATCTCTCCCGGAACCCGCATTCTCTCTCCACCCCCCTCGCTATTTTCATCACAGTCCTTGGACTTTCGGGGTATGTCCTCTTTCGGGCGGTAAATCATCAAAAAGATCTTGCGAGACGAACGAAAGGGGAGTGTATGATTTGGGGGAAGAAAGCGAAGGTGCTGAGGGTTGGGTATAAAACTGGAGATGGGGAGACGCATGGGAGTCTACTGCTTGTTAGTGGGTTCTGGGGGTGGGCTAGGCATGTGAATTATGCGGGGGATTTGGTGCTTAGTTTTGCTATGTGTGCCGCTGCTTCTGCGGGAGGGGATTTGTTGCCCTGGACCTATTTTGCTTTTATGGGAGTGCTGCTTGTGCATCGGTGTTGGAGGGATGAGGAGAGGTGTAGGGTTAAATATGGGGAGGGCTGGCGGACGTATTGTGGGGAGGTTAGGTGGGTTATATTTCCGGGGGTTTATTGAGAGTGTTTGGTGGTGAGGGGTTGGATGCAGGGGGATCTAGTTTGCAGTGTTTAGATCCTGGAGTTTTGATGGATGTTTCGGGCTTGCACCTTTTTCTTTTATACCTAGAGGTTAGATGGGTAGAGTGGGGGGTTTTACATTATAGAATAGGGGTATGATAGGTGAATAGATTGGTAATGACTTGAACGGATAACATTTGGGAATTTCTTTTCTGTCTCTTCCTTTTCCCCCCTTCTTTTTTTTTTTTTTGCCATGGATCATGAATGTAGCAAGTTTAGATGGGTATGGTTGCGTTATACCGGCCCTAGAGAGAAAGTAATTTATCCTTACTTGAGATGGGAGGTAGATAATTGGGACCTAAGGCAGATTCAGTGATAGAAGGGATACTTCTTTACAAAGTGCTTTCTGGTTCTGGGGGATATTGAGCAGGGATTCGGGGCTATGATTGCTGGTGAGTGATAATGAGTGCATATTTTGAAGTAGCGGAATTGGTGTTCTTTGTTGTACAGAGGGTTAACTTCAAGCTTGAATTAAGTTGGATACTATTAAGAGAGCTAGACTTTCAAATTTCCTCTTAGTACACCCGCTGTTGTATAAATTACGCGAAAGGAGTTGGAAGAATCGGGAAACTTGATTTCTTCATTATTTGGGAATGCTTTAAGTTGTCTAAAAGTTTTCTGGGAAGTGGGTGTACGTGGGAGTCTTACTTGATCTTGTAACTACTGAAAAGTTGTAAAGGAGTAAGTAAGGTGTAAGAGATTTTGGAATTTTTACTGTTGTGGAATTTGAGTGGTTGATTGGGGGATGTTGCGGTACTATGTAAATTGTTACTAGGTATTTAGGGCGAGTGGCCTTCGACTAAATACAGTATAGCGCAACGCAAACATATTTAAACTAGCTAAATCGGCTGGGTCACTATTAATTAAACCGCTCTGCCTCGATTCATATTCTATTTGTATTTTTATGACCATGTTGTGCTAAGATATGCTTACTTCAAAAGTTGATAGGGTCGCTAATTCAACCGGGTGGGAAGTAGGCCTGTTTATGGAATTGATAAATAATATTTATTTCTATTAATTGGTACTTAGATATTTGCTACCTGTAGTATTTAGAAAATAGTTGTAGATATTTATGAGTAGTTTAATAAGAGAGAGAAACAACTAGACAGCTATTTTCCAGCGCACTTTGAAGTACTTTCTGCTCCTGAAATTTATGAATATATTCGTAGGGCTTGTATTCGTATGAATTAGCGATTATTGATGAATACCCGCCAGATACATATTCCCTGGTCAGAACTAGTCAGGAGCTACGTAAATATTAGTGCTATTGGTAGGTCATCTACAGACAGCCATCCTCGGCTAACCTGCCCTGCGAAGAAAAATCCCTATTGGTAGGTTACCTAACGATAGTCGACGATAATCAATCGGCTATTGGTAAGTTTGCTAACAATAGCCAACGAAAGAAGTTCTTACTAATTCGAACTTCTGCCTCACATCGTCCACCTCAGCTCTCCATCTCCCTGACCTTGTTCCTCATACTCCCAAACAATCTGCGAACTTCTTCGCAAACAAGTTCTAATAATCGATCACCACCTTTTCGTGCGCGCGCTCCAAACCATTTCTCTATCATGGATTCTGGCTCCTTGTCAACGGTACGGTACGCGCGACCCGATCACGATCCAAATTCTCATTCTGCTGCCAGCTCTCCGCACACTCTCGATGAATCGGTACATCCGCAGGTCAGTTCATGGCTTGAGGAGCCATCCACAAGCCACCTTGTACACCCCAATACTTGCCCCGAACCCCTCTCGATACTGTTGAAATTCGCGACCTATCGCCCTCTTCAGCAAATACAACATCCACCTCCAGTGACGAAAGCACCGGCGAAAACACAAGCAGAAACAGAATCATCGCTAAAAAGGAAAGACTCGAGGAAGCAGGAATCGCTTCGCCTCTAGATGGTGGTAAACTCTCCGAAAAATATCCAGATTTCCGAAACCATGTAGTGAAGATATTCAATTCAATCCCTGAGTACGATGAAGACCTCTTATCACCCGTAAAAGCAGAGACTGGGCATAGAGCTGCTAGAAACAAAATATCTCCCCATCTCAGCCAATCCGTCCTCAAGGACGACTTTCACCTGCAGTATGAGGCCTCTGACGAGCAATGGGCCCAATACAAACACCAACCGGGCCTAGTCAAAACTACTAAGTTCACTGATGCCGCTGTCTCGTTGGCGCTGGCGACCGCCCTGGTCAAGACTCGTCGCAATCGAATCATCAATCTCCCGAAATAATTGCGAGAACGGACGAGCGGGTGAGGGTGGTAGGGGCGGAGAATTGATCACCGGGTGGGTCGGAATTTGTGCAGAAGATTTGGTGGTGGAGGGGCCAGAAGCGCTATACCGGTCGTTATCATCTTCATTTTAATACTAAGGAAGGGGGAAATGCGAACATGGCCTTTGCCTCGCGACCACCATCTGGGCGTCGGACAGAAGAAATCTTTGGTGGTAGTGGAGCTATTTCAGTTGCATCAGTATCAACATGATAAAAAGCGAAAATGACTTACTATAGTATTCACACCGACTCAAATTATCATTTACCTTACAACTGCAACAAGCTCCACTAAGCCATTGGCGCAACATCCACACTTTGGATCTTGGACGTAGCCTCGTTTGTATGCCTCCATTGCCTGAACATTGCGCGTGCTGCTATTGTAAGTATTGGTGATTTTCTTTCCAACTTTAATCTCAAGAGGACGAATCTCAGGAAGCTTCCGGATCAGTACCAGAGGACTCGGAATATTCATGTTGTCAGAGAGAGAAACGACAACTGCTGAAAAGTAAAGCTGGGCTGCGGTCTCGAGGTGTGGTGCTGGTGGTGCGGGGATTGTGGTATGTTATTGGTCCAACCTCCAGCTGTCAACATGGTGCATGGAGATTGAAAGTCTCGTGACCTAACGTGTCCACGACGAAGTGACATCGTCCCAATGGCTACGAATGTAATGCAAAGAGAAGTAAATTAGTATACAGATATCCCAAAGTGATAGAAAGCTCTCTTCCCCCCTAACTTGCTTTATCCTTAAGTGAACGGTCTAAGGAGGCGCTTCGAAATTTTCTAAGTATCGAGTCATATAGGGAGTAGGACAGCTGATAAAAAAAAGGCATATTGAAGAAAAGAGTCTGTGGAGATTTTAGTTTACCTATTCTTTAGAAGGATTAATAGATTTGGGTGAGTGACCAAAAAGCTCAGCACCAAGCGGCTTGCAAACAGATGATTGGTCCGTTAAACAAGGTTGTTTTATTGGTGGAGAAACAACTCATCCAGCTGAACTGCTGCCTTTGGCAGGGAGAATCATCATCCAGCCTTGTCACCATATCTACAAGAAAGAACGAAAGCTACCTCAAACTTGTAGTGATTGCATTTTTTCACATCTTCATTAGCTAATTTCAAAATATCCTGAACCGGGTGATATCCCTAGGGGCTGGGGTGGTTCGGCTGGCTGCCATCTTCCGATATGACGGGCGCACAAGAGACGTATGTATTTATCACTCAAATTTCCACAAAGCGGTATTTTAATTCATCATCGATAGTAGAGATCTATGGCAAGCCGCCTTGAATACTCTGGATGAAGATGCGAAGCAACGTTTGACAGCTTTTAATATATCCAAGCTGGAGGTTCTGAACGACATTTTGGAAGCTGCGAAATCCAAGAAGGCTGAAGCATTGGAAGGACGATGGAAGTTTACCCACAATGGACAAACCTACATTGTTCGAGATTATTTGGAAAAGATCATCGTCTGGGTGGAAAAGTTCAAAATTGTGGGGGACCAAGCAATTCAGTATGACCCTGCCCATGCTGCATTGCCATGGGCCTGCGTTCGTTTCTTCCTCCAAGCTGCCGTCGATAGTGTAAAGACTTTCGGCATGATGATGGAGAATGTTGGGCATATTTCCAACATTATTGCTCGGTCGGCGATACTCGAGGACCTTTATCTCGGCAAAAATTTGAAGATTTCAGATCTGTTGGAGAACACACTTACACGCCTCTACGCCAAAATTCTGGGTTATTTGGCAAAGGCAACAAAGTATTACTCCTCCAGAACGATCAAGAATGTTGCCAAAAGCGTCTTTGCAGATTCTTCCGCAACTCAACCCATTTCAAGCCAGGTTGATCTTGAACAAAACGAGATTGACCGTTGTGTGGCTTTGGCAGACGCGGAGTTGCAAGAGCTTTCTGACACCGAGTTCGATCGAACTCAGTCTCACCAACATGGGTCTCTGAAGAAGCTATTTCAAGAGTTGCAAGATCCCATTGTCCGGATAAGCTCAGATATGTCCCAAATGCTTAAACTTGTTAAAGAAGCTGATCGGATACATCTCCTAAAGTCTATCTCAACAATTCCCTATCCTTCTCATCACAAAACCATATCGAGAAGCCGTTTGACTGGCTCTGGAAGTTGGCTCTTACAGCATCCCGCCTTCATAGACTGGCGTACAAGCAGTTCATCAACAATTCTTTGGTTACATGGGATGCCCGGTTGTGGAAAAACGAAGCTCTGTTCGATCGTTATTGATGAGATGAAACTCGCAAACTCGAAAGAGGGCTCTGTTGAGCACATTGCTTTCTTTTACTGCGCTCGTGATCCGCGTGAACCCCTCCGTGGTCAAAGTTGTGCTGTCATGCAAAGCATTTTAAGACAAGTCGTTTCCATGTCGCCAGATACGTCCATACCATTACCTGCCAAGCAGGCATATGATGAAATCCAGAACGAAGGATTCGGTGAACGAGAATGGACAAAGGAGGAATGTGTAGAGACACTGATCCAAATCATGGAAATTTGTCCTTCAGTGACCATTGTTATCGATGCATTGGACGAGTGTTGTGAAGATGAGCGAGCCTCACTTCTTCTGGATCTTAAATATTTGCGAGACAGATCTGCAAATCTCATCAAGATCTTCATCTCAAGTCGAGACGACGTAGATGTCTTTTCCTGTCTGGCTGATACATCGGATATTCGAATACATGCTGGTGATAATTCGGAAGATATTGGTCGATTCGTAAGCGAGAGGGTTGGATCCCTGATGGATTCGAGAAACAGCCGGTACGGTCCTGGAACACCTGGTCTCCAAAAAGAGATCGAGTCAGTCTTGCGTAATGGTGCACAAGGGATGTATGTATAACAGTGCAAATTACTATCTTAATAGAAGCTGACTTCTGCAAGGTTTCGTTGGGTAGATCTCCAACTTGAGACACTGAAGCGTGGAAAACTGGACGAGGACCTTAGAGATCAATTAGGAAGTCTCCCACACACCCTTGAAGAATCCTATGGGAAAATATACACCACCATCGTTGATTACGGACCTCACGCAAAGGCACTAGCAGATACTCTCTTCCAATGGCTACTTTATGGAAAGAAAATGATCCAGACCGGGGAACTTGCCGCTTTCATCTCTCTTGTTACCGGAGCATCGAAAGTGCCGCTTAGACCACAAAACATGTTAGATATATGTTCAAATTTGGTTGAGATCGATCCATCAGAGAATGTTTTCCGTTTCGTCCACTTATCGGTCAGGGAATTTTTTGAAAACTACCAGAAACATGGCATGACAACGTTCACAAGATCAATAGGCAATGCCTCCCTTGCGAACTGTGGTCTCCTATATATTTGTTTTACACTCTCTCCAGAACGTGTATTGAACCAGATGCCTGAAATTCCAGTGAAAACCGATATTTCATCGGAGTTGGCATCTCAGAAAGCTGTAAGACAATACGTCGATAACTACTGGCTTGAACATGCTAAGCTGGCTGGTAAAGACCGATGTAAGGCACCTTTCCAACCGCTCTTTCAGTTCTTCTTTCGTAAACCTTCCGGTGCAGACTCAATACACGAAATCTGGTGTCGCTCTACTTCTTTCCCGGCAACTATAACTCACTCCCATGAGAACCAAAGCGAATCTGGACTGCATCTGGAAAAGAGGTGGGCAGCTATTCGTAAACCTGCCCACCATATTTGGATCGCTTGTGCGTTTGACTTGGATGAACTTGTGGATCCTTGCTTCTGCGATGAGCCTTTGGACATTGAAATGAAGACGGGCGTCCATCTCACACCATTACTTGAAGCTGCCAGACTTGGAAGTGTGAGCGTCTTCCTCCGTTTGATGGAGAGAGGGGCTTATACTCAGGCTTCGACACCTCGGCATAATAAGCGAGCAATAGACTTTGCAGTGGAAAACGGCCACGGAAGGATAATTAAGCAGATTGCTAGGTTTGAGCATGTTGACAAGAATCTACTCGAGCTGATCGACAACCCACTAGAACCCTCTGCTCTAGATGATTACCGAACACGATTGCTAAAAGACAATCGAAACAACGGAACAGGCTATCTCGATGATGACACTTATATATATGAAGCACCGTCTAGCCACGTCGATTTCCTCTCACACCACTGGGAAGATCAAGATATCTTGGCAACCTGGAAATACACCATTTCGAATAGAAAAGTTTATTCCACATATGCTCGCCTTGAAAATATGTGCTGGAGAACTTGGGCAAAATCAATGAACAACATACAAACTTTGTCTCCAGTAGAAATTAATTGGTAAATATGGGGTTCTCGTGCATGAACTTTGTTTTAACTTCTACTAGGCTCAAAGACTGTGATGTTACTTGGTTATACGGCCCTCTCAAATCTGGTAGTTTCGATCTGTTTCAGAGTCAAACAGGAACAAATGCTACCAAGATACATGAGCCCAAGAACCACGTGACCAATAAGAAGTCAATCCTCAAAACCGGCGGAAGCACAATGTGTGCAAGATTCAACGCCTTACTTGTTCCTTTCGATCGGGCGGCGGATTTACAAGCACGATATCCTTCCTTGGACCAGAAGTACATAGATACGCTCTCAAAGAAGCTTCCACCTTCATCGGCCACCGCTTCAATTGATGGCTGGTCAAGACATGTACAGTTCAATGAACAGGTTCGGCAGTGTATCGCGGTTGTTGACCCCGAATACGAGGAAGACAGCAATGATGAAACTTCAGGTATTATTCTTTTTGGAGGGGGAAAGAAAAAGAATAATAAGAATATTGCGTTACTTCCAGACACCTCTCTAAAGTATGCGAAGGATATAGAAGTACCACAGGCATACTCCCCTTCTCCTTCTTTTTTTCCTCTACTAGATGATGACAATGATCCTTTTCCTTAGCCGCATTAAACAAATAGTCTTAGACCAAAGCAATAATCAGAACAACTTGAAGCATTACAAATCTTTAGTGTTGTAAATTAATCCACCCCGAGTCGCTTAGCTCAGTGACATCATCTGTGAAAGACTCATTTCTCCTTTTGAAGTAAAAATGATACCCATCGTAACCACGAATGCGTTGTTGGGTTGTGTGTTTGTTCACCCACGGTGTCTTTGGATGTCGGGTCTCGCTCACGAGATCGAAGTGTTCTCTGATCATATCTTTTTCCACTTTGAACTTACTCCAAAGTGGTAGAATTATACGCCCTGCTACCAAGTCTTTGATAGCCGCACAGTTCTCCGCGTCGCTCTCATATTGTTCTCTGCGTCGTTCGAGTTTTGTTTTGAGGGATTCTGGATGTTTAATGAGTGATTCCCAATGGAACTTGACCCCTTTCCTGCCCAGAATTGTAGCACACAGGGTCTTCACTTCCTTCTCGACAGCCAAATACTGGAGCCGTTCATTCTCGAACTTCGCGACGAATTCGGACAAACAGTCTTTTCAGGCTTGTCGGCGGACTGCAGAACCAGTAACGGAATAGAAATGGGTGTATGCCAAACAAAAGACAAATACTTACCAGCCATATTAGACCCCTCCAGCCTTCTCAATGAAGCCTATGGATCTAGGCCTACTAAATAAACTATATGAAGTACACCTTTGAGTTCACCATTTGTTTCTTATATTTATTAGATAATTCATTTTATATAGTATAATTAGTATAACTTTATAAAATGTTTTATAAAATTTATATAAAATAGTTTAGCTAGGATTAATAATTATCTAGGTTACGTATAAGCTTAAACTAGTAGTTCTTATTTCTCCTCTAAGTATTAACTAACCTATAACTTAACTATTACGTCTATCTTTATACTCTCTCTCTTAAACTATTAGTATAGTCTTCTTTATTAAGTAACGTGGTTTATCACCGAGTGGCGTATTATAACGAAACTCAAACGAACTAAACAAAGATGACTAAGTCTCGAAGGTTAGTATACAGGTAAGAAGTACAGATGCGCTGGATTGTTCACTTAGAAGTGAACTCGTTACTTGTATCAAAGATGTTAAATAAGATAATAAGATTAATAACTAAAGTTGAGTACGAAGCTCCTATCTAATAGCAGACGTGCTAGTCTTATATAGAACCTTCGTTTATGTTAGAGTCCTGCTTAGTAGGAGTCCCGAAGATAGAGTCCGACTCTATTTTCAAGGCTCCTTAAAACTGGACTCTATCACCTGACTGTTCTTAACTAAGTCACGTAATATAACTGTAATAAGATCCCTAGGATTATATGTCTAATTAATCCTTTCTGACTTTTAGGGTTATAATAGTATTTGTTCTATTAGAGCGCTGCCTAGACTTTATTTATTCACGTACTAGCACGTGATTCGTAATACTATTCCCTTCTTAGCCTAGCATGTCCCTACGCTAGAATATAATCTTGAAATATGTCGTTAGAAAGATATTAACACTTTCTTATATATAAACATGTCCTCCTCTTATATTAAACGAAAAGAGCGTCTAGCTCTTATTATACGAATCGAATCCGTATAACGTCTAGTAGAGACTTGTTCTTTTTGTTATAAACAGTCTCGTTACTGCTTTCTAGAGCTTTCTAAATCCTCTTAATATTCTAAGTATATTCGGTTGAAAAGATCTTATAATAGTTCTAGTTATCTTAACGTCTCTTCTCCTAGACCTCGAAAACCTATATATTAATTTTTCTTTAGTCTTTTACGTAAACGACTCCCTATTACTCCTCTAAGTCCTTCTCTCTCAAGTCCTCCTCTTAAGTCCTCGTCTTCTTAGTTTCCTGCTTTTAAGATAGCCTCTTTTGTTAAGTAGGTGCTTTCTAATAATATTTCTCTATCTAACCCTAGTCTCGAGTTCTAGACAGCTCTAGGTTTTATTAGTAGAATTCCTAAAGTTCCTCTAAGTAATAGGTAAGGCTTTCTTTTAGTTTCTAAGTATTTTCTAAGTATAGGTAATCTATCTATTTAATTAAATACTTAAGTCGTCCTCTAATAGTTTTATAGTTAAGAATCCTCTTAACCTTATATTCTATGTTTAGGTTTACTAGTTAGATTTCTATACGTGGAGCCGGTAGTACTAGTTCGAGTAGAGATATATAGAATACTAGGTAGATGTTTATTATCTTTAGTAGCGCTAGTTTATAATTTAAAGGTCTCTTAACTCGTTTGATTTTAAATAGTCTAAGTTTTTTATAATCTAGTTTATTACTTAGTCTTTTTATATTAATATTTTTTTATACTAAGTAGACTTTATCCCTCTCTTTTAGTATTAACTCCTAACTACGTCGTTTATTATAGTAGTATACGTTTCTTTTAGTAATAAACTATAAGTCTTTTATAAGTTTCTTATATAACCTCTTAATCTTTAAGACTTAAATATAAGTAAGTTAATTATTAATAGTCGTAGATAGTAGTTCTTAGTATACTAATAATTCATATCTATAATTAGCGTAGAATAGTATAATAAGTGTTATTTCTATTACTAAACTATTATAGATAAACTATGCTAAAAGTAGTAGTTCTACCTAGTTATTTTACTAGTAGTTTATATAACAACGGAGGTATGTTTTAACTACTTAATTTATCTATTTATTTCTTCTATTTATCTAAGAGTAGAAAGCTATAGAAAGCTTTCTCTTTATACCTAATCGTTTTATAAGAGCGATTTAAAATTTTAAGGTAAAGAGTTTATCTCTATCTAAGAGTATTTCTTTAAGTAGTCTATATCTTAAGACTACTTCTCTAAGGAATATAAATACTAATTCCTTAGCTATACTTAACTCTAACGTAGTATATTAGTACCCTGCGTACTTGAAATCTCATATAAAAAACGTCTGTACACAACCGTATACTTTACGTATTTATTTATAAAAAAATCTAAAATTGAAATTTTAATAAGGAAACAAGAGTTTAATATTATAATAATATCAATTTTAATTCTTTACTAGTTTTAATTAATAATTCGCTTAAAAATACCTCTGTAATTATTATCTATTTTTCCTTTTCTAAATAACACTTTAATATAAGATAAGTAATATTTAAAACCTAAAAATTAAGAATACTCTTATATTAATAAAACTAAAATTTCAATTTTAGATTTTTTTATTAATAAATACGTAAAGTACACGGTTGTATACAGACGTTTTTTATATAAGATTTCAAGTACGTAGAGTACTAATATACGTAGAGTACTAATATACTACGTTATATATACTATTAGAATTATATACTTCGTAAGTTGTTCTATAATAACTAAGATTATATTATACTTAACTCCTATTATTAGATCCTTAGATTTTAGTAATTTAATAATAAAATCTATAGATATTGATTTCTAAGGTACCTATAGTATTAGAGTAGTATTTATCTGTCTATAAGAAGCGTAGTAGAAAGCCTTATTCCTAGTATAGGTATTATATTCCGCTATTACTTTCTTAACTATCGTAGATAACTGATTAATATAGTAGTATTATCTTATCTACTTATTAGTATAACTTGGTAGCTAATAGTATAATATAAAAAGAGTATATTATCGTTCGTATATATAGAGCAAAGTTAGCTACTCTGTCTACTTAAATAGACCTTAAGCGAGAAGGTTACGTAGAGTGCTATTTACTCTGATTATACCGACACTGGCACTTCTTTAAAACGGTGGAAGTTACTACCTAAAAATCATCAAAATCTCTTATCTCGTCTAGCTAATCATAGCCCTCTATTCTATGTCCTCGACTAATAAGAGCGTCTTATTCAGAGGTCTCGTTATCTCTTATTCCGTTCTACCTATTCTATAAGCTTAATATCTAGCTTATTAGTATCGATTAGCTTTTGTAGGGCGTTATAATAATCCTTCTTAGTTATAGTATCCGCTGGATTACTCTTGCTATCGATCTACTTAATTTCGTCGATCTCTCTTAACTTATATACTTCTTACAAGTATATAACGTTAATTATTAAGCGCTTCTCCTTAGTAGTGCCTAGTTTAGCTATATATTTGTAAATAGACTTCGAATCGGTATATGTAATAAGCGGGACCTTAAAGCCTAAGATGCTTTCTAGAGTTGATTTAACAGAAGCGGCAGCGTCGAATCCGGAGCTTATTATATACAGTTTAGAGGCTAAAACGTTGCGAGTAACTCTCTTATACTTAGTAGAAGACTAATGTAAAATATTAGCATTATCGTCCTTGTCTACTAGTACTATAACGTAGCTGATTTACGACGATAAGTCCTTATTATTCGTAAAAGAGCTATCTGTAAAAGCGTATAATTTAAGCGAGTTTTGGTCTAATTTGACGTATTTGAGCCCTCTTATAGTATTGTCGATTTGCTATTAAATTCGCTTATTAAGAAGGCTAATATCGTCTTCTTATAGATCGGTTATCTAGGTAGTATATAATAAATCGAATGCTACTTCTAGCTAGGACACTGTTGCTAAATATACTCTACGAATACGCTAAGCAACATATTAATCCTTAGTAGATACTATATAGGAAGTGCCTTTAGTATTAGATATCTCTACTAGTACCTTTTATACTAATTTCAAGTACTTTATATAATCCTAGGTAAGTGTAAATAAGCTATCTATGTACTTACTAATTAGCTCTCTATTAAACTAGATTAGATAGGTAATAGTAAGTTCTTATCTACTCTTTAATATAAATCTAGCTTCTTTAATAGCACTTTCTTCCTTATCTATAAAAGCATCGTTTATAAGTATAAGAGTATTATTAGTTTAAAGTCCTACTACTCTAAAAGGTCTATCTAATCGTTTAGTATATAAAAGACAGGGGTCGAAAGTAGATTGTTCTATTATAAGCTTCGTAGTATAGTATTTATAGTACGTTGTAAACTAGTGGTTTCTAGCTTCTGGAATACTATATAATAGCTTAATAACTTCAAAGAACATATCCTTCTACTGTGGATATCTCTTTAGTAGGCGTATAAAGAACTTTCGATTTAGTTCTATAAGTGACTAGGTATATACTTGTGTAATATCTCGGATATAAACTCGTAAATCCGGGTATACTACTATAAGTATAAGGATAATTCTCTAGCTTATTCTTTAGATAGTAGGAGCTTAAGTAAGGA
Organism: Calycina herbarum; assembly: GCA_001414485.1. NCBI lineage: Eukaryota > Fungi > Ascomycota > Leotiomycetes > Helotiales > Pezizellaceae > Calycina > Calycina herbarum. The sequence goes on from LLEY01000127.1 coordinate 128,170, forward strand.
CTAAGGACTTTCTATTATTATTATATACTTAGATAACTAGTCTTAACTTTACAAAAGCAAGTGCTATGCTCTTAAATTTGATGTTATCTACGAACCGTGATCTAAAGATTCTAGTATTAGGAGGCAGGTTATTCTAGGTAACGATCTTAAAGACGCCTCGATTAGTTAATCTACTGATTTCCTTCTAGCGTGATTCTATGTATATTATACTATTAGTGGCTATAAATACTTTAATATCATGTTCTTTCTTAATAGACGAAAGGAAAGTCTCGATATCTTCGATAGTAACGTGGTCCTTAGTATTATTAATAAAAGCATCTATCTCTTAGAATAAGATCTCGAAAGGCCTATTTAGTAGTCTTAGGTGCTTTCGTAGTCTTCCTCGTCTACGCTTCTGAACTGGTTCTATTGTCGATTCTAGAGGATCGGTAAGGTTATCTTATTATTAGACTTGCGACTGGTAAAGTTAGTATCGAGTTTATAGGCGAGATTAAGGCTCCTCTTAAGGCTTAGTTCCATCGTCTATTCTATCTCTATAGGATTATAGTGTTGTCTCGAACGACGGTGTTGTTCTAGAAATATCTCTAACCGCCGGTGCTATTCTAGAGTCTTTAAAGACTTCTTCGAAGTATAGCTTTACTACCGTAGATCTAAATCTTATAAGACTACTTAGCAGTAATACGATATAGTCCTCATTTTCGATTCCTTATAATAAAAAGAGGCTGGTCTAGTACTTTTTATACTTACGCTAGACGAGTACTTCAGATTTTAGTAGTAATTCCTTAATTCCGCTAGGTAAGGGACTATTCCGAGTATTAAAAGCATCGTTGACTTATCGCTTAGCGAGTAACTTACGTACTTCCTTAGTAGCCTTCTTATACGTCTCAGATCTCTAGGAAATTATATACGAAGGGGTATTATTCTCGGCTATATAGGGGTAGGTACTATAAACAAGTAAAGTAGGTACTAAACCGTTAGGTTCTACTATATCGTTGATAGCTTTAAAAGCTATTTAGAGAGCGGAGGCCTTTATAAGACTAGGTTATTATTCCTAGATAATTAAGTAAATACAGCGGATCGGTCTATAGTATTATTCTACTATACTAATAGAGTTGTATACTTCTACTAGTACGGTTTTAATCTTAATTCCTATCGAATTTGTATATCTCTTAAACTCCTTTATAACGAAGTTCTTTCTAGCGTCTATGGTAACATAGTTAGGAGGTCCTAAGTAGGTGTTAATCTAGCACTTTTGAAAGGTCTCCTAGACACTCTTTATACTTATGTCTAGTAGAAAGTCTTCGGATTAATATCGAGTTCCTTAATCTATAATATATAATACTAGCTTTTCTTCTAAAAAGAAGACATCTATGATTATATTATAATTAAACTTAATATCGTTATAAAGTATAAATTTAAATCGACTAGGTAACTTTCCGTGCTTTTGGTAATACTTATAGTATTTAGTAAGATGTTATAGAATACCTTACTCGACGTCGTAACCGGCACGCTTAAGTATACGCTGTAAGCGTAGTATAGATAGGTAACTAAAGCGCTTATAGAGGCGCCTAATATCGACATCTATAAGGTAATATAGGGATTCTTATACAAGGTTATATACAGCCTCATTCCAGAGTAGAAAGAGGTGTCTAAATCGTTATATAATCCTAAAACGTTCTACTTCCTAACTCTTTCCGTTCTCTTAAATAAGGACGTTCTAGAGGTTGTTAAGCGAGACGTGTAAACGATCTATATCGTTAATATATATAATAAATAGTGTATCTAAGTATATAATATAGAATTCCGCATAGCCGATCGGTATACTAATTATAATCGATTCTAGAGAGGATACGTAGCTCTTACCGAATTATATACTAATCTAGTCTTTAGTGCTTTCGTCGATAGAGATATTTTAGACGTGTTTAGCGTACGCTAAGTATTAATCGTATCCTATACTTGACTTTTCTTCTATACTAGTATCGATTATAACTCTAAAGAAGTAGTCTCGTACGTACTTCTTAGTAGTAGACGTAAATACCTCTTCTATAAACTTATAAGGTATAGCGTCTAGAATTAGTAGTAGAATAAATCCGCTAAAAGTATAATCTTATGCTAAGTTTATTAGACTAGCTATAAGGGTCCAGGCGCTCGAATTATCGATATATCTAACAGAAGTAATTAAGTAGTAGATAACCTCTCTATTAGAATTACTTATATAATCTATTATAATCGTCTAGAGTGTTTCGGATATATCTTCCTCTTCTGTACGTTCGATAGTAGCGATGTAAGTACGGTAGATCTTTTTAACGAATCTACTGTCTTTTCTACGGAAGCTGCTTCTATAGCTCTTTTACTATTTAGCAAAGTAACGATCCTGCTCTTCTTAAGTATAGTTCTAGGATCGGTGGCCTTCCTTTCTATATATGTAACACTTGTTGCTCTTGCCTTTATACTAGTAGCTATAAGAATTACTAGAATTGTTATACTTATAGAAGTGACGATCGGTTATCAAAGTCTTAGTATTTAATACGTAGCTTACTTCGTAATTACGAATAGAGCTTCTTAAAAGGGTAATAGTGCTTTAAAGTGACGAGTTTTACAGTAAGGTCGAGTATACACTTCGGTATTCTAGTGCTTCCTCGTATGTAATAAGCAGCTTATTAGCTAATTGTCTATTGCTTTATATATCCTTAAGAAGTCTATAGCAAAGTTCTTCTAATTTAGATAGCATCTCCTCAAAGCACTAGCTAGGTGTCTTTTCCGAATATTCCGGCTTAGCTTTGGTTCGTAAGAATGTAATACGATTCTACTTAGAGGATTAACCTCTTAAGTATAGCTTATCCTCAAAGTATAATTAGATAGCAGTGGAAAGATCGTCGTATAACTGATTAGTTCCTTCCTTGAAGACACTAGTATAAAAGTGGTTTAATACCTAACCCTTAAGCATAATCGGGAAGGTAAGGTTATATACCAAAGGTGATATGCTATAACGATTATATATATCCTTGAATATTCTTAACTTAAGCTTGAAGTTGTCTCTCTTACTGCTATACTTTTGTTCGTCCGAGTATGACTTTATAAGGTTACTAAGTATAAAGGTAGGGTTGCTTATCTAGCTATTACCAGAATAGCTGCCTATAGCTGGTTAGCTTGTAAGAGCGTTCTAGGTTACAAAAGCTGCCGGTGGAGTTGTAAGAGCTACTGCTGGTAGAGTTGTAGGGATAGGAATATTAGAAGCGTATGCTATAGTTCCTTAACTAATCTCTAGGAATCGGTTAGGGTAAGCTTTAATATATACATATCTTATAGCTATCTCTTTTGACTTGGTTCGATCCTTGATAACTTGTTGTCTTAGCTCCTTAATAGTCTATTCCGTTCGGTTAACCTCTTAAGCCGTATTGTAGAGTGCTCTTAGTATAAGTGCCTTATGTCTATCTATTTCTACCTATACGCCTCTATTGCGTAGTAGCTTACATATTATAATAAGGGTGTTTCTTACTACACCTACGAACTTTAATTCAGGCTAATCGTCAAAGTCTATATAGTATACTTCCTATAGATAATCGTTATCTATGTCATCGACGTCGTATTCCTCTAACTTTGTGCTTATATAAGCCGTGGCCTCCTTGTCTTCAACCCACTATGATGGTAGTGCTATGGTGTCGATAGTATTGTTAAGAGTTTCAAAGAACTCGTCGGAAGTGCTTAAAGTAGTGGACGATATCTTCAAAGAGGTTCTGGTGTTATCAGGTAAATAGACATATATTGTTTTTAGTACTTGTAAGTCACTAAAACCAGGTAAATTGTCTTGTTGTTTTAGTGCTTTTATAAGTCACCAAAATCAGGTGAATTGCCTTTACACAATAGCCGCTCTTTCCAAGAGCGGTTGCAAGTAGGGTGGTATTACAAGTCGAAGAGGTTATAAGGTTATAAGGTTATATTACAAGTCGAAGAGGTTACAAGGTTATATTGGTTGTATTACAAGTCAAAGAGGTTGCAAGGTCGTAAGGGTGATGCAATTCAGAGAGGTTACAAGGTTATAAGGGTGTTGTAATTCAGAGAGGTTACAAGGTTGTTATAACTATACTACAAGTCCCAGAGTTTGCAGTGGTATTGTCGGGGGTATAACCAGTAGAAGGAGTCTCTCTCGGAGAGGAGTCTACTTTACACAACTACGTAACTGTACGTAAGCTTACGATTCCGAGAACCGCGATACGTATAGTCAGTTTTTCTGATCTACGCGCGCGACACTGATCAGTGTTAGTATAACTTGGTGGCCAATAGCATGATACAAAAAGAGTATATTATCGTTCGTGTATACAGAGCAAAGTTAGCTGCTCTGTCTACTTAAATAGACCTTAAGCGAGAAGGTCACGTAGAGTGCTATTCACTCTGATTATACCGACACTACTAAAGAGTTCTACGAATTCCTTAGTAGCTATAAGCGGCTATAGTATAGTATTCTTATACGAACTCTTTTATATATAAGCTAAGAACCTATAGTTTCCCTTTTATATACTAGTTATAACCTTTATATATATTCTAAATTTTATCTATCTTAATATTATTTATTACTACTATTTTATATATAGTAGGTACTACGTCGCCGTTTTTATCGTATTTTAATATTACTATATTAATATATTTTTTGTTTTTCTTATAGCCTAGTTTCTAGCTTAGAGTATTAGCTCAAGTATTACTTATTCTACTAATATATTAAATAATTATCTTAAATCTTATTAAAGTTTTAGACTATCTAGCTAGGCGTCTAGTAATAAGTTGCTTAGTTATAGTAAACGTCTTTAGGTTTAGATAATTAGTAAGCACTATTACTAGGTATAACGTACCCTAGAGGTAAATCCTCTATTCTTTAAGAGCTAGAACAATAGCTATTAGTTCTTTGTTATAAATACTATAGTTCTATTATACTATATTAAAAGTTTTTAAGAAATATACTATAGGTATAAGTTTTCCTATCTTATTTAATTATAGATATATAGCACCTACTACTATATCTAAGGCGTCTGTTTCTATTATACTTAGTTTCTTATAATTAAAATTATATAGAATAGGCTTTGCTATAAACTATTCTTTGATTTCCTAGAAGGCCTTTTTAGCCTTCTTATCTTAGATAAAAGCTATAGCTTTTCTAGTTAGTATTAATATAGATTTTATAATTTTTATATAGTCTTTAATAAATAGTTAATAGAAATTAGTAAATCTTAGAAAGGATTATACGTCTTTAACGTTTTTTAGTAATTCCTATTTAACAACTATATAGATCTTTTCTAGATCTATTTCTATTTTTCCTAGGCTAAATATCTATTTAAGAAAGAGAGTTTTCTTAACTCTAAACTTATATTTTAAGAGTTTTAGATAAGAGTCTACCTTAGTAAGTCTCTTTAAGACTTCTTTTATATAGCTCTTATATTCTTCTAGATTTTCTAAGAAAATTAATATATTATCTAGGTAATATATAATAGTTACTCTTAAAAGATCTTTTAGAATACTATTATTCTATCTCTAATAAGTAGCTAGTATATTAGTTAAACTAAAAGATATTACTATATACTTATAGAGTTCTAATAGTAAGACGAACGTAGTCTTCTATTTATAGCCTACTTTAATCCTAATTAATCTATAGACGTTCTATTAATCTAGTTTTATAAATTTCTTTACTTAGTCTAGCTTATTCTATAAGTACTAGCTAGTTAGTAACAGATAAGCGTTCTTAATTATCGCGTTATTTAATTCCCTATAATTAATATATACTCGTCTATTTAAATCGTTCTTTTTCTTAATAATAAGTATATTTAAAGAGATAGACGATTTAGATTTTTAAATATATCTCTTCTTTATTCCTTATTAGATATAACTTTCTAATAAAACCAAGTTATTCTAATTATATAGTTAAAGCTTCTACTTTCTAAGATTATAACCCTCTATTAATTTAATCTTATAATCCTATAGCTAATATTTAAGAAGAGTACGTATATCTTCTAGGTCTTTGAACAATTTTATAAATTCTCTATACTATATAGGTATTTTATTATTAGCTTTCTTACTAACCTGTAGAGGACTCTAGATAAGGTGTCCTAGCGCTTTAGAAGAGGTAGTACTAACCTTATTCTAGTCTTAAAGTTATAAATACGAACCTATGTATTTATATTAACTAAAGGTTATTATTCTAGCCTTCTAATCGATTTCTAGATTATATTCCTAAATCTATAGTATACTAAGTATTGCTTTCTTACTCTCTATCTTAATAATATTAAATTATATATTTAAATAGTATTCTTTAATATTAATTTTTACTAGAATAGTTTATTAATTAATAATCCTATTTTAGTAAATAACATCTGTTCTATTAACTACTCCTAGATAGTATAGTCTTATTTCCTTAATTAGAACGTTTAGCTTTTCTTAATCTATTAGAGAAATAAAGTTACCTATTACTTCTAAGTCTATTATAACTTATAACTTCTTCTCTTATATTTCTATAGTTATTACTAACTATCTTTCTTCTAAAGTAGCGTTTAACTTTACTTTAATATATAAGACTTTAAAAGATCGATTTTCTCGATTATAATTCCTTCTCTTCTTATTCTTATACTATAGAAAGAATCTTACTTTTTCCTTATTAGCGTATACTACCTTATATACTAATCTATATTCTAGAACTTCTATCGTTTTAGGAATTCCTCTTATAAATTGTTTTAGTAATTATCTATAGTTGTATTAGATCTATTTATTACTAGTTTCTATAATAGCTTCTATAGACTATAGTTCTCTTATATATAGATAATCTAAAGTAGCTTTAAGTATAGTTATTTCTAGCTTTATATAATAAACCTTAAATATATAGTCTCTTAAATTCTTTTCCTTAACTATCTAAATCTAGGACTAAGGAAAGAATACTACTCCTTCTTTATCTAATAATACTACTTCGTATATCTAATAATATTCTACTATTTTAGTAGGTTCTAGTAAAATTCCTTTAAACGATTTTTATAATAACTAATCTAAGGTTAGACTTGGTTTATGTTATATCTATTATACTATTATTTCTTAAACTATTTCTATAAACTATAGTTCTCTTATTAATAGATAGTAAATTTCCTCTAGTTCCGTTTTAGCTTATCTAGTTATATCGAGCTCTCTTCGCTCTTAGAATAGTATACTAAACAGTTGTTATAAGCTGTATTTTCTAAATACTAGCCTATTATTTCTAATTAATACAACTACGATATATTATTTAAATTTTTATAGTATAATATCTTTAAGTAGTATTCTTAGAAAAGAGGTTTTAATCTACTCTTTAAATCCTATTAAGACCTGCTATGTCTATATACTAATTTTATTTAAAATATTATATATTCTCTATACGTTTTCTACTTTAGAATAGCTAGGTTTCTTAATCGGTTGTTATTTACGTTCTAGTTCTTTCCTCTTAATAGTTTTTTATCTAGTAATTAAGCTAACTAGAGTTATTATCTTAGAGTTATTACTTATAACTGTATACGTTGTTAAGATAGTTAGGTTAACTCCTTATATAGTATAGAGACTCTAGAAGTCTAGTTTCTAATTATTAATATATGTCTATCGATTTCCTTATTCGAATATTCTAAGGAAGGCCTAAGTTTCTTCAACTTTAGAGTCTTCGTTTCTGATCTCTTCTTCTAAACTAGAAGATGAATCTAATATTTCTAAAGAACTAGTTAATAGTAGTAATTTATATTATATTTAAAGATGTTACTTAGATACTTCTACTAATTATATATTATAATTTTCTTTAAGAAGTAGATCTCTATTATTATTAGTGTTTTATATACTACTGAATTCTCCGTCGTTTTTAATCTAGGTTCTATATCCTCGTGCTTTAAGCTCCTCGTTTATAAGTTTAATACGATCGGTTAAAGCTACTTATTATTAAATAGTAGTATTAATTTGTTTCTTTCTCTTAGAGTCTTTCTTTTTACTATACTTATTTACTTTATAACTAGGAAGGCTGTAGTTATAATATAAGTTCTACTTATATTAACGATTTCGCTTCTTCTAGGAAAGTCTACTTTTCTTTAGAAAGGTTTTCTTCTATATAGCGTTCGCTTTCTTACTATACTTAGCGTAGGAGTGTTTCTACTTTCCTAACTCTTTACTTCTTTCGCTATACTTAAGGTTACTCTTCCTAAATTTATATAAACAGTTATCTAACTAGATAACTTCCTTAATTATACCTATAATAGTTAAGAATTATATATTTTATTTAGCTATTTCCTTATAGATATATACTTTTAATCCTCTATAGAAGAGTTCTATAAGAGCGATAGTATTCTATTCTAACTTCGTCTTATAATATTAAAATTCATTAGCGTAATCTATTACTAATCCGGTCTAGTATAATTCCAAAAGCTTATATACCGCTGTTTAGATTATATCGAAGTCTTTAAAGACTTTTCTAATAGTTGTCTTAAATTCTCTCTAAGATTTAAATATAATCTTAGTTAATTCTATCTTTCTATCTTTATTCTTATTCTTAAAGAAGTCTTCTAAATATAGCTAAGCCTATTCTAATACTAATCTCTAAAGGTAGAAGATAGTAAAGATAGTTTATAAATTATAATTACCTTCGAATTTGTCGGAATTAAAGTTGAAGTAGATATCTATTTAGAGAAGGAATAAGTCGAGTTTCTTTCGCTTCCTATAATATATATCTAGTATTTTAACTTTAATAGACTTAAGTACTTCGACCTTATAGAGCTCGGAAGCGTCTAGTATACTAACATTGTCGTCGTTCCTAGTTAACTATATACCGGCAGGTGTTCTTCTAGTAGTACTTCTAGATATTCTTACAACGTTGACTTGACTAGTATTTAAGCTAGCTACTACGGCGGGGGTTACTAGAGCTATAGCGACTAAACTTCTAAGCAGGTGCTTAAAGTATAATAAAACTTAAATAAACTAAATAAAGATGACTAAGTCTCGAAGGTTAGTATATAGGTAAGAAGTATAGATATACTAGATTGTTTACTTAGAAGTAAACTTATTACTTATATCAAAGATATTAAATAAGATAATAAGATTAATAACTAAAGTTAAGTATAAAGCTTCTATCTAATAGTAGACGTACTAGTCTTATATAGAACCTTCGTTTATATTAGAGTCTTACTTAGTAGAAGTTCCGAAGATAGAGTCTAACTCTATTTTCAGAGCTACTTAAAACTAGACTCTATTATCTAACTGTTCCTAACCGAGTTACGTAATATAACTATAATAAGAACCCTAGAATTATATATCTAATTAATCCTTTCTTCCTTTTGGAGTTATAATAGTATTTGTTCTATTAGAGCGCCGCTTAGACTTTATTTATTCACGTGCTAGCACGTGATTCGTAACACGTATATTACCGAGTAACGTACTTTCCTTCTACTCTACTACTTTAATATCAGATTAATCAACTATAATAAATAATATTAATTAAAACTACTTAGAATCTAATAAACTAGATATATCTATAATCTCTTAATAAGTTTATATATTATAACTAGTCTTTCCGTAAGTACTACACCGTCGTCTAGAGGTTTACCTCTTATTTTACCTACTCTCCTTAGAACGCTTGTCGTGTTAAGTCTGTTTCTCTACCTTCTTTTAAGCTAATACGTCCTATATATCCTCTATAGTAAGTATACCTTCTTAATAGACCCGAGTCTTTTTAGCCCTGCGGCGCTTACTAAGTGCTTTATTTGCCTTATAAAGAGTATAGACTTCGGCTAATAATAAAGTTATCTTATAAGCTAATAGCTCTATACCTTTTACTAATATAGCTATAGTCTTAAAAATAGAGGTTAGCGAGCTTTCTTAATAGCGTGAAATACGATTCTTAACTAAAGTTATTTATAAAAAGACGTTAGTTAGGTTACGAGAGGTTTATAAGACCTAAGGGTTAGCAGCTATAAAGAGGGGTCTAGTAGGTGTAGGAGTTCGTAATTAGATATTAAGCTTTAATATTATAGTCTAGGGATTAAAAAGTACTAAGCCAGCTCTGTAGAATCTAGCCTAGGCGTTTTAAGTTGTTATTAATTACTTATAAGTTACGTAAAAGGCTAAAAAGAACTCGACCTTAGTAATATAGTTGATATAAGCTTTAATAAAGGTCTTAATTTAACGCTTATATATATGTTTAAGAATACTAAAACATCTAACGTCGAGTAGCTAAGTTAAATAAGAGGAATAAGAAGGTAGGCAAAGAATAATAATATTATTAGCTTTATAATACTCTTGAAATACAGCTGATTTATAACTCTTATATCTATTTAATACTAGTATTCGATATAGCTCTTTTACGTAACTACGAGTATATTTATTAAAGTATCGTAGCTATTCTAGACCTGTCTTATTATCGGTTTATCTATTACTTATAGGTTTAATAACCTAGTCGTATAGGAGGCCGCTCTTAGTATACTAATTCGTAAGATAATTCTTCCTTTGAACTACTAAAAACGGAGGTATATTCTAACTCTTACTATTAATATAAGTAATTACTATAGCCTATTCCCGATTACTAGACTAAACTTCCTTACCTCTGCTACGTCGATTAGCACGAGTTATAACTATTACTAGGTAGATATTCCTATTATAAACCCTGTCTCGTTAAAGTTATAAAAGTCGTAGTCTAAGATACTATATTTTACTCTTATATTCTCTATAAGTCGAAACCACGTGCTAATAAGCTCTGGATCTTCGTATAAGGCTCTTTAAAAGTTATAAACGCGATTAAAACACGTCTTTAATTCTAGTCGACGTTATACGAATCGATGTATCTAGAGCTTACTAACGCGTTTTCCTCTCTACGATTCGAGGATATAATTCGCTATATCTTCTATACTAGCTAGTTAGAGAGCAAATCTTCTTATATCTAGATTAAGTATATATCGAACAAGTGTCTCCTTCTCTAAGTCGTTTAATTTATAATAATTAGGTTTGGTTTTAAGATAATAGGTTCGGCTAGCTATTCTATATCGAAGTATTATTTTAGAGACTTTATAGATTTTTATAGCAGAGCGACGACTAAGTTTTTTAGATGTTCGAATAGCCTCGATAGCTAGGATAATTCGTGCTTCTTAGGTTTAGATTTCTATAGTTAGTTATTAAGAAAACGTGTATTAAAGTTAGTAGGTAGTAAAGTAGAGGAAAGTACGCTACTTAGTAATATACGCTACTCGGTAATAAACCACGTTATATAAAATACTAACTTATAATATAGATATTAATTAATATCTTAAGAGTAATCTAGTAAAATAAGATAATAATTACTCTTTAGATTAGCTCTTAAATTAGTAGAAAGTAAACAAATATTAATATCTTATATTAGTACTAGTAGTAAGAGATATACTAGCGATTTCTAGTATAGAAGTAGATATTAAGTGTTTATTCTCTAGTAGAAGAGATCTTTTAAGAATATAAAGATATATCTTAAATAGTTAAAATATAAGAATATTAATTTATTTCTATTTAATATTAAGCGGAGAATAGCTCGCGTAGGCTAAGTCCTAAAAGAGTCTTAAAAGAGAGTAAATAACGCTAGAGAGGTGCTCTAGGCTATAGGGATAGTAAACGAGTAAGCTAATTTATAAGAGATAGTTTAAAGAGAAGCTCTACTTTCGGAACAGCTCTTGTTCTTAATTAGTTTATAGAATTAGAGAAAGACAAAGAGGATATATATATAAAGAAAAGGAAAGGAAAGGAAAGAAGAGTTAAGCTATCTTAAAAGATAGATTTTCGTAAAGAACTTAGTTTTAGCGTAGACCTTACTAAAGAGTTCCTCGTAGCCGGGTCTGAATAGAAGATAAGGTTTTCCCTCCGTCTTAGCTAATAGCCTTAGATCTTTGTTATTAGCTAGCCTATAGAAGAGTAGGTAGAATTGTGTTTTAGCTCTTTTACACTTATAATTCCCTGCTTCTAGTAACGTATTAAGGTAGAAGAAGCGAAGGTAGTATACTATGAAGTCTTCGTAGCTAGTTCGAGCTATAATTAGCCGAGCTAGGACCTCTCTTAGTAGCTAGAGAGTCTTAGGTTTTGAAAGCTAGGAAGTAAGTCCTAGGTTTTTATAGGTATCTAGGAGCGTTGTTTACTAGAGCTGATTTACAAGCCTGATCCCTGTCTCTTTAACCTCTCTCTTAAGTATAGTAGTATAGAGTAGAGAGGAACTAGAAGAGGGTGTTCGAGCCGCTTTTCCTATAGCTTTGTCGGCTATTTCGTTGCTACGGATTCCTATATAACTAGAGTACTACCTTATCTGAATCTTCCCTAGGTATAGCTAAGTAAAGCTATATACCTTATTAAAGGTCTCTTATAACGTGCTATAAGACTAGTAGGTTAGTTATAGTATAGCTTCGAGGTTATTAAGGCAAATCTAGTACTTCGTAGCCGAGGCCTAGAAAGGGGAGTCTAGGGCTAGTTCTAGACTATATAAGGCAGCTTTGGCTTCTGCGTCGTATATCTCTAATGTTTTACTAAAGAGGAAGAGCCTTGTATTTAGAATAACCCCTTCTCTTATAAGATATACGCCGCTACTAGTACTTTTGTTATCTAAGTAAGAGCTGTCGGTAAATATAACCAGGTCTGTAGATAAGACAGAGGTAAGGAATTTAAGGAATTCAGCTTTGTAGAAGTCCTTGTTACTACTAGGGCTTGGACCTACTACCTCGAGAAGGCGGGCCTGCTAGTTAAACTCTCTATTCTATAGAGGGTCTTATATTAGGTCGATTTCTTCTAAGAGAGAGAGAGGTTTAGAAGAGTAGTAAATAAGCCTAGCTTTTAAGTAAGAGTTATTTATATATTATTTAAGCAGGTGAGCCGAGTTAAGTCGGTAAGTTCTAGTCTTAAATACTCTGCTTTTTACTATAAGAGCGATTTTAGCAGCTAAGAGGCTAGATTCTATAAGGAGTGCCGAGGTAGGGGTGGTCTTATAGACTAGGAGGATAATCCTAGTATACTTTAATACTACTCTATCTAAGAGAGTTAGGTAGCGGCCGATCCGGTTATTTATAGAGCTTACTTAGCCTATTTTCTCTCTTATTCGACTAGGGTACTAGGTCTCGTATCTAAAGTAGACGATCGAGAGAATAGAAGCAGTAGTAACTTACTTAAGTAGATAAGAAGATAAGCCTCTTATTATATTTATTATTCCTTTAAGAGTATTAGCTACAAGTGTAGCCTTGCTTATTATTCTTTTAACATAGCTATAGAATATAAGGCAGGGGTTAAAGAAGATACTAAGCTATCTAAGCTCTTACGTAGGTTCTATTGTCTTCTCTTTAACTATAATAGAGAGAGAGAGCCGGATACCTCTCTCTTTTTACTTCCTTTTATAGGAGAAGTATATAAGTTCTAACTTCTTAGCGTTAAAAGTAATACCCTCGTCTATACCCTACTCTAGAGCGCTAGCTACCTGCTCTACAAGGGCCTTAATATTCCCTGCCTTTAAGAGCCTAAAAGCAAGTAATTCAATGTCGTCTACGTAACCGAATCTCTGTAATACCGGAAGAGAGCTAACCCCTAAGCTAAAGAGAGGCTGGATATAAAGTATAAAGAGAATAGACGAGATAGACGAGCCTTAAGAAAGCCTGTATTAAAGCAGGGTAGAAGCTCCTATTTCCTTATCTAGTTTTACTTTTACTAGTCTTTTAGTTAAGAAAGAGATAGCTTATTTAATAAAGCAATCCGGCTAACCTTACTCTCTTAGCCTTTTAATTAGACGACTAGGAAGTACTACGTTAAAGGCCTCTTTAATATCAAGTGTAAAAAGAGAGGCTTCCTATTTATCTATAAGAGCTAACTTAATATTAAAAGTAAGGTAGGTGGTAAGGTCTATAGCAGCTCTTAAGAGGAGAGCTTTAAATTGGTTTTACTCTAGGATAGAGTACTTAATAGCTATCTAAGAGGCTCTCTTTATAAGGAGCCTTTTAAGCCTCTTTCTAAGGACTAAGAGTAAGGTAATTAGACGATATACTTGAGAAGACGACTTGTCTTTCTTATTAAGCTTTAAGATAATAGCAACGATAGTAGTATAAAAGATCTTTAGATAGAAACCTGCCTCTATACAGCCTTTGAATAAGGAGAGGATAAGATATAAGATCTATAGCTAGGCTGCTTTGAGGACTCCTATTACTAGCTCGTCTTCTTCTAGCGCGGTAGAAGCTTTCCTAAGGATCGATTCCTCGACCTTATATAGCGTAAGAACTGCCTAGGGAAGGGACTAAGTAGAGGTAGTTGAAGTATTAAATAGAATATCTCTAACTTTGGCTTTATTTATAAGTAGCTCTTATACTAGGATCTTCTGCTTTTCTTAGGTAGAGAAGCCTAGTTAGCCTACCGAGTCTCTTAGAGAGAGAGACTTGTAGATTCTAGTACTCTAGTACTACTTATAGATTTTAAATACATCTTTACTCTTTATAGCTTTATCGACTAGGGTACGGAAGTGTTCTCTCTTTACCTTCCGGATTTCCTGTCTTAGACTCTTATAAAGAGTCTTTAAAGCTCGTACGCTCGCGTTAAGCCTTTGTACCTACCTTGCCTCGATAGCCGCTATCTAGTACTCCTTATTCTACTAGAGGTGTCCGAACCCGTGTCCGAGCCCTCGCTTAGCGCTGCTAAGATATACGCTATATACGCTCTTAGTAATAAATCCTACTAGGGCCTCTAGCAAGTCCGAGTCTAGTTACTCTATAAGTTCGTAAAGCTATTAAGTTTCAAGCTTTCCTTAAAGAGTTATCTTAAAGGTTTTAACGTTAAGAGAGCTAAGCTTAAGAGAGAGGTCCTTTATAGTTAAGTTTCCTTTATATAGAAGTCGAGTAAGAAGTAGGAAGTCGTTAGAGCTATACTTAAATATAAGGTTAACCTTAGTAGCAGCCTCTCTCTAGTAGAGGTTATTAGAGTAGAAGGCTAGGTCGAGGGTATTATCGAGGTTATAAGTTCGCGTACTAGGAGAGGTAGAGAGCTATAGCCCTCTGTCCTCTATCTAGTTAATAAGCGAGGAGGACTGTGTACTTTCCTACTCTAGGAAGTCCGGCTACTAGAGTTAGCTCTTTAGGTTAAAGTCACAAGCTATTAGAGTATTAGTTATAAGGATATACTAAGCTAAGAATATAGTTAACAGCCTCTCCTGCTCTCTTAGCACCTAGGGAGGCGTTATATATATTAAGTATATAAAGCGAAGGGCTTTAAGAGGAAGTGATCTCGATATAAATAAGGTCTCGGTATTTAAGCGAGGGTATAGTCGGTGATTATTAACTTAAGAGAATCCCCGCTTCTTTTTATATAAAAGTAAGAACTCTAGGAAGGTTAACGTTCTAGTTATATATAAGTATAAAGCAGGTATAGTTTAGGTGTTGTCTTATAATTTAACAGTTAATCTCCTTTTAGTAGATATATAGTTCCTAGATAAGAACTATATCTATTCGTCTATAGTAGGCTAGTTAGAGTACTAGCTCTTAGTACTTACTAGACTTATATATGTTAATTTATAAGACTTAAAGGCAGTGTTGCTTAAAAGGTCCTCGTCTACTTATAGAGGAGAGAGGTAAGGGTCTAGGCTCCCTAGTTAAGAAGAGGGGTTCGAAAGCGGGGAAGAGGCGCTTATAGAAGCCTCTTTGCTTAGTTATAGTAAGTTCGAGGAGATAGTAGAAGTAGTAGAGCAGCTTATTTCAGTATCTACGTTGCTATAGAGCAAGTCTTCCTCTTTTCTTAGGTAAATCTCGTTATATACTTATTATATAGATCTCTTATTCTCTATTAAAGGTAAGGGTCTAGAGGCTTTTAGCCAGAGTTAGTACGCGGGGTCGTCTAAGGCGTAAGAGCTGTTATAGTATAGGTATTTTAATTTATATTAAGAGTGCTTTATATACCTTAGATAGAAGGCTTCTAAGTGTTTCGTACTACTATATAGGCGGTATCGTAGATTTTTGCCGCAGTTCTATAAGTTATACTACTTCTAGCACTTTAAGCACTGAATTACAGTAGAGACTTTAAGGAGACGCTTAAGGAAGGCTCTACTGTCTAAGAGTGACGTTATATCTAAGATAGCAGAAGGACCTCTTACGTCCTCTTTCTTAAAGAAGGCGATCTAGGTAGTATAAAACAGCTCGTTTAAGAGAGAGCTAGCGGCTATGTTAACTTTTGTAGGTGCTATTTTAATTCGTTCCTTTATTACTATAGCTACTACTTCAGCTATAGTAGAGATAAGAGTTAAAAGAATCGCTTCTTCTTTACTAATCTAGACAGTTTCTACACTTCGAGGTATACCTATTATATAGTATACTACCTAGTCTTATAAGACCTCTATTTTAGCTATAGTAAATAGGGTTTAGATATAGGCCTTCTTTATTATTAAAAGAGTATCTAGAGCTTCTTTGTCTTTAGAGACAATAGCGAAACCAGATTTAACCGAGAGTACTTCTTATACTAGCTCTTTATAGCCTATTTTTAGGTTATAAAGTATAAGGAAGATAGCTTAGACAGAGTGGTTCCTATTAGAAGAGTTCTAGAGTAGTTAGACAAAGACTCTAAGGTTAGATTTAGCTAGTGTTCTCTTATTCTTCTATAGCTTAAAAGCAGCAGAAGAGAGAGGTAATATAGTTGTTATTATTATTGTTATTATACTTGTAGCTTTAGCTTTATTTTCAGGCGCTAAGGTATTCCTTATAGTCTATACGTATGAAATTTTCCTTATAGAGCCTAGAGAGGAGGAGGGAGTCGACGAGGGCGTAGAGGCGTCTCTATACTCTAAGTAAGTGTTAAGGGCTAAAGGAAGTAGAGGTAAGGTCTCTTTAGTAAATACCTAGTGGAAAGAAAGGCTAAGGTCGGCTACTTAAGTGTAAAAGGCTCGGAGAAAGGGCAAGAGTTCCAGAGAGGCACTATCGAGAGCAGTGCTAAGGTAGTGGTCTATAGCTTCTCTAATCCCTCTAAAGAAGGTTTAGGCTATAGCTCTACGTTCGAGAGCTTTGGTGGTCTTAGAGACGAAGTGTTATTAGATGTTCGGGATAGAGGGAATCGGGCGAACCCTCTCTCTTCTTATGCCCCTTCTTAGAGGCGTAGGCGAGGACGGAGGCCCTGCTAAGAGAGACTCTATAGAAGGAATTTAGCTTATTAAGCGGAAGTAAGAGAGATTAAGCTTTTTAGAATAAAAATTTCAATCTGCGAAAAAAGGTGATACTGTAAGAATATTAATAATATTAAACTAGTGAAATACTTATTTTAGTATAATTTTACGTATATAGACCAGCGGTCTCGTTATTCTACTAGGTAGAGCTAGACTATATCTGTACAAGGTACACCTTAGTCTACTTGTTTACAAAATAGCCTATTTCTAAATCAGCACTTTATACGTGCGTATACGGAATTATAGCTGATATTTTGTTTTAAATAGTAATTGAAATTTAGAGTACTCGGCTTTGAGAAGCGCGTGCGAAAATGTACAGGTCAAACTTAGAAGGTATAATAATAGTCCTATTAGCTTTACACAAAAGAAAGAGTTCTAATTTATCTTGAAGCATATAGCCAAACTTGGAATACTAACCCTTCATAAAATAAAGAGCCAAAAAGGAGTTTGATAAACGGAAGTACACCAGAGACGATACTTCTCCAACATCTCAATCTCAACAGATATACATCGAGCTCCCGTGGGCGGAAAGACGTGGAAATCAGTACGGCACTTACCAAGCGTTTCTCCTGATAATATTCAATAGACAACATCCACTAATAAGACGGGTAAAGACGCCGAAATCAAGAAACTTCCTGCACACCTTGACCTGAATAAATCCCATTTCTTAAACTTTTAACACACACAAAACTACTCGTACATCAACCCCCCCAAGAAACATACTTTACAACTTTACAACTTTACAACCTTGCAACCCCACCCCTACAATTTCCTACACAGCCTTCTCCCTCAACCCAGAAAGCCTCTCAAACCGATCAACACTCATAACAAACGTCCCCCTCCCCCCCGTCAAACTCCTCAAATGCCTCAAATACCCCACCATCTCCTTCAACGGCACCCTAGCACTCACCTGTCTTTGCTGCCCAGGTCCCTCCATCTCCATTCCTCCCGTCGCAAACGGATCAGGCGGCGCATAGACCCTCTTAGGATCTATAGCTGGAAAACTAGAATCATCATTCCCCTCATTTTCAAGCGAGAGGACATGGCCTCCGCGAGCGGAAGAGATGTCATGAACAATTGCGCCGAGGGATCCTTCGTTGCACGAGATTATGACGTTCATTACAGGCTCCATGAGGCCGATGTTTGAGTTTGTCAGGGAGTCTTGGAGGGTTGCGTGGACGGCAAGACGGGCGGCTGAGGAGATGGCTGCTGGTGAGGTATCGGGACCGAAGATGTCGGTTTCGGGGTCTAGAGTAAGAGTTATGTGACTTGCGTGCAAAGGAAAGTTGCGTTTAGGACCACGAGATAGTGCCGCTACAGCCCCATTGATCAAAGCCGCGCGGATGGTAGGCAATGGGAGATCTGGAGGGAGGGAAGAACTTCCTAGGGGCCCGTCTGATGCTATGGAAGCGAGGACGCAGAGGGTGATGTGGTTTCCGTCTCGTTCAACTGTATAGTCTGTTTTCTTGGGGGCGAGCTCGTCGAAGGGTTCGATGATTGCTGAGCAAGCTGCTTTTCCTTTTTTGCCAGCGACTTCGCGGTCGAAGAGGACTCGTTGGGGGGTTGAGAGGGTGAGGACGCATTCTCGGTAGCTGATTTCAATGTTTCCCATTGTGGCTTTGGTTTTGAAGTCGTTGACCAGGCGGTCTCGGGCAATTTCTAGATGGAGTTCTCCCATGCCGCTTAGTAGCATTTGACCGGATTCTTCGTCTACGTTGACGTGGAGACTTGGGTCTTCTCGGAGTAACATTTGCAAGATATCTTTCACATTTCGCTCCTCGCTGAGACTGTGTGGTTCTATAGCTGCGAAGAAGACGGGGGGTGGGACGTCGATTGGTCGTAGCTGAAGAGTATTTAATGGTGCTGGAGGCCCAGATTTGGGATTGTGTCCGGCATATGAGATCAACGTATCTCCCGTTCGAGCATGCTTCAAGCCAGAAATCACACCAATCTGTCCAGCGGGTATGTGTTGGATTTCGACAGCATCAGAAGCTTGCATTTGCAAGAGTCTCTGAGCTCGTTCGGTGACGTGTAAGTTCGTGTTCCAGATGGAAGAGTTTCGTCTGATAGATCCGGAGTACACACGAATATAAACAAGAACACCACGTTTCGGGTCGTTTACAACCTTGAAGGCCAAGGCGCAAGACTCAATTTGAGCTACCAAACTTTTCGAAGAGTGAGTCTTTTTCGCTAGATGTTTGTCCCCTGGTATGGCCAGTGAGACAGTTCCGTGAAGTAAGTCTGATAGTGAACATTCTTGATCACCAAGACTGATTTCCGGATCCGGTCTTTCTGTTGGATCAGGAAGGTAATCGTCAATTGCATCGAGAAGCGGCTGAACACCAATATTCCGGAAACTGGCACCAGCAAATATTGGAATCAGTCTTCCTGAGCCATCGATAATGCATCTTCTAATGCTATCTCGGATAGCTTGAGCAGGTACTTGTAATGCATCGTCATTGCATTCCAACCAGGTAGATAATAGCTCTTCATCAAATTCGCAAAGACTTTCCACCAAAGCATTTCGTGCCTTGATAAGTTCACTTCGAAGTCCAGGATCCTTTACCGTCAAAGCCTCCAAATCATATTGTTGGATGATTTTACCATCACCACCTTCTGTCCATTGCAAACCAGAAAGATTAATAGCATCTCCAACCCCCGTAAAATTTCCTTTTCCCCCCGCCCACCAAGGAATCTGACATACAGCCGGCCATCCTCGTAGTCGAGAAGCAACTTCTTTAACAGTTCTTTCGAATGCGGCTCCATCTCTGTCGAGTTTGTTGATGAAAGCAATTCTTGGGATACTGTATTTATTGGCTTGAGCCCAAACTTTCTCGGTTTGAGCTTCGACACCGGCGACGCCATCGAGGATACAGACAGCACCATCCAGGATTCTCAACGATCTGAGAACTTCGAAGGTAAAGTCCGCGTGACCAGGAGTATCGATGAGATTGACGGTGTGCGGTACATGAGATCTCCGCGGATCGTCTTTGGTTGAGCCTGCGCCTAGTGGAGGCCAGTGGAAAGACACGGCAGCAGACTGAATAGTGATTCCCCGGGCACGTTCTGCTGGGAGGAAATCCGTGACAGTAGAACCATCGTCGACGTCTAATGAATGGTCAGTTCTTATGGGGGGATTGAATTTAAATCGGCAGAGAAAGAGATGAAAATAGGAGAACAAAATCATAGGAAACTTCACAAATGATAGACAATATTTGAAACTAAACGAATCAGAAAAGAAGAATTTCGAATATTAGAATGAGATAAGTACCTCCTATTCGACGCGTGTAGCCACTGTAATAGAGCATCCGCTCAGTGGTTGTAGTTTTGCCCTAATACAAATATTAGAAAGATTCGTTTTTTTCAATTATTACTTGACTTACAGCATCAATGTGTGCTATAATCCCAATATTTCGTGTCCTTTTGACATCAGGCTCATGATGAACGCCTCTGGATTGCCGAAGCCAGATATTTGAGCACAACTGGCCTCTACGTCGACCAACAAGAGATTGGAAGCTTGGGTGCCATTTTAGATAGCCCCTTCTCAAAGCTAGAGAACTCATTACCTAGTAGTGGTACGAGGTTTCAACTTGGGACGAGGGCTCCAAATGGAGAGAAGCTGTCAAGGGGCGAAAAGCGGCACTCGCCCAGTGACCGAATATTGAGGTGCAAAGGAATATGTTCGCGAAAGAAGAACAACCTATTTACGAAGCGAATGCGAGCGGAAATCAAGGGAATAGGTTTATCCTCGTATCTGATGCCATTGGCAGTTGGCGATGGGAACGTATGATGTCGAGTGAAGTGCAGTGCCGCTTAGAGGTTGCCTCTTTTGATGCCAAGCCTTTTTCGCTTGGGCGGCTGAGGCCGAGCAAGCGCCGTTTGTGGCGGGAGCCTGTAGAGAACCGTGAAGCTGCACTTGTTGACAATGACAGTTGCTCCAAGGCATCAACCTTCTGATTCCACCCTCACCTGGCACCTCTAATTATCTGTTTGGGCGTACACACGAAATCGCATTTTACCGCCATTCATGGTCCCACGATACCTGAGCTAGAATTGCTCTGCGCCGACGTCATAAATCCCCAATCTCGGAGCTTCCACTGCTACAACCCCAACGCCCATCACCTCAATCATCGAGACATCCTCAATTTCAACCGCAAAGATGGATTACTCCACCTCCATAAACGATGCCGATAACCCAGCCGCTGCTTCGCCCTGGGATTCCTCGCCAGTTTCCTCTCCGCGACATGTTAGGACCAGCTCATACGGGGCCTCGGGCGAGCCACCATCGCCAATACACTATGGCACATCCCAATCAGCAAACGGAAGCTATTCGCAAGATGAAGGCACTGGCGAGCACAACTACAGCAGACCGGACAGTAGCATTGGATCGGTGGTGGAGAACGAGGGCCACAGACCCGACACGGCCGAATCCGCCCAGAGTCAGCCAGAACAGCAAAGCATACCGAGTCAACAAGCACCACTATTGCAGCACCAACAGCAACAGCAACAGCAGCATCGTCAAGAGCCGCAGAGGTACCACGCATCAGCCGCGCGGCAAGCCCAAGCTCAGCACACCCAAGGCCCCCAGTACAAGTTGCAAGCAAAGATCACGGGTCTAGAACGCACTGGAAGGAAGGATCCTATTTTAAGATTTGACGTGCATGTAAGCTGCTATAGTTTAATTCAACGTTGGTAATAGACACTGATTCTCTAGACCAACCTCCCAAAGTTTCGAACCACCCAATTCCGCGATGTCCGACGAACCCACTCCGAATTCATCAAGCTGGCAGATCATTTAATATCCTCGAACCCGGAGGCAATTGTTCCTGCTGTACCACCTGCGCTGACTTCCGCTGGCGCGGGCACAGACGAGGACGAAGCTCGCGTAAAAGCCTCGCTTCAGAGATGGCTCAATTATGTTTGCTCCAACGATGTTTTAATGAGGGATGATGAAATGGTGTTATTTGTGGAGAGCGATTTTGGTTACAGCCCGATGTTGAAGAGGAAGCAACCTGCAACGGGAGTGCGACGAAGAGTTCTCAAGCAGTTTGCACCACCGCCTGATGATACCCCCGAGCTGCAAGATGCCCGCCCAGTTGTGAAACTATTCTATCTAGGTACAATGGATGCAGGGCACAAGGTGGACCGGCTAGTAAAAGCCCGACGAGGTGAGTTATACTGTGATTTTTTACACGGCTTTTTCTGACATATGTAGGCCTGGGACTTGCAGAGTCCGATTTCGGAGTCAAGCTGGGTGCAATGAACGTTCAAGAGCCCCATTCTGGTTTGGCAAATGCATATCGAAAACTTGGCAAGACAATTCAAACGACTGGGGATTATCATGCGGCGCAAGGGACAGCTGAGGCTACGACGATTGGGGACCCCCTACAGTACCATTCGCAAGATGCTTTCATTGTGAAAGAAACCCTGACGAATCGTCATATTCTTCTCCGAGAATTGGTTCAAGCTCAGCATTTGACCAGGAGCAAGTTGAGTGCCGCAGATAGGCTGAAAGCCAGCTCATCCGTTCGTCGGGACAAGGTTGACGATGCCATCTCTGCACTAGACGAGGCGCGAAGTAACGAGCTCTATCTTTTGGGTAAAACACAGCGAGTCACTTCCAATCTTCTTCAAGAGCAACGCCGCTGGTTTGCACGAACGGCCGCGGATTTAAGGCTCAGCATCCGGGAATATGTGGTTCGGGAGATTGAGGCGGAGAGGCGCACACTGGCAACGCTGGAAACCATCAGGCCTGATATTCGGGCGATCGATTCTTCCGGGGGCTTGAGTCGACTTGGACGCGAGGCGCATCCTGCGGCACGACGTGCAAGTCTGGCGGCCAGTCAAGGACCAAAGGGAGATGCGTGGAGCGGTGTGCCTCGACGACCTGATGGGCTCAACAGGAGCATATCAGGCAGTTTCATGTCCAACGTGGCGGAAGATGCCAATGGTGAAGACGAACAGGGACCGGGCCGTGCCCGAGCTCTCAGCGGTGGGAGTATAGGGGGTCTTAAGGGTGTTAAGGAGGAGGACGACGAGGATCGAGTAGATGCACGCAATGCGGCATCACGACTCGCCACAAGGTAATCCCGTCCCTTCACTCTCCTGGTGGGGGCCTGCAGACTGCAGCTAACGCTCGTCCAGCACGTTCTGATTGTAGATATATCCCGGCATTGTGGATTGGTTGGGTCCTATCGAAGGACGGGAGTTGAAAGTGCCCTGGTCACCGCCGCAGGTTGTGCTCCCCCAGTCTCGTTCTGATCGCTTGTCTGTTGGGGCAGCCGAGAGGCGAGAAGCATGTGTGGGTTTGAAATGCTGGAGGCATGTGGAAGCATCGATCGCATCTGTGAAGGGTGTTGTGGCCGTCCCATCACCGCAAATGATATTCCACTCGCAGTATTACTTTGTGCGACGGAGGCGGCGAAAGGCTACACCGCCACGTCAGAGAAAGCAGATATCTGATATGTCGTTATCCTGCGCAATTATGATCTTGAAATCCTGATTCAGTTGTGCCAGTCGGAAATGATGGGCATGCCCCGTAGCCCTAATGTTGCAGCTAGTGTTGCGGCCCCCTGCAGCCAGTACAACCCCATTTCAGTGATGCCACCACTTGATACTGCACGTCGTTAGAGCCGCGGGCCTTTAAGCTCCGCATATCAAAAACTCGCAGTTTTGTGGTGGGCCATCCCCAGCGTCCAACTCCTTCATCACCTATAGATGCCAGTATTTTTTCTTCTTCGTTTTCTGTCAAATCAGCACCTCCCAGAGTCACAAATTGCCTAGATAGTTCTGGGTTAGCCCGGCTATGGGCGGGTCTCATAAAGGGGTCCATATCAATATTAAGAATATAAAAAGCCCTTTCACGCTCATCATTGGTCCCTTGACCTGCCCGGCATGAGCGGATTATCTGGTCGCATTGCCACGACACCAAAGCGGGCTCGGGCGGGTTCCTGACTCCTGAGAGGTGCTGCATGCGCTGATGTGGGCAACTCACACACATCAAGTCTCTCTTCATCACATCAATCCATTGCTTCGCTTCCCTCACAGCACCGCACCACCTTACACTCCACCCCATTGTTTTCTGCCTCTGCTATTCGCACTCCTATACAGCTCTGTCCTCTCTCCTCTCAATCCCCTCAATCCCCTCAATGACGAATCTCTGGCAATCGCTGGTCAATCGTACCACTGCATCAAGCTTCCCAGCCCCACCTTCAAGCAAAGACACCACCTTTGGATGGAACACCGCGTTATCGCCGCCAACATGCCATCTGAGTGGTCTTTTACCACCTTGCAAAGTTGCAATGCGAGATGGCTTGCATTAACGTTGTTTTCAGTAGCGCCGTTCCAGCAGAGCGCAGGAAACTTGCTGCAGAGGGGTTGCCAGTGGCAGCAACAGGTGTATCTTCAACAAGCAGAGTAATCTTCCAGCTCTTCTAGCACCATTTCCGTACACACCGTTGATCCTTCACCCTCCTTCCCCAAGCGCCTCTTTTCTGTTTCCTCCTTTTCAAAGCCCAAGAGCTTGTGAACGGGAGATGTTGCTTCCGTCGTTGACTCGTCTCTCGGTCCCAAGCTCCAATTTTGACAAGGGTCTAGCAACGGCAAAATGGCACTGCCACTCTGGGGTCCGGGGCAAAGAACGTTCATGTCGTAGTGTGGCCATAGCTTATGGTGAACCGCACTTTAACTCAAACTGGGGTAACTATACCCCTACCAACCACATTGTCCGGCTTGCTGAACCGAATCCCAGCTGCTGGATCCGAAGTCGTCGTACCAGCTAGATCTGCCAAATCCCAAGCTTGGCAATGCCAACCTAGTAACTCTCTCGATAAGAGACCCCTCCCTCTTGTGCTTCAACGACATGTTTGGTTCAACCTCTTATGTGAGGTTATGTCAACACGCTTTCAAACCCTCTGTCCAACAACGATTATCATAGGGCCGATAAATGAAAGCAAAAAGGTTGGTCGCCAGTGCTGACTAGGGTCCCTCGTGTCTCTTTATTTGGCTACTCTGCCTTTCATTATGGCAAGGGTCTTGAGCGCGAGTACCATTCTTGCTGAACGGAGGATGGAGTAGCCCAGTAGGCCACTTTCGTCTTCAGACGACCACTTTTATATGTGCAGTACCTGCAAGATCCCGGGATCTACATGTACATGTATCGCAAATGGGGACATCCACGCTGCTGCTCTCACGCTAGGACCAGCAGTAACCAAGCAGCGCAGCTCAATACACCGACAACGCCTGCATATCCATTTCCTCCCGAGATTATGAATCTTTACTTCCCTGGGGGAGGCAGAGATTAGAGAGATAGCTCAGAGCTCCATGACTGGTAAATCCGGCTCCTTCAATGGCACTTGAACTTGCACTATCAAGGCAATGAGCAGCATACCAGTAGGGACAAGCCATGTTGCCTTCCTACATCCCCTTCCTTTATAACCCCCACGTACTTTCCTTTCTCGTGGCGGTCCTTTTTCCGTCAAGCTCACTACTCTCCCCCACAGAGTCTCTCTTTCCCATATCTTCTGGACCATACATTTCCAATCTCTTACCTCATACCTGAGCTATCAAAAAAAGCAAACCAGGACTACCTATAAGATGGCTCCCTCTGCCGATGCGGAGACATTTCCGGCCCTCCTATCAGGTCACCACAGCTTCCCATCCAAATCCGTGGTCAACGCCTCGGTTCTGCATGGCAAACTTGACCTGCGCTTAGTAAGAACTCAATCTCACTTTTCCTACCCCTTCCTTCTAGAATGGGAGACTTGCAGCATGGCCGCCCCTCCGGCACGTTTCTTGAATTCCAAACAGAATCCCAACATCCAACCAACACTTTAACTAACCAATCCAATAGGAGACGAGAAACATAGAGGAACCTTCCACCGGGGAACTCCAAATTCAGATCAGGTCCACCGGCATATGCGGTTCTGATGTCAGCTACTACAAGAAATTCGCCAACGGTGACCTTTGTGCTTGTGCACCTCTCTCGCTTGGTCATGAATCGTCGGGTGTGGTGGTGAGTATCGGAGCACAAGTCAATGGCTTCAAGATCGGTGACAGAGTGGCTCTCGAAGTCGGCATCCCTTGTGGTCAATGTACCATTTGCAGAAAGGGGAGATATAATCTTTGCAAGAAGATGAGGTTCAGGAGTAGTGCGAAGAGTGTACCACATTTCCAAGGTACCCTTCAGGATAGGATAAATCATCCTGCGATTTGGTGTCACAAGTATGTATACTTCCTCTCAAAACAAGCGAGTTCTTATACTAACTTCTCAACTTTAGAATCCCAGATCATGTCTCCTTCGACGCAGCAGCTCTTCTCGAACCCCTCTCAGTAGCAATCCACTCCCTCAACCGCGCAGCCCCATCCCCCGGCTCAACCGCCCTCGTCATCGGCGCCGGAACAGTTGGTCTCCTCGTCGCAGCAATGGCCCGTCAATCCGGCTGCACATTCGTAACAATCATGGACGTCGACGCGGGGCGAGTCGAATACGCAATCTCAAAGGGCTTCGCAACCCACGGCTTCGTAGTTCCAAAGCCCCTTCATTCATCCTCATCTTCCTCCTCCATCTTCACGGATGGAACTTCCACCCCCCTTTCCTGCGACGGAATCATGACCCCCCTTTCCTCCTACAGCCCGGTATCCGACCGTCTCGACGGCGCCAAAGCCCTCGCAGCCGAAGTCCTGTCCGTCGCACGTCCAGACATGGCCCCCCTTGAAGAAGACGAAGACGACGGCGTAGACGTAACATTCGAATGTACCGGCAAAGAAGCATGCATGCAAACCTCCCTTTACGCAACCAAACCCGGTGGAAAAGTAATAATGGTGGGCATGGGGACGCCCATCCAAACTGTTCCTTTGTCCGCTGCTCATCTGAGAGAAGTTGATATCTTGGGCATTTTCAGATATGCGAATACGTACCAGACGGGAATACGGTTGCTTGGGGCTAAGGGACCGATGGCGTTGCCGAGTTTGGATGGGATGGTTACGCATAAGTTCAAGGGGTTGGGGGCTGCGAAGCAGGCATTTCAGTTGGCGGGCAGGACGGTGGATGATGAGGGGAAACTGGTTTTGAAGGTTGTTATTGAGGCTTAGATTTTCTCCTTTCTTTCTTTCGGCTTTTCAGTTAGAGATTTTGTTGGAAATAAGATATTTGACGGCCGTAGCGTGGGTCTTGGGTAGGATGGGATGGGATGGGATGGGTATCTTTATGTTTTTGGGAGGCTGGTGTGGTGTTTTAAGTAGACCGTGGCGTGGGTATTGTCAGAGAGCTTAATTATACTTTTTTATCTTTTGATCAAATTTGGGATGACTACCACTTGACTATTGACAAGTGGACAGAAAGAGTAGCAGCAAATCAGGTTCGGGCTTGCCTCGAGAGCTTATTATTCCGTGTATTTGGGACAATTGAAATTATTGTTTGAGAAGATTTGGGTTAAGGAAATATTACCCTAGAGACTTGGAATAAGAAGAGCTATAGAGGTAGGTTTAGTCTCTCCTGCTTATTGATCTGTCCCCGGCGGGCCTCCCACCTCTAATCAGCAGTGAAAATAGAGGTAGCCATTATGTTTTAGGGATCTGCAGGTATGAGTTCACGAGGAAGGCATTGATGTTTGCAATGTATTTATTTTGTTTCATTCATGTCGTGCTCTCGTATTGACGCTCGCAGAGTGTACAAAATTATCCCAACGCCAACTTCTCATGATATCCTCGATCTTAACGCCGAAATGTGCTGCTCGCTAATTTTAAAGTAAACCTGATGCAGATATTCTTCATGACATCAAATCACCAGCACCCAAAACCATTGACGAAGGGCCCCAATCTCCTGGGACAAGACTCAAACCACCCTTTCCTCTCGAATTCTTGCCTCCTTCAACAATCTGAGATTTCTTGCCAATTTCACGAACTTCCTTGATACTAGTTGTGATATTGCTGAGTAGGGACACCAGATTGACATCGTTTTGTTCCGAAAGGAGTTGGTGTTCGAAAGTAACGCTGTCTGCGGGAACAAGTAGGCTCAATCGAGTGAGCAGGGCTTGGATGGATCGAAGTACGGAGTGGTTGACAGGGGTGTACTTCTGATCATCAGATTCAACACTTTCCGGGACGGCACTCGATACATATGAGGGTGGGAGGTTCCGCAGGTAGGTAGCGATCAAGTTGACGCGGGTTCGCAGCATCTTGATTGCATTGGCCTTGGCAGTCAACGACGCAATCAACTCATCGTCTTCACGAGACAAAATATGATCGTCGGCTTTGACGCCTTCGCCCTCTTGATCTTCCTTTGTCACAGCACGAGTCTTGCCTTTTTCTTTTCCCTTAGGATCTTCAGACGATGATTCCGTCTTCAATGTACCATCGACGGCGGTGGCATTTCCTCCGCCTCGTGCCACGAAGTCGACGCTGATCATTTCGGCCTCTCCTGTCTCCACAGTATATGGGAGCTCCTTGAATCGCAGGCTCAGTTGTGGCTCGCCATCTTTCATCTCCTTGTCTTCGCCCGCATCTGCAGTTGCCCCTTCGGCCTCATAGTTGCTTTCGTAGATGGTGAGAGGGAGTTTTCCACCAACCGCGCCGTCGAGAACTGCCGTAGGGTGAAATCCAAGGAGGATTGCAGACTCGTTGAAGCCTTCTAATATTTGTTGATGTACGGGAAGGTGGATGGGTTGAGGGCCGGATATAGGCATAATCGTATACCAACCAACAAGATCAAGTGCCGGTACTTTGTGGACATCCTTCACTATAATTGGAAACATTCGATCAGCATAGGAAATTGCGATATGGGACGGCATGACTGACTCTGCTGCAATCGCTCCTCGAACGCTGCCTGATGCAAGACGATTTGCCCCTCCACCTCTACCATTTGGCAGTCAAATGCATGCTCGATGGTAATCTCTCTCCCATTCTGCTCCCCCAGCAACGCACCCACGATAGGACCTTTCTGCTGTCGGAGGGTATGTCTGGTAATGTAGTCGGATATGGTCAAGAGGACGAGGGGGTGAAGTGCTACCTGGAGTCCGCTGTCCGAGGACTTCTGCGCAGAAATCAGAGGGTTTGCTGTTGAGTCGACAGCCATGATGGGCAGAGGTTTGCGTATGCAAGGCAACTAGAAGTTTCGTCTTTGCTTGGATACTGATACTGATACTTGACAAGAAGAGGAAGAGTCGGTGTTGACTGTTGACAAGAAACAAACAGGCGAGGCTGGAGCTTATGGAAGGCTGCAACTTGAGAGCTTGCTCCACCATGGATCGTGTTGCCGAAGTTTATCCGAAGATGGCTTGGCGCGATTGCCCCTCCCAAACTTTCAAACTTTGAGCTCCCTCCTTTTTCATCAACTTCACCCATCAATGGCCTCCTGTCAAGTGGTTTCCATACACCAACATAGTTCCAGAAAGCTGCTCTTTATGCTTCGTTGGTGTTTCTTTCTACGTTTGTCCAACTTTGAAGTTATTGTTCACTATCGGAGTCTTGCAGGATGTTTTCTTTTCTTTCATTTCACCACGTCAGCTTTTCTCAGAGATTGTATTTCCCATTTCATTATGTCTTTGGATTTCTATTTCTCACGTAAATTCATCATGGTTGGTATTTTGCTATGATCAACCTTCCTTCAAATTCAGCCATCTTCAGATCTCAAACGTTGGAGCCTGAACCTTGCTGGCCTCTCATTGCAAGGGATTTGGCCAATATCAACACTTCCAGATGGCTGAGGATCTTTCCAAAATGGATACAAGCGATGGCACCAGAGACAGAGCAAGAAGCCCTGCTGAAGTGACCATTTCTGGGCCATCAACGGCTCCAACCGAAGATGACGATGATGTGCAATTCATGTTTTCTGCTCCCAGACGAAAGAGCAGGAAAAGGAAAAGGTATGCCAGGAGCACTTTGAAGGCGATCGTACTGATGTTCTCAACAGGGTTAGTGCATTGCAACCAACGAGAGGAGGCAACCGTCCTCTACCTCCAATTCTTTTGGCCAAGCCTTCTGTCTCGGTAAAATTAGAGCAGAGAAGGGCGAGTGCGGGCATGGTACGGCAATTGGAGTCATGCCATATCGGGTTTGATGAAAATACAAGATTGCCAGCTCGAAGTGGCTCCCTTCCAGCGATTTCAGCCACGGCAGGACGGGCCTCAAATTCACAACCCACTCAACCCGACTCATCATCACAATCTACATACTTGCGTCCTGTATATGGTTCCGTTATCTCGGACCCTACCTTGTCAGTGCCATCAGTACCATGGAATGAGTCGTCGATTTTATCGCAGCCTTACGTTTCACCTAGTGGTTGGAAGCCTGTACATTTCGATGCCAATTCAGCCAAAAGGCAAAAGCGCGATGAACGAGTCTCGAATTTTCATTCCGTGGGCCACTCACAAATATCTCCGAAAACGATTCATCCTTCGATACCATCACCACTTCGGGATTCTACCGGTGGATACGATGGGTTCGTTGATATGCTCGGAAGCTCAGGGATGCGAGACATGCTAGGCCTTACCATCCCGAGCGACCCCATGGAGGTCACCTGGCCTGAAGTTAGCTGCGAGTCACCTACCAATATTGAACCAAGAGGAAATCAGTTACATTTCGGTTCGGCAACCGCTCCCGGGAACAGTGTGGGTACAGAATCGGTACATGCAAGTCGGCATTTGGCACCACCTTCCGTTTTGAATAATACGAGTACCAATATAGCCTCGCATCAGAATCCCAGAGGCTGTCAGCAATATCAGGTGGCAAAAACGCACCCGGCAGTCTTCAAGTACAGATCAACCAATGAACAACCAACTCATTCCCCCGCATTTTCAAACTTTGAAGGACATGGGCATGGGCAACCGTCGAGGGAGAACCATCCAGTACTGCAAACATCTGCATATTCAGGGATGGATTCCCATTCTATTCCCCGAGTGGCTACCAACAATACAAGCAAACCACCGCCATGTTTCTTCTGGCGAACTCCCCGTCCACCCCAGCTTATCCCAACTCCAACTCGGGACCTAAACAAGAATTCCCCGGATACACTACAGGCCCAAGAAGCAGATATGCTACGCAAGCCTTCCTTATACAGCATACCTCCCTGGCCAAATCCCACTTCAATTGTTGCTTCTAAGCGGCCTGCAGAAACCAATGGGAGAGGCATGTTCTCACAAAATCCAGCTCTTGGCCGTGGTGCGACGATGGACAGGCAGACACCTGCATCCCAAAGAAATGCCATATCTCACGGAATGTCGAGTCAACCAGGCCAATTCAATGCAGAAGCAAATAGGCAAAGGCACGATGCAGTACCAACAGCCTCAATGACGACGACTAACCAAACTTCAAAAACTTCAACAGCCGAGAACAATCGCCAACCCCCACGAAAACGAAGACGTCTCTCTCACTCTCCAAATTTGTAAGTGGAATGACCACGCCTTTCTGAAATCCCATGCGATTTTGATGTCCCATGCTCATCATTACATCACCAGGATTGTTGACATCGCTGAAACATGTCAAGAAGTTTTCCCTTTCGCCGTAGTAGCTGAACGCCACAACAAGCCCATCCAGAAAGTCTTCGATGCCTTTGCTGCCATCATCCAACTTCCTCTCCTTCGCAATGCCGACGATAAAAGAAGACATGGTTCGCTTGGAAAGAGGAGGATGAAAGAATATCGGGATGCGAGGAAGGCGATGGCATTGGCACAGGAGGAAGAGAGGAAGGCGAGGATGAATGCTTCGGGTGCTAATGCTCAGTTTGGTACGTCGAGGAATAATGGGCGGGGAGCGAATGGACGGGGGTTGCTTAGGGATGCTGTTTTGAATAGTGCTTGGGATGCGGGCTCTTGATTATTCTCCTTCTCATAGTTAAATGGAATTTCACATATTTGGAAAATTCATGCTCACTAATCAATAAATGTAGGGAGGACAGCTTCTTCTCTTGGCTCTGGGGGTTGGTGAAAGAAAGGTTGGGCTATCTTCATATCACCATCTCTCCTCTGGATGCATGTCCCAAAATACCGCCAGAAAACGAACAAACACCAGACGCACTTAACTCCTCCTCCATCTGCCCTGGATATCAAATTTACGCCAAGATCGACCTCTAGCCAAACGCCTGTATCCTTCTAATTTGCGGGAGGGGTGCCCTTCAAGCCAATTGCCTAACGAAGCTTCATACGTTTTGTAGCAAGACTCATCCCAGGAGTGGTGCGAACGTTGAGCGCTGCGAGAACAGGAGTGATCTGTGCAACTACGAGTAAATTAGATTGCGATTTCTAGATGTAGGATAAGAATACATACGCTGCATAGTATCAAGCTCGTCAGTAGTGGTAGGATGGCCAACGATGATCGTGTTATCGTTGACGTTTTTTAAATGGACTAAACGAGTTGTTTTTGTAAACGTCTCCTGGGCGTTGCAACTACAAGCGACATTGTTGAGATTTCTATAGGAAGTATATATATTAGTTTAAGTAAGTTTAAAGTAGGGTAAGAAATACTCACATCGCAGCCATCTCGTCCTTTAATCCCTGGACCTCCTGGCGCGTCGTCTGGACCTCCTGGCGCAACGCCTGGACGTCGTGGGCAATCTGCTGAAGTAGAGCGGCTTGTGGTATCTGCGGCAGATGGTCAATCTCAGTAGCAATATTCGCGGTAGCTTGTTGTTCTTGGGCGATAGCCGTGCCCAAAGAGGTAAAATGTTGGTTGAGGTTGGATTTGGTGATGTTAGCCATTTCCAACAGCCAGGGGGGGTGTTTGCTGAAATCGGGCGTATGTTAGGAGGTATAGAGGGTTACCATCGATATAATCGATGGGTTTGAGAGGGGTGTTGTTGTTGTACATGACGGCAACGGTGTTAGATATACATACCTAGATATAGTGTGTGCCAAGCCTTTTGTCCTCTCACGTGCAAAGTCCCAATCTCGTGGTGGACAGAAAAAGCGGCAGTAAACAGTTTGATCCTCTAGCTTTTTAGTATAATCTAATATTGCCCTAAGGAACAAGGAAACTTGATTGCTCTAAAATACGTGTGTTAATAATTCAACTGGTTTCAAATGTCTAGAGTAATTACATTGAATCACTCTAGATAACTGGAACAACGAGCTAGGTAAGGCAGGTACGAACCTGATATTTACTGCCGCTTTTACTGTCTATTGTGACAGTCCCATATCAGCGAGTCGATTACTAAAAATACATATAAAAGACGTCTATACAACCCTAGTAAAAATCTGTAATTCTTAATAAAAATTAATAAAATTAAAAAATCTACTTTATTACTAACGTGCATGTATAGCGAACCGGCCAAACAAGCGAACCGGCCAAAACCCCGCGCCTCTACCACACCTCTACTAAATATTAAATTTCTCTACAACGAACGATGCCTTAGAAAAATGACGAAAGCCGGTTAGTCTTAGCCATCTAGGCTATATAAAAAGACCCAAATTTACGTGCTCGAGCTGCTGCGAGGACCTATTCTATAGATTACCGGAAGCTAGGTCGACGTTTACTTAGTATACTTTTATAACGCGATATTCTAGCTAATTCACGGAAAATGACTGAGCTAGAGGAATCAGTACTTGTTTAACATATCCTCGACCTAGCTATAAAAGGATTCCCTCCGCGGATATCTATAGTTAAGGATATAGCAAATCGACTTCTTAAAGCACGCGACGCGCTACGTGTTAGGACGCGTTGGGCTTCTAACTTTGTTAAGCGCCGCCTAGAACTCTAAACACGCTTCCAACGAATATACGACTATTAGAGAGCTAAGTGCGAAGACCTAGAAGTCATTCGTAGCTAGTTTAAGCTTATACGAAGCATAGTAGCGAAGTACGGAATCTACGATATAGATATCTATAACTTTAATAAGACCGGGTTTATAATAGGTGTTATCTTAACTACGATAGTTATTATAAGCTTAGAAGGACGTGTAAGAGTAAAAAGAGTATAGTCTAGTAATCGGGAATAGGTTATAGTAATCTAGAGAGTTAATACCTAAGGCTAGAGTGTTCTACTATTTATAATTATTACTATAAAAAATCATCTCGCTTCTTAGTACTAAAACAGTAGATTTCTACCTAACTAGGTAATTACTATTACTAAAAATAGTTAGATAATAAATAAGAAAGATATAGATTAGATTTAATATTTTAAGAAGTATACTAAGTCTCGATCTATTAGTAGTTATCGCTTATTAGTCCTCGACAGCTATAAAAGCTACTACTCTAATAAGTTTAAGAAATATTATAAGGAAAATAATATTATTACTCTTTATATACCTGCTTATTCTTCTTATATACTCTAGCTACTCGACGTTAGCTGTTTTAGCCTTTTAAAAAAGGTATATAGTTAGTAAATTAAAGATATAATATAGGCTTAGATTATTTATATTACTAAGAATAATTTCTTTCCTATCTTCTACGTTATATTTAATATTATAATAATAGAAAGTAATATCCGAGGAGGGTTCTAAGAGGCTAGACTTCTTCTATTTAACCTAGAAAGTATAATTTCTATACTTAATCTTAAGCTAAAGACGCTAACGCCTCTAAACTCCTCTCTATGTTCCGCTTAGCCTTAGGTTTCCTAGATACTAAATAACTCTACTAAAGCCTTATTATAGACTATATTTATTAAAGATCGAATTTCCTACTACTAAAGTAGCTCTCTAACCTCTATTTACAAGGCTATTAACTAGTTTATAAAAGATATATCAAAAGTAATATACTAGATAGTACTATTAAAAGCTAAGAACTAGAGACTTCGATAAGTAAATAAAGTACTAAGTAAGCGTTATAGAGCTAAAAAAACACGTCTATAGTAAGAAGGATTACTTAGATAATAGAAAGCGTAGGACCTATAAGATAATAGAGACGTTAGTAAGCAGGTAATATAAGAAATAAAGAGAAGTAGTAGTTAGAAGCTAAGAGAAGAATCACGTGTACAACGCTATAGTAACTACGGAGAGACTAGTTATAATACACGTACTTATAATATTATAGAAGAAGTATCTAAGAAAGAGATTTCTAAGTAGTTTTAATTAATTAGAGATGTTATAGTAGAGTTACTATAATTTTAATCGCGAGCGTAGAAAATTTTAGCCGGTTCGCTTATTTAGCCGGTTCGCTATATATATACGTTATATAAATAAGTAATATTAAAATTTTTAAACGCTTTCTAGTTATAACTAACGATTCGCTTAAAATTACTCTTATATTTATAGATTTTTTTTAAATTTCTTTAATAACTTAGCTATTATAATTAGTTAGTATCTAAGATTTCTAATATTATTTATATATAACGTAGTTTATTAGTAAGTCGATTATATTACTAAGTTAATTACTTTTTCTTAGTATAAACTTCTAAAATTTTAATATACGTTTTCTTAACTATTTATTATAGAAATTCAAACCTAAGAAGAGTGAATTATTCTAGCTATCGAGGCTATTCAATTGTCTAAAAAACTAAGTAAACGCTTTATAGTAAAGATTTATAAAGTATTATATATAACTCTTTCTAATAGAATAGCTAGCTGAATCTACTACTCTGATTCTAAAGCTAATTATTATAAGTTAACTAAGTTAGAAGAGAAAGTAATTATTTAGAATATACTTAATATAGATTCTAGAGGATTTATACCCCGGCTAGCTAGTATAGAAGATATAGCTAATTTTATTCTTAAATCGCGAAGAAGAAGACACGTTAGTAAGCTCTAGGTATATCGATTTATATAATAAGAACTAGACTTTAAGACGTGTTTTAATCGTATTTATAATTTCTAAAGAGCTTTATATAAAGATCTAGAGCTAATTAGTACGTAGTTTTAACTTATTATAAATATATAAGCGAAGTATAGAGTTTTAGACTACGACTTTTATAACTTTAATAAAACCGGGTTTATAATAGATATTATTTATCCTAGAATAGTTGTTACTTATATAGATTAGTATAGTAGAGATAAAGCAGTTTAGCTAGGTAATTATAACGAAACTTAAATAGACTAAATAAAGGTAACTAAGTCTCGAGAGTTAGTATATAAGTAAGAAGTATAGAAGCGCCGAGTTGTTTACTTAGAAGTAAACTCGTTACTTATATTAAAGATATTAAATAAGATAATAAGATTAATAACTAAAGTTAAATACGAAGCTTCTATCTAATAGTAGATATACTAGTCTTATATAAAACCTTCGTTCTTATTTTAGAGTCTCGTTTTATAAGAGTTCTAAAAGTAGAGTTCGACTCTAATTCCAGAGCTTCTAAAACTAGACTCTATTACCTGACTACTCCTAACCGAGTCACGTGATATAACCTGTAATAAGATCTAACGTGTTTTATAAGCGAGCTAGCTACTTTTCTAAATAACTTATTTTTAAATATAAATTACTTAATACTAGAATAAGCTATTATATTATATAAGATACTATAAGATTATTCAGAGTTATTACTATCTTTAGTATCTACTATTTCTACTTAATAAGTACGAGAATTATATCTAATTTTGCTATAACGTCTATAGTACTACTCTGCTCGAATCTTCTTTTTTATCTCTCTACTACTCTTCTAATTACTATTTTCTATAGAAGTAATTAAACTAATTACCTCCTCTACTATTAATATCTCTTAACTCTGAATATATTTCCTTTTATAACTCTTACGCTTAGTTACCTCGCGAAGATCTATGATTTCTTTCTATATTAATACTATTAACTAACCTGTTATATTAACTTCTTAAATAACTATAACCTATTCGCGATTATCTAGTTAAACTTTTTTACGTCTTCTATATATCTCTAAACTTGTAATAATAAGCTAAGATAATATAACACCTATTATAAAACCAGTCTCGTTGAAATTATATATATCCTTATCTATAATACTATGTTTATTCTTAAATAACTATATAAGTATAAACTATAGATTAATAATCCGCGGATCTTTAGTTAAAGCTTACTAATAATTATAAGAACGACTTTATTAAGTTTTTAGCTTAGATATACGCTAAATAAAGTTGTCTAGCTAGTTCCTACCTATAGGCTATCTATCGCGCTTCTTTAGTAAGTTATTAGCTATATCTCGTACTATATTCTTTATAAGCGAAAACTCTCTCGAATCCTACTTTAAAAAATATATATCTAATTATCACTTCCTTCTCTAGCTTCGTAAGTTTCTTCGAATTAGGCTCGTAATCGCGTCTTAGTTAGATTCTAACGCGTCGGCTTGAAATAGTAGATCGAGGGGTATTATAAGCCTTCGTAGCGCTTTATTAGATAATTAATACGTCGTTTTCAAGTACTTAGATAGCTAAGTTAATCTTGTTTTCGTTAGAAGATATTTAGACGTTGTTTAGTAGAGATAATATAACTAGAAGTTAATAATTATTATAAAGTTTAAAAAGTAGCTAGCTCGCTTATATAGCCAGCTCGCTTATAAAACACGTTATAGATTATATATCTAATATATTTAATTCTCTTTCCTCTTTTAGGTTCTAATAGTACTTATTCTATTAGAGCGTCGTCTAGACTTTACTTAGTTACGTACTAGTATATAATTTATAATAGTAATCGGAAATAGACTATAGTAATTACTTATATTAATAGAGAGAGCTAGAGTATTTCTCTATTCTTAGTAGTTTAGAGTAAGAACTATCTCTCTAACTAATATACCGACGGCGGCCTTCTATCTAACTAGGTTATTAAACTAATAAGTAATAGTTAGATAAATAATAAAACAGATCTAGAATAGTTAAAGTACTTTAATAAATACACTACTACTTATATAAAGAGTCTATATCGAATACTAGTCTTAGATATATATAAGAGTTATAAATCAGCTAAGTTCTAAGAGTATTATAAGATATATAATATTATTACTCTTAGACTACTTTCTTATTTATTCTATCTAACCTAGCTACTTAATATTATATACTTTAGTATATTAAAACAGACGTATAGTCGGTAGATTAAGGCGTTTATTAAGGCCTATATTAACTATATTACAAAGGTCGAGTTCTTTCTAGCTTTTATAATAGTATATAAGGAAATAATAACAGTTCTAAACTATTAGACTAGATTCCGTAGAGCTGGCCTAGTGCCTTTTAACTTATAAGTAGTGCTTTTAAAGCTTAATATAAGGTTATAGACTCTAACTCTCTCTCGGCTATCTAGTACTAACCCTCTCTCTTAGGTGTCCTAGACCTCTTCTAACCTAACTAAAGCACTTTTATAATCAACTCTTATACGAAATCGTATAGCCTATTACTAAGAAAGCTCGCTAACTCTACTTTTTCAAACAGTTGCTATATTAGTAAAGAGTATACAGCGAATAGTATATAAGATAACTCTTTTATCTACGAAGGTCTATACTTTTTATATAGTAAATAAAGCTCTAAGTAAACGCTATAGAGCTAAAAAGACTTATGTCTATTAAGAGGGAGTATTTATAGTAGAGGATATATAGGATATTTTAGCTTAGAAGGATATAGATAAGCAAGTATAACGCGACGTACGTAAGACAGAGGTTAGTTATAAGAAGAGGTAACCTTCTAGGCGGCGCTATAGAACTTGTAGAAAAGCTGGTTATAACGCGCGAACTTGTTAAGAAGTTATAGATATATCTAGTTCGTTAGATCCTAAGAGCGATATTTAATTTAATATGTTATAGTTGATTTATTTAGGTGTAAAGTTTCGTACTAAGGAAAAGTAATCGACTTAGTAATATAATTAACTCGCTGATAAACTACGTTATAGTAATAAAGTAAGGTTTTTAAGTTTATTAATTTTTATTAAGAATTATAGATTTTTACTAGGGTTGCACAGACGTTTTTTGTATGTCTTTTTAGTGATCGACTCGGTGATATAATCGACTCGCTAATAAACTACGTTATAAGAAAATTAATAATTAATAATTATTTATTATTTATTTTAATTACTTATTAAAGTTATTTAATACTTTTATATAAAGGTTATAAGTTATAAAGCTTATTAAGATTATAAAGTTCTATATATTATAGCTTTATTTATAAGGACCTTACGAGAACCTTCGGCTCTTAGAAGGGCCGGGTTCTTACGTTGGTTTCAACTCTGCCAAGGTCCGGAGTTTAGCTAATTTTGTATGCTCAAGGTGAGGGAGGTTGGGGACTATTGGTGGGGTATAAATGTGGAAGGGGGAGTGAGTTTGTAGAGTGCAAGAAAATTAATTGAGTACTCGAGAAGTGCTTTGAGCATTCAGTGTAGAGTATGAGCATTACTTGAATCCCTTGGTTGAAGTAGAGTACTGCTCGGTTCTCTACGCAAGTCATTTCCACATTTAGAACTGGGAGTCTTAGTTGTTGAAATAGTAATGCAGATTCACTTGTCATCAACGTTCACGGTATACATTTCTTTTCTGGTACATAAACTTTCTCTCTACTCGTTGCCCCTTTTTCAAGCACCTTCTAAGTTGAGGAATATGCTTACGACAGCAGCATCTTACATTTGAGATTTCCACTCAGAGGCACGAGACATTGCTAATGGATCTCTTGCTTTCTTAACCGGTTGTCATTCTGATTTTGAGTTCTCGAAATCGTAGCCAAAGTCATGGGGTTAATTTGACCCGTTGATCTATGTCCATCACATACATCAAAGAGACCTAGTAATTCGTTCCTTGAGTTTCCACAAGTTCGCTCGTAGTTGTTCGAAACTTAGACGAGGAACGAGAGAGGGGGTATTCACAGATTAATGCTTACTCCTCTTCCAACTGTACTGTACATGTTCAGACTCAAAAAAGAAAACAATTCTGGAAAATAAAAAGGCCTACGATAGTTAAACAGGATTCAAGAGAAGTAGTAAGGTATAGAAAAGAGTACACAGGCTCGTAATCGTGGCACCCAACCCGATTTTAAAGCCATCAAGATTACAAAGTCATTAACACACCCCTACGAATTCCAAAAATATATTTAATTGAGTCAATCTTTTATATATATCTCCTCTACACAGCACAGATCCCACACTTTCCACCTTACTTTTCATATATATTTCACGTAAAAAGTGGACCCCCCCCCCCCCCCCCCCCCCCCCCCCCCCGGCTACGTCCAGCGGTGTCACTCGACCAACTATTTTACCTGTATATGAGGGCCCCAACTCCCCCAAAATCAAGCTCTTTGGGAAGTTATCCAGCTCCAAAATATACGCGACAAGAGAGAATATCAAGTATCTTGCGCTCACGAGTGACAGGCAAGGGATCGAGCATGTACGGATATTTGCGCGGCCCGCAATTGCCCGCACCCCGTGCTGTGCCTCTTTCCCATCTCATCCACCTCAACGCATATAAAACCTTCTCCTTCTCATAAACACCCCTTCCCACATATTTCCGCATTCCTTCCTTTTCACTTCTTTCACCACCATGGTATCTAAACTCCTCATCTCAGGTGTATCCATAACCCTCTTTGGAATCTTCTACCAAGTCGTCCTCCACAATGTCATTTTCCTCGCCCTTGGTGTGGGGAGAGTAGTTCAGAAGATTGAGGATTTTCCGTTCCAGTGTCGTAGGATTTACCATCCGCTTTTGGAGAGTTGTGAGGATTTGGTGATTGATGAGGTGGGGAGGAGGATTTATGCTACTTGTTCCGATCAAGTTACTAGGATGGGGTGGATGCCTAAGTGAGTGGCTTTTCTTGTGTTCCCTCTGGAGTTTATATATTTTCCATTTCTTTAGTGTTTCCAGTCGGGTTATTCGGAGGGCTGGGTGGAGAGGTCATTTACGTACAGCTCGTCTGGTGTGCACCCCATTTCAAAAAGGCATTTTGTGTCTCAACGCCCTCGAGGAATTCTCTCAAGATATATAAGTGATGAACTTTGGTCGAAGCACTCTTATTTGACCTTCCAAAAATCAATGAATCCACAGCATCAAAGAGAACATTCCCGTCACTTCCCATACCTCCAGACCAGCAATATCTCAAACATTATTCCCAAATCCACACACTAACACCGCCCCAGTAACGACAACCTAAACATCACCGCCCGTCTAAAAACAGACCACATCTCCATCCTAGACATCGACACCCCAGGCCCAGACGGCTTCTACAACGTACGAACCCTCGCCATCCCATCAACCTACAAGTCTGCCGCCAACAATCAAGAAATCGACGTCCACGCCATCTCCCTCTACCCAATTTCCGAGACTAGGTTTAGACTTATGATTAACAACCATCGACCACCTACAGATGTCGATGTGCATACTTATGGTGCCAACTCGACGATTGAAGTTTTTCAACTCGAAAGGGGGAGTGAGAGTTTGGAGTTTGTGAGGACCATTTCGAGCCCCGAGGTGGTGTTTACGCCGAATAGTGTGTTGGATTTGGGGGATGGGGAGGAGGGAGGGGTGTTGGTTACTAATGATCATAGTAGTAAGGTTGGGAAGGTATGTCGTGTTCCTTTATTCTTCGCGGAGATCTGGGCGATGAGTGTTTAGATAGCAGCTGATATGTGTGATAGACGCGAGTTTTGGAGATGTTCTGGAGAGGCGGTTCAGTGGCATATGTAAGTCTTTCTCCAGTCCCCCCTTTCAATTCACATCAGCAATGGTTAGAAGAGCTATACATCATTGTTGCAACCGCTTTCTGATCACAAACTCGTCTCCCCCTCAAAATCACAACATCAACCCCCCAACTCACACCCCAACAGTGTCCCCCCGCCACCTCAAAAGCCCCCTGCCACATCGCCGCCTCCCAAATCTTCAACTTCCCCAACGGCATAACCCAACGACAAGACGCCCCCGGTCCAATCTACGTCTCCAACTCGGGTTCCGGAAAAATCACAGTCCTCAACTTCAACCCCCTTACAAAGAAGCTAGAGAACATCGATGAGATAGACATCAAAATGCCAATCGACAACCTAAAAATGGATTCGAGGGGGGACATCTACGTCCCTGGTTTCCCCGATGTGGTGGGGTTGATGAGGAGTAGTTTCACGCTTGAGAAGCTGGATGTGGGGAGTACGGTTTGGAGAGTGCGGGAGGTGATTGATTCTGGGGAGGAGAGGAGGGGTTGGGTTGTAAGTGGACCTTTTTTCTTTCTTTTTTACTTGTTATTTTCGATTTTCGCCTCTTTTTTCTTGCTGTGAAATCTTAGCCTGTTTTCTCTTGGTTTGAAATGTAGACTGCTAATTTGTCAATAGGTTGAGAAAGTCCTGGAAGATGTTGAGGGGAAAACATTACCTGCTTCGACGGTGGCAGCTCATGACCCGAAGACGGGGAATCTTTGGTTGGGGAGTATTGCTAGTTCGTTTATTACTGTTTGTGAGAAGATTTAGAGATATGCGTTATAGATAGGATAGAAAATCTCGACTCATTTTTATAGAATTGAAATAAAAAAGAGTTATAGCAATCTGTAGCAGCGACGTCGCCGGAACTGCAAGTCCAACACTACCAAACCCCTTGACTTCTCTATAGTATTCTCTAGGTAATAAAGTTTATATAGCGAGCCGACGCGTTACCTCGCTAGAGGCTAGTATTAAGAACGAAAGAGTCTAGGATACAGCTATCGAACGAGGCTAAACGCGTAATAGTAAGTACTACTTATTATTACTTAGGCTCGATAATTAATAAGAGAAAGTGAAATAAGTAAGAGTTAAGCTATGAATTAAAGCTAAATAGCTAGATAAAGAAGTATTTAATACTAGTTATATCTAGTCTAAAGAATATAATAAAAAGACTTATATATTAGATAATTTAGATTCTCTCTTTTATAATTATATATAATCTAGTAAGATTATCTAATTAGAAGTAAGTAAATTAAAAGTTAAAAGAGAGACTTTTATAACAGTCCCAGTCACATACGACTGGATCACGTGACCGAGGTTCTACCGAAGTCTCGCTTAGTGTATATAAATAGAGATAGAGCGTACTAACTCTCCTCTTCTCTCTTTAGTTTAGTTTTCCTCGAATATAGGTACTATTCTACGAGCACTTCTTTTAGTATATTTATAGAGAGCTATTATAACTTTTTACTTAAAATAGCTTTAAAGCTTACTTTTTAATTTTTTAAAAGTAGCTTAGTTTAAAAATAAAAATATATTATAATTATAATAAGTATAATATAACTTCTGAAAAATTATAATAAATATACTTATTTTATATTTATATATATTTATAAGTCTTAAGTTTACTAGATATAGTATATATAACTATAATAGATTACTTATACTTCTCTAATAATAATACTATTTATATAGTTATAAATAGAACTATATTATAAAAAACTTTTATATACTAGTAGAATAGCCTAGTACTAGATATACTTAGTATACTTAGTATACTTTTTTATTTAGAATTAAAACTTAGACTAATAATAGTAAGCTTAGTTTTTTAAAGTAGTTATAATAATTCTATATTAGTATCTAACTTTTATCTAGATAAGCTCTTATACTTTTCTAAGATAGACTTAAGAAGTACTAGATATAATAAGCTCTCTTATATATATAGAGACTTATTATCTCTTTCTCTCTTCTCTCTTCTCTCTTCTTCTCTTCTTAGCTTTAGATTCTTATATAAATATATATATTTTTTAAAAAGATTTAGCTATTATAATATACTCGACTTCTTTATATCTATATCTTCTATATACTAGTATAGAAAAGAGAAAAATAATAAGTTTATATATATTACTAAGAGAGAAAAGAGAGAGAGTATAATTAAGAAGTTATCTAAAGTAGTTTTAATTTTAAATATAACGTGGTTTATTAGGACCTGGCGTATATTAGGACCTGGCGCACTTTTCCTTAGCATTCAACTTTGAATATTAATAAATTAACTATAACATATTAAATTAACTATAACTACTTAGAATCTGAAGAATTAGACATATCTACATCTATTTAACAAGTTCGTGTATTATG
Source organism: Calycina herbarum (assembly GCA_001414485.1). Lineage (NCBI taxonomy): Eukaryota > Fungi > Ascomycota > Leotiomycetes > Helotiales > Pezizellaceae > Calycina > Calycina herbarum. The sequence continues at coordinate 172,153 of LLEY01000127.1, forward strand.
ACCAGCTTTTCCGTAAGTGCTATAACGCTGTCTAGACGATTGCCCCTCCTTCTTATTACCCTCTTCTATACGTAAGTCGCGTCGTACTTGCTCGTTAACGTCCTTTTAAGTTAAAAGATCTTAGACATCCTCTACTATAAGTGCCCTCTCTTGACATACACGAGTCTTTTTAGCTCTACGGCGTTTGCTTAAGACTTTATTCGCTGCTCGAAGAGTACGTACTTTAGTAGATAACAAGGTTATCTTATAGGCTATTCGCTTTGTACCTTTTGCTAATATAGCAACTGTCTTAAATAGTAGAGTCGGCGAGCTCCCCTGGTGACAGGTAATCCGTTTCTAAACAAGAGTCGATTGTAAGAGCGCTTTAGTAGGGTTTAAGAGAGTCTAGGAGATCCGAGTATTAGAATTGGCAGTAGAGGGTCTTAGGGGAGTTAGAGTCCGTAACCTTATGTTAAGCTTTAAAAGTACTACTTACGGGTTAAAAGGCACTAGGCCAGCTCTACGGAATCTAGCTTAAGCGTTCTAGACTATTATTAATTCTTTATATACTGCTATAAAAGCTAAAAAGAACTCCACCTTTGTAATATAGTTGATATAGGCTTTGATAAACGTCTTAATCTGCCGACTATACACTTGCTTTAATATACTAAAGTATCTAATATCAAGTGGTTAGGTTATATAGGATAAGTAGGGAGGTAGTCTAAGAGTTATAATATTATATGCTTTGTAATACTCTTGAAATTCGGCTAATTTATAACTCTTATACCTATCTAATACTAGTATTCGATATAGACCCTTTGTACGACTAGTAGTATGTTTATCGAAGTGTTTTAGCTATTCTAGACCTGTCTCGTTGTTTGTCTATCTGTTACTTGTCGGTTTAATAACCTAGTCGTATAGGAGGCCGCCGTCTATATACTAATTCGTAAGATAATTCTTCTCTTAGACGACTAAAAATAGAGGGACATCTCAACCCTCGCTATTAATATAAGCAATTGCTATAGCCTATTCCCGATTACCTAGCTGAACTGCCTTGCCTCTGCCACGTCGATCTACACGTGTAATAACTATTATAGGGCAAATCACATCTATTATAAAGCTTGTTTCGTCGAAGTTATAGAAATCGCAATCTAAAACGCTGTATTTCGCTCTTATATTTTATATAAGTCGGAACTACGTACTAATTAGATTAGGATCTTCGTATAAGGCTCTTTAGAAGTCGTAAACGCGATTAAAACGCGTCTTTAACCCTGGTTATTATTATATAAATCGATGTGTCTAAAGCTTACTAACACGTTTCCCTCTCTACGATTCGAGGATATAATTTGCTATATCTTCTATACTAGCTAGCCGGGGTATAAACCCTCTAGAATCTAAGTTAAGTATGTTCTAAAGAATCACTTCCTTCTTAAGTTAAGTTAATTTAATATTTGCTAGCCGTCGTTCTAGGAGGGGAAGTTAGCTGTTTATTCTATAGCGAAGGCTAGTTTTAGGGACTTTATAGATTTTTATAGCAGACCGACGACTAAGCTTTTTAGATAATCGGATAGCCTCGATATCTAAGATAATTCGAGCTTCTTAAGTTTAAATTTCTATTAGTAGTTGTTAAGATAACACGTGTTAAAATAATAAAGTAGAGAAGATAGGAAAAGTATACCAGGTCCTAATATACGCCAGGTCCTGATAAACCACGTTAAGTATTTTAAAGTCTAGTCTTTTAACCTAGTAGACTTATAATTATAGTATTTTAAATATTAAAATAGAACTAGAGATCTAGAAAGTATCTTTTACTAATATAAAAGAGTAAAGGTTTAGAAGAGAGTTAAGAGAGTATATTTCTTAGAATAGACTAGAGCTACGCTATATTATAAGAAGAATCTACGCTTAAGAGTAAACGATATTTTTAAATAAAGTATTTTATTTAGATTCTCTAGAAGCTGACTTAGTCTCTCTAAATAAATCGCGTAGAGTTAATAACTTTTGTATAGTAGAGCTAAAGAGTAAGTAAATCATAAATACACTAAAAGAGAGCAGGAACGCGACTAAGTAACCACGATAATCAACTCTACTAAAGTCTATTTCCCTCTTTAGATCGAAGAAGTCGCTGCTCTAACGAGCCGAGGGTGAACGCTCCCGAGTCCTGTCTAAACAATCTAAGCACTCTCTGACTCGGCCAGAGCACTATAAGTGGGGATCCGTTTTGGCTCCCTTGTGGCCTGTTTTAACTCCTTATGATCCGGTTATAGTTTCCCAAGTGTATCGTAACTAAGAAGGAAACTATAGAAACACAGAATAATACTACTCCAGCGCTCTGTGTATAATAAACATCGCTCACCTTACCACATAGAGCTGACGAAAATACCATTCTAATCTAGGTAGATAAAGATAGTATATTCGAAGATTTCGTTTACAGTTAGATTATCGGAATACCTGCGACATAAAACGCGAGAGCAAAGCTCTTGACTACACGAAGAACTAGCACTGTAGTTAATACTGATATTCCATCATGCTAGTGATGGTGAGTAGACGAATGGAATAGATACTACTACTTGAGATAGGCTAGCAAAATGTTTGGTTCTCTTACGGCTTCTTGAAGTTTCACGCTGGCGTGGTGTTGGTATGACTTGGTGGCCAATAGCATGATGTAAAAAGAGTATATTATCGTTCGTGCATATAGAGCAAAGTTAGCTGCTCCAACTACTTAAATAGACCTTAAGCGAGAAGGTCACGTGGAGTGCTATTCACTCTGATTATACCGACACTGGCACTTCTTTAAAACGGTGGAAGTTACTACCCAAAAATCATTAAAATCTCTTATCTCGTCCAGCTAATCATAGCCCTCCATTCCATGTCCTCGACTAATGAGAGCGTCCTATTCAGAGGTCTTATCATCCCTTATTCCGTTCCACCCACTCTATAAGCTTAATATACAGCTTATTGGTATCGATTAGCTTTTGTAGAGCGTTATAACAATCCTTCTTAGTTATAGCATCCGCTAGATTACTCTTGCCATCGATCCACTTAATTTCGTCGATCTCTCTTAACTTATATGCTTCTCGTAAGTACATGACGTCAATTATTAAGCGCTTCTCCTTGGTGGTGCCTAATTTGGCCATACATTTGTAAATAGACTTCGAATCGGTATATGTAATAAGCGGGACCTTAAAGCCTAAGATGCTTTCTAGGGTTGATTTGACAGAAGCGGCAGCGTCGAATCCGGAGCTCATTGCATATAATTTTGAGGCTAAAACGCTGCGAGTAACTCTTTTGCACTTGGTAGAAGACCAATGTAAAATATTGGCATTATCGTCCTTATCTACCAGTACTATAACGTAGCCGATTTACGACGATAAGTCCTTGTTGTTCACAAAAGAGCCATCTATAAAGGCGTATAATTTAAGCGAGTTTTGGTCCAATTTGATGTATTTGAGCCCTCTTATAGCATTGTCGATTTGCTATTGAATTCGCTTATTAAGAAGGCCAATATCGACTTCTTATGGATCGGTTGTCTAGGCAGCATATAACAAATCGAATGCTGCTTCTAGCTGGGACACTGTTGCTAAATATGCTCTACGAGCACGCTGAGCAACATATTAATCCTTGGTGGATACTATATAGGAAGTGCCTTTAGTATTGGATATCTCCGCTAGCACCTTTTATACTAATTTCAAGTGCTTTGTGTAATCCTGGGTGAGCGTAAATGAGCCATCTGTATGCTTACTAATTAGCCCTCCATTGAACTGGATTAGATGGGTAATAGTAAGTTCTTGTCTATCCTTTGACATAAATCCGGCTTCCTTAATGGCACTTTCTTCCTTAGCTGTAAAAGCATCGTTTACAAGTATAAGGGTATCATCTGTTTGAAGTCCTACTACTCTAAAAGGTCTATCTGATCGTTTAGTGTGTAAAAGACAGGGGTCGAAAGTGGATTGTTCCATTGTAAGCTTCGTAGTATGGTGTTTATGGTACGTTGCGAACCAGTGGTTTCCAGCTTCTGGAATACCATATAATGGCTTAATGACTTCAAAGAACACATCCTCCTACTGTGGATATCCTTTTTGGCAGTACTTACAAAACTTAGTAAGATGTTGCAAAATGCCTTGTTGGACATCATGGCCGGCTCGCTCGAGTACGTGTCGTAAACGTGGTAGGGATGGGTGACCAAAGCGCTTATGAAGACGCCTAATATCGACATCTGTAAGGTAACATGGGGATTCTTGTACGAGGTTATATACAGCCTTATTCCAGAGCAGAAAGGGGTGTCCGAATCGTCGTACAATTCCAAAACGTTCTACTTCCTGACCCTTTCCGTCTTCCTGAACAAGGACGTTCTGGAGGTTATTAAGCGAGACGTGTAAACGGTCCATATCGTTAATACACATAATAAATGGTGTGTCTAAGTGTATAATATGGAATTCCACACAGCCGATCGGCATGCTAATCGTGATCGATCCCAGGGAGGATGCGTGGCCTTTACCGAATTGTATACTGATCTGGCCTTTAGTGCTTTCGTCGATAGGGATATTTTTGACGTGTTTAGCGTACGCTAAGTATTGATCGTATCCTATACTCGACTTTCCTCCTCCGCCGGTATCGATCATAACTCCAAAGAAGTGGTCTCGTACGTACTTCTTGGCAGTAGACGTAAATACCTCTTCCGTAAACTCATAAGATGTAGCGTCTGGAATTAATGTTGGAATAAATCCGCTGAAAGCATAATCTTGTACCTAGTTTATTAGACTGGCTGTAAGGGTCTAGGCGCTCGAATTATCGATATATCCAACGGAAGTAATTAAGTGGTGGATAACCTCGTGGTGGATAACGTCACTATCCGAATCACTTCCACCATCCTCTATTACCATCGTCTGAAGTGTTTCAGCTATATCTTCTTCTGTACGTTCGACATCAGCGATGTGAGTACGGTAGATCTTCTTAACAAAGCCACTATCCTTTCCACGGAAGTTGGTTCTGTTATTCTTTTGCCATTTAGCAAAGTGACGATCCTGCTCTTCTTGAGTATGGTTCCAGGATCGGTGGCCTTCCTTTCCACATATGTAACACTTGTTGCTCTTGCCTTTGTGCTGGTGGCTATGAGAATTACTGGAATTGTTGTACTTGTGGAAGTGACGATCGGTCATCAAA
>LLEY01000128.1:0-177162 GCA_001414485.1 Calycina herbarum
GGGGGGGGGGGGGGGGGGGTTAGCGATGAAGGGGGAGGATGAGGGCAGGGGGAAAGGGGAACTTACAGAATGTGAAGAGACAGACTACTACTACTATTCCCGCGGGTTTCGAGCCTGTCTCTGTGTTTACAGCTGAGCAAGCCGTCCAGACGATATACGAAATCAACATTCCCGTTCCGGACCACAAGAACAAAGTTCTACGTCCAAGTTTATCAACCAGAATCGCGGCGCTGAACGCAGCTACGAAGTTGAAAATTTGGAGGAGACCGTTGATGAGTGTTTGCGTGAACGAATCCGTGATCCCAACGGTGTCGAGGACAAGAGTTAAGTAGTAGGACACAACACCAATACCATTCCACTGCGCGAAACCCCCCAAACAAACCGCTATCAAAGTCCTCTTTCGATTCCCTGGTGTTGCTATGAGCGCTCCCCATCCTGTATTCTTCGCCGCTTTTTCTAAATTGATCGTTTGAATGATTTCTGAAATTTCGCGCGCTACTAGTGGAGACGTGCTCTCGGATTGATATTCAGGCCCAGCATGGTATTTTGTGAGGATGGCGGTGGCTTCTGGGGCTCGGTCTTGGTCAATTAACCATCTGGGCGATTCGGGGATCCAGAGCCAGAATATTAGTTGGATGAGGGGAAAGCCTGCTTGTAGGATTGAGGGGATGCGCCAGGACCAGGTACTGGTGAAGTTTTGGGTTCCGAATGTGGTCCAGGAAGCGAGTATTGCTCCTTTAGACTTTTCAGTTTGTGTCTGAATTTCGGGAAAGGGAGGAAGGGAAAGGAGGGTAAAGACTTACCGGCATAATACATTGTCCAAAATGCACTCGTATATTTCCCTCTATGGGTTGGATATGCCAACTCGGCGATTAACATGGGAGATGGTTGGACGACGAACATTCCTCCGAATCCGACTACGAATCGAGAGACGATGAACATTTCTATGTTTATGGATGCGGATTGGATGATTGTTGCGATGATGATGATCAGGATCCCGGATAGCAAGATTGGTTTTCGTCCGTATTTGTCGGAGAACCAACCTACGAGTGGTAAGGCGAAGACTGAACCTAGGGATTGAGCTGCGTTTATGAATCCTAGGAGCGCCCCGGCGGGGTTTCCGAAGTAGTTTTTCCATGTTGAGAGGGATTGGAGGCCGTTCATTAGGGAGCCTAGGTTTTGTTAGTTTATGATTTGAGGGGGTGGATGGGGGACATACCATCGTATCCTGCTACTGACGAGGAAAGAAGAGGAATGAGAAGGATGAGATTTAGTCGTAAGAGATGTGGTGTTTGGAACCAGTATTTTGGGTTGTGAGGAAGCACTTCAGCAAGGGACTGGCCCACGATATCTGCGTCCTTGACCATGACGAAGAAATTCTGATCCAATCAATTCGAAAGAGAAGAATAAAAAGGTAGTAAAATACAAGGAGAAAAGGAACTTCCCAACAACCAGATTCCTGGGATTGGAAAATCGAGAATGAAGAAACAAGGGAGCAGATCATCAACAGTTTTTATAGAAATCCCATCTCACAACATCTTCTGTGCCGTTTATGAACCCAGGACTGGCCAAAAAGCCACAGGCTGTACCAAGCATGATCCCTAGCATATCCGATAAACCCTCCACCCGCATCGGGGAGCTAATGACTAGGAAAGGAGGCGACAAGCGGAGAAGCAGCGCGCACTGGGAAGTGGATATTGTGGGGATGCATAATAGAATTCTGGGGTCTTGACTTTTCCCCATGTGGGAAATCGTGGGTTCCCCGTGTTTTGGGAGAGACGGACTTCTGTCACCCTCGATGGAAGTGGGGAGGGTTGAATGTTGCCCTCGCTTTCTTTGGTTCTTGGGAAAGTGGCTTGATGATGATTGGGAACGGTTGGGGGATGGAAATAACTGGGATTTATTGTATGGGGTAGACAGTCATTTTCATGGGGTGATGTTTGTGGAGTGTTGGTTGGGTTCCGGGGAGAATGGGTTTGTGGAGAAGGTTTCCCGGATGTAAGTGAAATGCTAACAACCTCTTTCCCTCAAACAGTCGATGAGCATACAAGAGAGACTGTTCTTGGGAAAGTTGGGACATGTAGCAACGATTGTTCATTTTTTTAGTCGATTTACGAGGAAGTGCCGTTTGGTGTTTCTCGTTTTCTTCGATGACGTTTCTGAAGCCGAAAGTGGGTGCTATAAGTACCATATATCGTGTGACTGTGCCGCATTGGCCCATCAAAGTGACTAAATGAGTAAACATATCGGAAGATGAATTTTGCGATTTCGGGCCTCGAACGTTTTTTCAGGATTCCAAAAGAATAATATCACAAGAAACTTGAAAGATTGCCTAGTCCATTCTTTGGACCCAGCTATGATATGAAATGAAGTTCTTGAAAGAGCTTGACAGTGTGTTCATTAAGACTTTCAAATCAGATCAAGTAAGTATTAGATATACTTGCTTCTGAAAAATAAATATTAAATTTACTTGCTTTCAACAAAGTATGTATTAGATATACTTATTACCAAGAATGTAAGTATTAGATTTACTTGCTTCTCATAAAGCAAATATTATATTTAATTATTCGTACCCACTCTCAGGCATGCTTCAAACACAATGTGTACTGCTGAAAATTGAACAAGAAGAAATGAAAGAATGCAACACAATTTCGTCTACTTGGTACTGTTTTCTTGAAACTTGTAGTCTATCGAGCGGTATATCCCCCATCAACAATAAAGTCAGCACCTGTGGTGTACGAACTTGCGTCACTTGCAAGATACAAGTAAACACCCTTCAACTCTCTTGGATCGGCATCTCTTCGCAGTGGTGTAAGGTTGAACCAAGCTTCCTTCATCTCGAAAGGACAGTCCCCAGAAATGGCAGTATCAACGTAACCAGGTGAGACGGAGTTCACTCTACCCCCCCATTTTGCCCACTCGACTGCTAAGGATTTGGAAAGATGAATCTAGACGACGATGTTAGCGAAATCTCGAATGCATGTTTTGTCCGGAGATGAGGACTTACAACACCAGCCTTGCAAGCATTATAAGGCGACTGCTCTTGTGGCACATTCGCAGCGTGTCCACTCATTGAAGCTGTGAAAATACAATTTCCATGTCCTTGTGTCTTGAACACCAAGCCCGCAGCTCTAGCACAGAAATAAGCACCATCAAAATTGACAGCACGAACTCGGTTCCAATCCTCAATGCTAGAATCTAGACCACCAGCTTTCGATGGAATACCAGCATTGGCAATCATAATATCGAGACGACCGAAATCCTTGACCACTGCTGCCACCGTTGCTTCCACCTCGGCATAGTTCTCGACTTGTACTTTGTAGGTTGCGGTTTTGACGCCGAAGTCTTTGGTGATTATTGCGGCTTGTTTGTCTGCGTTTGTTGCGGCGGAGTACCAGATGGCGATCTGGAAGCTGTTAGGTTGTGATTTTCAAACGAGCGTTGGTGGTTCTCACGTTTGCTCCCGCTTCTGCTAAAGCCCTTGCAACTTCAAATCCAATGCCACCTGAGCCACCAGTGATGATTACTGTACGGCCGTCGAGACGGAATTGCTTGAAGACTGAATCTTGGACTGAGGGGTTTGGTGCACGAATGGACACTTGTTCTCCATTTGAACCCATCTTGAGTGACTGGTTAGGATATAGCTAAGAAGCAAAAGGTGATGATGTATGGATAATGGGTATCAAAAAGCAAAGAATGCTGCAAAGTGTTGGAATTGACAAGGCAAAAGAAGGATGCAAATCAAGAAAGCAAGAATCAAATAGCAAAGAAACGGGCAATAGCAACCCCTCAACCGGTCTTTGGAGCTCCAAGACGGATCCTGATTCCCTCAGCCTTGCATATTAGGTGGACTTGTTGACGGACAGGGTGAGTCTTGACCGTTTTCCAAAAGGGGGGTAAGCAAGGATTTGGTAAAGTTGGCACTTGGAACTTGGAAGCTTAGATTCATGGGCCCAGCCGTTGCATGAAAAATGATTGTCCATCTGACTATTATCCCGTCACAAGGAGATTAGATCTAGAACCCCATAAGACGATAATTATTGGGAAGTGACGATTTCAAGCAGCAAAGGAGGCTCGACACGTGACGAGTACAGTCTAGAAATTCTGATTAATTTGAGGCTCAAATACAGATTTCGAGTTTGAAAATGTGGTCTCGTGATAGCAGGAGAAAGAATTCCGAATTCTTGGCAACCCTCATGACGATGAACCTCAAATGAACGGAGGCCCACGCCGTTATAGAGGAGACCTCGGGGATTCTTTCGCTGAAGACGGCGAGTGTGGGGAGATGCCCTTTTGTTTCATGACACCCGAAAGTGATCACGGCGCGTCTCCCCAGTCTCATCGCGAACACAAACAGATCCTTTCAAAGACCATTCGACGGTCTCTCGAAGCCGGAGGAGGAATACTCTCCTCCTGGTCCTTACGGAATATCGTGGCTCAAAGGCTCAAAGGGCACAGTAGGATTGAAGCAATTCTCCACACCAAGTTGATGTTTGGTCAAGAGTTACGGTCGACAGTGTCCGTCGCGTCACACCAGAGAACCCCGCATCGCCCCCTCCAAAAACCGAGCAAATACCCCAACTTTCGTCCTTGTACTGCCATTTATCTCTCAAATCCCTCATTTTTTGCTTTCAATCATCTTTCCAATCTGTTCTTTCCATTTACTCCCAGCTTTTTGCAAGCAGAATACCTCTCAAAATGTCTACCACAGTAACTAGCACCGAGATAGTAAGCCCAATCAATTCATCCCGATTCCAACACCCCCACCAACACTCCCCAGAACCCCGCCTTTGTCCTCCATTCGATCAAGAATGTTTCCATCGAGAACAGAGAAATTCCAAAACTCCGAAACGATCATGATGTACGAGTTCATATTGAGCAAACTGGAATTTGTGGAAGTGATGTACACTACTGGCAAAGAGGGAGAATTGGAGATTTCATCTTGAAAAGCCCAATTGTTCTTGGTCATGAGAGTTCGGGGACAATTGTTGAGATCGGAGCTGCTGTGAAGAATGTAAAGGTTGGCGATAGAGGTAGGATTACACTTTTTACATCTTCCCAACTTTTGACTTGACTGACATTATTTGCAGTTGCCATTGAGCCTGGTGTTCCATGCAGATAGTAAGTTTTGGAAATTTACAACAGCATATGCAAATTAACTAACTAGAATGCTAGCTGCGATTTCTGCCGTGAAGGTGCTTACAATCTTTGCAACGACACAATCTTCGCAGCAACACCACCATGGGATGGCACCCTACAAAAATACTACACAGTTGCCTCCGATTACTGCTACCCAATCCCCGACCATATGTCCTCCGAAGATGGTGCTATGGTCGAGCCAACTGCAGTAGCAGTTCAAATCGCCAAAGTCGCAGAAATCCGTGCCAACCAAACTGTTATTGTCTTTGGCTGTGGACCTATTGGTGTTCTCTGCCAGGCAATGGCAAAGGCATATGGAGCAAAGAAGGTTATTGGTGTTGACATCTCGAAGTCAAGGACAGAGTTTGCGTTGAAATATGGCGCAGATGGTGTTTTTGTGCCAGAGCGAGCACCAGAAGGAACAGACCCCGTTGAGGCCAGCAGAGCAATCGGTGAGAAGATTGTGGCACAATTTGGACTCGGTGAAGGTGCGGATGTTATCTTGGAATGCACAGGTGCCGAGCCATGTATTCAAGCTGGTATATTTGCTGCAAAGAAGGGTGGTGTTTACGTCCAAGCCGGAATGGGCAAAGAGGTGAGCTCGTTTTCCTCCTCCTCCTCCTTCCCAATCATACTGACAAATATTCTAGAACGTTGTTTTCCCAATCACAACTGCATGTATTCGTGCGCTTATCGTCAAAGGCTCAATAAGATACACAGCAGGTTGCTACTCAACAGCGGTTGATCTCGTTGCCTCGGGTAAGATTGATGTAAAAACTCTCATCACCCACAGATTCAAATTTGAGGAGGCAGAGCAAGCTTTTGAATTGGTTAAAAAGGGACAAGAGGATGTTTTCAAAGTAGTTATTCAAGGTGTGCAGTAGACTTAGATTGCCGTAAAAAATTATATCCAATTGATTGCATCGTAAATAAATAATTTTCTCGCGTAATCACTTGTTTTGAGGACCCCCTTTTTGATATTTCATGTGGGAGTACGACTGAGAACACCAAGTTTTGAGCAACGAGAACTCACGTCAGTCAATGCTACATCCCCCGCAGAAACAACTCATGCTAATATCCCCACCAATGACTTTAGATCAGGTTGAGAGATGTCCGTTCCCCGCACACCATTGCATAAAAGCAACACCTCCCGCACATTTCCCCTCCCTCCTTCTATCATTCGCTTCCATCCACCACCACTCAACAAACCACCACCACGACACAACAAAACTCACAACCATGGTTCTCGCCGTCCACCCCAAACCCTCCTCCCCAGTCCTCTCACACTTCTCCCTTGTAGGAAAAACCGCCCTCGTAACCGGTGGAACACGCGGAATCGGTCTTGAAGTCGCCCGCGGCCTCGCCGAAGCAGGAGCCACAGTAGCAATCCTTTATACCTCCACCTCTCCCTCAGATGCAGACGCAACAGCTGCATCAATCGCAAGTGCCAGTGGACAGAAAGTAAAAGCTTATAAATGCAATGTTACCTCTCAGCCGGAAACGGAGAGTGTGATGTTGCAGGTTGCGAAGGAGTTGGGGAATGGGACGTTAGATGTAGTGGTTGCTAATGCGGGGATTGCAACTCATTATGCGGCGCTTGATTATACGCCCGAGCAGTTTAAGGAGATTATGGATGGTGGGTTTCTTTCCTTCTTGGAGGTCGATGGGGGCTGGGAGGTTGGAAGTACTCGGCTAACTTGATGAATAGTTAATCTCAATGGAGCTTTTTACACAGCCCAAGCCGCGGGACGCATATTCGAGAAACAAGTCAAGGCCGGCGGTCGAAAAGGAAATGTCATCTTCACAGCCAGTGTATCAGCCATCCTCGTCAACGTTCCACAAAAACAATCAGCTTATAACGCCAGTAAAGCTGGCGTGGTGCAATTAGCGAGATGTCTAAGTGTGGAATGGGTGGACTTTGCGAGAGTTAACTGTGTGTCACCGGGATTCATTGCTACTGATAGTAAGTTTTTGAACGAATGAGAAGATGGTGGTTAAACTAACGAAAACAGTGCTTGATGTTCATCCAAAAGAATGGAGGGATAAATGGTTTGGAATGATTCCTGCCGCGAGATTGTGTGAGCCAGCTGAGTTGAAGGGGGCTTATGTTTTCTGTGCTAGTGATGCTAGTAGTTATATGACTGGTAAGTACTTACTCTCCCCGCATTCAAACGGTCTTGAGACTGGGGTTCTAACTTGGAATAGGGGCGAATCTTGTTATTGATGGGGGTTACACACTTCCTTGAAATGAATTTGAGATAGATTTGATTTAGCTAGTTTTTGAATTGAAAGCCAAAAATTTGGAAACTCCATTGTGTCTCAAGAAACAGCATTCAGCGAATTGGTCCCATTATTTGGTTCTAGAGCCTTTCAGGAGACAGTGAATCTCCCAACCCACCCACCTAACACAAAAACAATACAAGCCAAAATAACACAAAGTCCTCCCAGCAGAGCACAGAACACCAGCATCCCCCCATAGCCCACTCATAAAAATACCAAACTGACAAAAAAAAAAATTTTAAGCCAGAAAATTCGGAATCAGCTTGGGTTGAAGAAACCCTGTATGAGTTAAGGGTGCGTTTCTGATTGATTGGAATTGTAATTAAAGCCTTTGCTTGCTTGCCTTCGAATTTGTGGATGCTGGTGTTGCGTGTTGTACTTATTTGTGAGTTTTTTAGAAAGGGTTTTGGTGAGAGAGGGGAGTTTCAGGCCAGATAGCCATCAAGTCTGTCAACATTTGTCGCAGAATCCGGGCGGGGGAGGAGGGGGGAAGGGGACAAGTTCAATTGATGGTACCACAAAATGAAAGAAGAAATTGAGGTTCAATTTTGAGGCTGCTTGATGCTAGTTGGAAGTTACAAAAAACATCTCATGAACTCGCTTAGCGTAAAGTTTTGCAGTTATATTGACCCGAAAGGAAAGACATTCAATATCTCAAATATTAAAAAATTCTTAATTCCGCAGCAAACTCAACACTCTACTTGGTCCATAAGAACGTTAACGCGTTGTGGAGATTCTCTTTTCGAAGGGTAGTTTTGAGTCCGGTAAGTGGTGAGTGAGTTACGTTACGTCGAGTAGGTTGGACAGAGCGTGGCTCATGTGTGGGTTTTTGTGACACCTACCGTTGTTGACTTTACGCAGTAGTGCTCATTTCTAGGGTTTTCAGTGGGTAATTTTACAGCATGTGGAATTAAATGAGTACAACTACTGGGCTAAGTTAGGGGCAGTTCCCCTATCACCTGCATAGAACCATGCCATGTTTGGGTACCCCGCGCTATCAGTTCGGACTCCTGCGTAGTATCACACGTTTTCAGGAAGGCAAGTCAAACCGGGGACGCCATTGGTAAGCTATCTTGTGTACGTTGGGAACTCCGTACACCGCTTCTTCTCACACCATGCTTTCCTCTATTGATGTTTTCAAATCCAATTTGACACACTGTAATGATGATTTGTGTCAACCAAAACGCGGTTACCTACAGGTGCAACTTCAAGGTCATGCCGAGTTGTCCGGACTCAAGCATGTTATTTTTGAGGAGATGGGGCCACAAATTACACAGCTCGCCGTCTATTTTCATCATGCAAGACTTCCTTCCTCTCTGAGTGATGTGGTTTTATATACTCACATGGATCCCACCCACGTTTTTTCGATTGCCAACCCTCGTCGGAGTTGATTTTTAAATCTTAATACTCTTTTCATAACATCCTTGAAACGCTTCAGTGACCTCAATCGATTTTGATAAATCATGTCTGAACCAAATCATCATAATGAAGGTAACTAGAACTCTTTCTTTCCATCTGCGGGCACTTTTAGTTCCCTTAGCTAATCTCACAAGATTTGCCTGTTCACGTCCAAACACCTACATATGATGTAGGTTGCGAATTTGAGAAATCGTCTAGTACAAAAGATGAGAAACGAGCCAATTCACAAACTTCGGGACCTGGTCCATCGAAAACACCAATTTTCCCATCTTGGCTCCCGGTGTTACCTCTTGTTGCTCTTGTTGCCCACTGCGTTTGCATGGCAAGCTCGATCGCCATTGTTTACACATCGAACACTAGACTTGTGGGCTACTGGGTACCAAAGCTGCCATCGGTTCAACCTTCTGTCCTACTCGCCATACTAGCAGGAATATCAAACACTTCGCTCGACTTTCTACTCACAGCCGGCGTTGCCGTCGTGTGGTGGAGAAGTGCCGTTCATGAGACAACTCTGGCGCAGTTACATTATATCTGGAACAGGGGGGATTGGGCTGGCCTGAAAAGGATTTTCAATGCATTTTCTTCCGGATTTTCAGTTCGCAAAGTCATGATTGCGACAGCTACCATTAGCATTGCTAAAATCGTCAACGGCCCATTCTTGCAACGAGCGAGTCACACTGGATGGGGTGTTTCTGTCACAGAGCTTCCTTCCTGGGGATGGCATCTTGCACAGGCCGTGCCAGATGGATGGGTAGGAACAGTTGGTGACGGGTATCCAAGCCTCGTGAGCAGCCGGTTACTTCAACAAACTGCCCAGGACTGGCAGGCAAAGGTCTCAATTGACCTCAATGACCCAAATCTCTTTTGTGATGGGTTTTGCGCTGGAAATGCATCTGGTGCTGGTCTCACCGCAAATTGTGTCTCCTCTTCCCAATTTCTGGATCTGTCGGCTCCTGAGAACGAAAATGTTGTGGTCTTCGGTATCGACTTCTCCCGTTTCAATGACAAAGATGATGTTCCAACTCTCAATCTAACTGTCAAATTCACCCCGAATGTTGCAAGTTCTTGCAATGCGACTATCGTCACGGAAAGCTGTACTATACAATCCGCTATTTCAGTGTACAGTTTAACTGCAAATTATACTTTTATCCAAGACCTGTTAGATATCCCCACCGTACTGTCGCTAAGTAAATCCCCAGCAGACTCGGTCTTTACAAAGCCTGGAAAGGCTGCTGGACTTCTTACGGGGCTCGAATGGATTGGATACTATTACCTCCACGCAAATGCAACACTACACCACAATTTAACGACCAATGCGTACTCGTATGACACGAACGGTATCTTGGCCAATCAGTATTATGAGTTGGATAAGGAACGCTATTCAAGTGAAGCCAGTTGTGCATTTCAATGGCGAAACGCTACCGAAGACATACTCAAGAGTCTGTACCAGCTTTCGATGCGCATGGCGCTCGCGTCATCTAACGGTATTTGAGTTTTTCAATCCTTCTTGCTTGATTCTCCGTTTTCTAATTAGACCATAGGCACCACATCTGCAAATTTGGGCACCACCACGCAGTCCCAAGATTTGCTCGTTTACAAATCAGTCTTCCCATATCTCTGGGTAGCCATAGGAATGATGGTATTACCCATGGCGTGTACAGTTTGGCTACTTTGGGGATGTTGGGAATTGAAAGAACCTGTGTCTTTGAGTCCGCTCGAAACTGGTTGGTCACTTGGGGGTACGATGGAGTTGCGCGAAATTGGTGCTTCCAGCTTGATTCCAGACGAAATGCTGCTTAAGAACGAGTCGAAGACCAAGATTAGACTTGGTAGGTCTCTTTAACAGGCCACAGGCAGACGCCTCCAGTTTGGATGAAAATATGGATTCAAGTCCTGTATGGCAGTTTTTTGTGAAATTTGACAAGATGCGTCTTTGGATTTCTGTAGCGTAGGATTTTGAGGTTGAAGTGCGAAACAAATTAATGATAATCGATGGTGTCTTTATGAGTCTTGCTTGATGTGTCTTGATTTCCCGAGTGAACGCGGTGCAACTCACGTGACAGGCCCTCGCTCGTGGAAAGGTCAACGCCTCGTGAGTTCTTGTCAGAAGGCTAGAGTACGTACAATTGAGATGTCTTCTCGACACGTAGCCTTTGACGGTGGAAGCTATTAAAGGGCATCACGCCCACGAATATCACTTGCATCCTCCTCTCGCCATGACGGCTCCGACAGCGACCGAAACGTATCATAATCGCAGGAGTTTGATTTCCATTCTCTGCAGCTCTGCAGGGAAAAATGGCCGTGGCACTGCCAAAATAACATTTATATTGCGTTCAAGGAGGACTATACTGGCGAGGTAAAATATGATTCTCAAACGTCAGAGTCAAAACTTACCAGCCGTAGCTTTTGTACTGTATAGAATGTGGGTGTTCTTCGAGCTGATTTTTACCTTTTGGGTTGTTTTCAAGAGGGCTGAGACACTGTTTCCTCCTCATATTCCTCAAGCATACTTCTGCAATACTGACTCCGAGATCATCTATAGTCTGTGTCTTCACGGCTGCCCGATTCTCATGGAAACCCAAAGACCTCAATGCCGATGTTGGGCTGCAATCAGCAGCGACGATTCTCATCTCGTTGGCCAGTTCGTCATCGAAATGACACTTCATAAGGAGTAGCGCAGTACCACAGATTTCTTCGAGGTTGGGTGGGTAACAGCGCTTACCTCACAGACAAGGCCTTCCTACCCAAAACACATCTACTCAGACTGGAGAAAGGTCGGTTCCGTCTGCAAGGCGACCTCCAGTACAGACCCATCCCTTCGTGGGCTTCGTGGTATGAGTTCAAACTAGTATTCGACGTCTCGACCTTCCCGCCCTACGAGGAGTGCACAGAATATTACAATGAAATGGAGGTAGAGTTTTGTAGTCATGCTTTCCCAGAAAAGAATGATGAGGGGGTGGTGGCTTCTTCTTGGGCGCGGATCATACGTACTGTAAAAGGGTGAAAGGTCTACTGTAAGTATTCATTGTTAGCTTAGAGCTTGTTGGGTATTTATTGATAGTGCTAGTCAAATGTTGGTTGATTCGATAATTTTACACGGATACCAGAATCTAATTGAGCCCACTTTACTACTACACCTCTCACCAAGCAGGCAATGGAGGGTCATTTAAAAAGCAAAAATATAAGCAAAATAAAAAAGGCGTTTGTTCGAAAGACGATAGTTGACTACCGTTCGCAGAAATGCGGCTTCTGTGGCTATTTGACGTATCAGAATTTTGATGATGGTAATTGGTGATTGTGATATAAATACTTACATCGAACACAGTGCCTCCAGATTTCAATGGTCTGAAGTTGACTTCAGTCTGGCGCTCTCCCAAGTGAGCTAAAGCCGCTTTGGATTTGTTTGGATGAGGAGCTTTTTGCATATTGTAGTATAGATGCTTTCTCGGATTTGTGTGCTTATTTTGTGCGGTGGCTACCGTAAAAGTGGGTCTCTGATTCAGGTGACTTCAAACTCCCCCGCTCCTTCCGTAAATTCATCCACCACCACCTCAAAGGCAGCCTATACCATCCTAGTCTGGTGTGGTGTCATGATAATATTGATTCAATCATCATGAAGAATTTGCTGAGAAGACCGAAGTACATGTAACAAAACTGCTTGGTCATCCCTCGACGTTCCCAATATCAGAGAAGATTACTGATACCGACTGGCTACCGCGGAATATCAGATACTTGATTCAGCAGATCTTTCAAATGGCCCCCTCACGCCGCGCACAGTTGGTTATGAGAAAGCTCCGATACTTCTGAAGCTCATCTAATTTACATCAAATCTTGTTCTAGTGCATGGTATTACGAGCAGTAAGACCCAGGAGCCTGGCCAAGAAGCGAAAGCTTTCCTTTCACAGAGATTTACAGACGCTGCCATAGATGAATTTGAGTTCTTAGATAATTCAATCACTCAGAATCAAGGATGTGGCATTCTGGAAATTTCTGCAAAGGCGCTTCTGAAGAAAATACACGACAGAAGAAGGAACTTTGAGGTAAGTTTCGTGCTGCCAAGCTTGTCTCATTGAAAATGAGAACTAACTTTCATGGTGTAGAAATACGAAAGGGATATGCCTCTTTTTTTCTTCGGTCATGATCTGGGCGGTGCTCTCATCAAGCAGGTAACAGGCAATCTTATCGTGAAAACTAATCCACAACAAGGAGCTAAACTTAATAGGCACTCGTTATCGCACGAGATACTTACCCTTATCAACGGATTGCGACTGATACTATTGCATTGGTTAGTAGTACTCTACTGTGTTTTAATTTTGATTGGACTTTGTGTAATTGAAATCATGCAGGCTCTTTTACGGAACCCCCCACAAAGCAAAAGACATCATCGCCTGGGAAAAGCAAGTGTTTCGCCTGCTATCTATATCCGATATTGGGAGGACCAATCCTTTGCAGCTATTGGAATACTTGCCGTTGGCCTTGGACGCTTTGAGTATCGATTTTGAGGCAATTGAAAGGGATGTCCCAAAAATCTGCGTTTTTGAGCAGCAGAAAATTGGCAGTTTAAATGAACCCGTATGTCTCTGCTTTTCTCCAATATGCCAATCAGAGGTATTGACATACTATTAGACTGTTGACGAAGAGACTTCAGTCCTAGACCTTCAAGATAAGAACAATATTGGACTAACTTGTAACCATGTCGAAATGTGGAATTTCAATCCTGGATTACCAGAGACAGAGTCAATTTACAAAATAATTGAAAGTTTCGATGTAAAACCACCAGGCAAGTAATTGCATTTATTGTCATGCTTTTGTTGTCATGCTTAGAAGATGAGCTAACCTGTGTCTAGAAACTCGTTTATAGCGCAATAGGATCATTAATGTGCTGAGCAAGAGCTGTTGAGGCCCAAAAGGCCAGATCCCAGCTTCGCAAATTGGATCAATGAAAGTCATGCTTTCACTCAATGGAGAGATCTCACTCAGAAGGGGACATTACGGCTCTGTGGCCCGGCTGGGTCTGGAAAAACCTTCATCGCGTCACGATTATCAACCATGTTATTGCGCCGCTCAGGTGTACCAGCTTTCGTCTTAAGTTTCGTCTACAACAACGATATGACACGAACCTTGGAAAATCTATGCATGTCTCTGTCTCGGCAGCTACTTTCTCACCAGCCATCCTTAATTGGCTATCTCGGAGATTTTTGTGATTCGCCAGTTAAACTGCGCGCATTCACAGCAGAAATTTTCCAAACACTTCTCTTTTCTCTGCTGAGTTGCTCTTTTGGAACGCCCATAACTTGCATAATCGACAATATACAAGATTGTGAAGCTTCACTCGATGACTTCATTAGTCAATTATCAGGCCTCGCTACGCTATTTAATGGATCACTCAAAATACTCGTTACTGATTCACACGATTGTGAGATTTTCCCTCAGCTATGTGACGATATTTCTTTGGCAAACGAAGACTGGAAAAGAAAAACCTGCAAATGCATAATTCCGCCCATGGTTTAATGTTTTGTCGCTAAAAATCCTGTTTGGAAAACTTACGAAAACATAATTTTGGAAAAGCTATCTACTCCACTAACAACCCATTTATTAGCAAACCAAAGACTTTCCCTGTTGATATCTCCCAGCTCCCAGTCGACCAAGTCAGACCTCAAAAAACGTATGGAAGTGTTGTCTTATTCAATTGAACAATGCTACAGTCGGAGATTACATCAAGTACCTGCTGGCCAGGTCATGGCCGTCGACTCTGTTTTGCGTTGGGTAGCCAATGCTGGACGGCCACTTGCCACAAACGAATTATCAGTTGCAGTGGCGTTCGAAATACTTAGTAACTCGGTGGCTTCAAAGAATTTGCAGTTGTTGAAAAAAGACACCTCGCTCGATATTCTCCGAGATCTCGATTGCGGGATTGGTTCCTTGGTCAAGGTAGTTGATGGCAACGTATATCCTCACCACGGTTCACTTCGTACTCATTTCGAGCAGTTCAGCAAAGAAAAGGTTTCGAGTTCTGATAATCACTTTACACTGCTTTGTACATGTCTCGATTATATTGAAATTTTCGCTGCACTTTCTCCAGAAGCAGAAGTAGAAGACCAAAGTCTTGAAGGAAGCAAAGCCAAACTTCTTAAATACGCCGTTTTATATTGGCCCATGCATTTTTGAAAAACTAGCGACGACGCAGCTGCGAAAAAGGTTTCTAGATTTTTCAGTGTGGACAAGAACTTCCAGACTTGGTCTAAGTTGTATACCAAGTATGCAGATGATTCCTGGTTTTTGAACAACAAGTTGTGCGACACACTGTTCCTCACTTATTGTAGCTTTGGACATTCTTCTTTCGTGGAAGAGAGAATCGCCAACAAAGATACCAAGGAGGATGCCGTGGAGAATTTCCCGGCAGCACTCCAGGTTGCCGCCCAATATGGTCAGCAAGATGTTATAAAAATTCTCATCAGAGAAGGTGCAATCTACCAGTCTGCTCTGGAACGCGCAGTAAGAGAACTCCTCCATGGCAAATTTGATCTGCAAAGTTTCGACGTTACAGGTCATTTGCCCATACACCTCGCAGCCTCGAGGACTCACCAAAATGGTCTCAATGTTCTTGGAGAGAATTGACGACCTGGCTGTAGCAACAACATACACCAAGTATACGGCGCTCCATCTTGCAGCATCTCATGGGCAAGAAGACATCGTCAAGCTTTTGCTGATGCATCCGAAAGTAGATCTTCAACGTGACCATGAATATGGACAACAACATGACGCGCTTGAGCTCGCTGCCCAATCTGGCTTCACTGGTATCGTGAATCTTCTCATCGAGAAGGGCGCAACTCTTCGTATTGGCTGGTGGACAGCTTTTAACCGTGCTATTAAGAATGGACACCTTGTCACCACAGAAGTTCTGTTTAAAGCATTCAAAGACACTAAATGTATTTATCAATCACACGCAACACCACTCTACGTCGCGATTGACGAAGAAAAACTTGGGATTTTGAGGATGCTGTTGGAAGCTGGGGCCAAGCCTGGGGAAAACGAAATTATTAACGCTGCAGGTGTTGGAGACTTGGTTATTGTCCAGGAGTTACTCGGATATCCTGTAGATTTTTCCCCAAAAGGTGGTCCGGAACGGGCAAAAACTCTATATTGCGCAGTTTCCAGTGGTCGTTCCACAGTTGTAGCAGAATTTCTCAAGAACGACACCAGCCTCGCTTCAAGGGGAAGTTATGAGGAGACTGTTTTACACAAAGCCGCCACTTCTCGGCGTCCAGATATTCTCGAACAGTTTTTGAGCCTTCCTCGATATCAAACCATAGTCAACTCTGTGACCAATCGAGATCTCACCCCACTACACTATGCAGTTAGATCTGGAAGTCTCGAGTGTGTCCAAATGCTCATTTCCAATGGAGCAAATGTAGTTCACGTTGACGAACATGGTGAAACCCCCTTACATGAGGCTGCTCGTTATAGCGATGACAACGTGATGGTTGTGAAGGAGCTTCAGAAGGCCCATGACTGTTCTCAAAGTGGAAATGAAGATGGCCGGCAGGCTCTATTTTTTGCAGTTGAAAATGGTAGCTTCGCTATTGTTGAAGAACTATTTTCTAGCTATGTCAGAAGCCCATCGGAAGATGCACTATTTCTCTTCGCTGCAATCAAGGGAAAGTATTACGAGGTATTCAAGTTGTTCATCGAGAAGGATGGGATACCAGGTGCAGAAACAGCAAGGGGGAGACACTTTCACACAGTGCCGCCTATCACCGCTCTTTAGAAATCGTTCAACTACTTTTGGGACTAGGAGCTAATATAACTGCTACAGACAGTGAAGGTAGAACGCCACTCTTATCTGCTGCTAGAGGTGGTCTTGTAGATATCGTCAAAGTCCTTCTCAAGGCAGGATCAGACATCGACATAACAAACAATTACGGAGAAACGCCACTTTACGCTGCCGCTCATATTGGCTCTCTTGCGATCTTGGAGCTCTTAATTGGCTCATCTCCAAGCCCGAAGCTCAATGGGCAATACACGAATGAACATAGGATTGGCTGGACTGCCCTTCATGCCGTTGTTGATAAGTATAATGAGAGTACTGAAATTGTTAGTACATTACTAGATGCAGGAGTTGATCCACAAATCGCAAATCACAAAGGAGAGACCCCACTCGTTATGGCTGCTATGAAAGGCTTCGCCGAAACCGTTGCGGTTTTTCTAGATCATCCAAAGGGCACAGCTGCTACCTCGGCCGATGATTTAGATGCTGCAGTCCGTGGAGCGGCGGCAGGTGGAAAGCAAGAAATCCTACAGATGTTGATTGACCGAGGCGCAACCCTCTGATCGAGTATGAAGGAGGAACTACTGCTTTACATCTTGTCGCCAAGTCGAATGATGGGTCTTCCTTCAAGTATATACTTGCGCAAGGAGCTGAAATTGACGTGCACACAATCAGCGCGGAGTTTGGTACCCCTTTGACGGCCAGCGCTATCGATCCATTTTACAATGAGGAAATTTTCAAGACTCTTCTAGATATGGGCGCTGATGTACAGTCAGTTGCGATTTAAGCTTGAAATGGGTGGTTTGTTTTGGTTCCACTTATTAGAATATCCGTGCGTAAGAACAACATAAAACGTCAACCACATCTACAACTACAGCTTTCTACCCTACCTATCTCTCGAAGCCTCCCCTCTAAGCTATGGCCCCTCGAATCACGTACGAAGAAAAAAAGGCTATTCGCAAAGCAATTAATAATAGCCCAAGTACTCCTAATCTATAAGCTATCGCAAAGGATGTTAGACGCAGTAAAGAGTGTATTCGCCTTATCTTTCAAGATATTCTTAACTAAGCAGGTCTTATAAGGGAGCAATGGATTAGATGGCATACTAGGGACTATAAGAAAAGGATAAAAAGAAGGCGAAGAAGGGAGAAGGAGAAGTTGAGGGAAAGAAAAGAAAGAGAGAGAGCTAGATAAAAAGAGAAGGCGGGATATCACGCGCAAAACATTTCATGTAGCTCTTTTGTTTGGAGTTTAGTTTTCAAGTAGTGGATAGTCTTTGTTTCAAATTCTCACTCGAGTTAAGGGTGTCTGGTTTCTTGTGTAGCAGTCATTGCCATGTTTAGAAGGAATATATCCCTTCCACCGTACCTGTGCACCTCTTCTTAGAAGTAGTATGTTCAATTGCTTAGAAAGTAGGTACACTTAATAGCATCAACCTGGTTGTTATACGTGCGCTAGCTCGTTGTTATAACTTGATTGTTTTAACTATCTAATATAATTGAACATTGCTTGGAATACTTTGAGACAAGGAAACTTGGTTGTTCTAAACACTTAGTTTAATGTGTTAAATTATTCCAAGTATCTAGGATAATTATTTTGAATCGCTCTAGAAAGTTAGAACAATAAGAACTAGGTAGGCAGGCACAAACCTAATATTTACTATAAAGATAATATATTTTTAGCTTATATTTATATATTACTACTATTTATAGACTACTCGAGTAGTCAAGTGTAGCTACTCTACTCTACTTATCTAACTTACTACTCATACTCTACTCTACTCACGACTACTCGAGTAGTACTCGAGTAGTACTTGAGTAGTTGAGTAGTCTGTTAATCCGCTGCTTATTTCTCGTTGCGGTACGTCGTAAATCAAACCTATTCTACTTTAATAGTATATTTCCCGAGTAGATACTATGGAATTTCTCTTCTAGTGACTATGTTTCTTTCTTAAAGAAAGACTTATTTTTAAAAAGACCTAAAGAATATATTAAGATACAGAGGCGCTAAAAAGTTCGCTTTTCTCTTTTTTTGTAGTCAAGGTTTATAGTAAGGCCTAGATCGAAGTAATTTAAAGTATTAAGATATCTCCTGCTTATATTACTCCGGAGATTTCTCCGGGCTTTTATATACTCCGAGAGATAAACCTAAGAAATAAATCGGATAATTAAATAGTTCAGAGAAAAGTAACCTGGAAATATTTTCCCTCGGAGAAAATGGGCTAGCTTAGAGATATATCTTGGATATTTATAGATTTCTCCGAGTAGATATTTCCGATCTATTACAGAGGAAGTACTTCTCTGAAAGTACTTCCTAGCTACGGTATCCTAAATGTATCAAACTCCAAAAACGACTAAATCGTAAATCGTAAAATGTCACTTTTTAAGGTAGGAAATAGAATAATTATCTTATAGTATTTCTCTGTCTCTCTCTCTCTCTCGCTCTAGCTCCTGCTTTCGTACCTATTATAGCTTGTTGAGCTACTATCAATTTCTCATTCTCCTAACCTCACTATCGTATCCCCTTACTATCGTATCCCCTCACTATTGTATCTCCTTACTGTCGTATCCCCTTATTGTTATATCTCTTTATTAAAGTATCCTCTTACTATTATACCCCTTGTCTTCGCCCCTGTTGTTATTCCTCTGGTTCCCTCTCTAAAAGTAGAAGAATAACAAGAAGAAAGGAGAGAAGGGGAGTAAGGGGCTAGTAAACAATTAAAGATTATATTATACTGTTACCCTCTAACCTCTTTAGAGAAGGGTTAGAAATTAAGCGAGAAGTAAACATATTTCCCCTACTCTTTTCCTGTTCCTCTTCTCTTCTTAAGCATGCTTTATTCTACCTAAAGAAGGAAGAGAAGAGATAAGAAGTAAGAGTACGAGTATAAGAGAGAAGCTATAGCAGTGGGGACGTATTATAAAATTAAGCAGATTTAATAAAAACTTCTAAGCTTATTTTAACCCTTTTTACGATTTGCGATTTCCGTTTTGCGATTTAGTCGTTTTTGGAGTTTGGTGTATTCAGGACGCCGTACTAGCAGAGTTCTAGAAGAAAAGTAACTCGGGGAAGGAGTTGGAGATAAATAAATAAACCTATAACTAAATCCAAGAAAGAAATTTAAGAGAGACATATCCAAGAGAAATAAATCTAAAAACAATAAACCTATAGAATGTAAGTAGCCAAAACAGCTCGGTGATATGGCTCGGAGATGTTCCATCTTAAAAAAAAGAAAAGTAACTCTATATATAGCTCTGAGAAAAGTACTCCGGAGAAAAGTACCTCGGAGAAAACATCTCAGATAAATCAGCTCGGAGATATCTAGCTTCTATCGAGACATTAAGGCTCGGAAAAATCTGGCTCGGAGATATCTTTTCTCTATCTCTCGGAAATACTTGGATATATATTCGGACTTACTTTTTCGAAAATGTACTCGGAAATATACTCGGAAACAATAATGTACTCGAAGTTATAGTCGAAAATCTTCTCGGAAATATTCTCGGACATATCTTTCTACTTGGAAAAATATTATTAGCAATAATTCTGGGAAAAATACATCCGCGAAATAAACAACGACTGAGAGAGTAGCTCTTTCGTCTTCCAGTCCTAGTTTAGGAACGGCTGGTATCAACATATAAATTATATCAAACTTTTCAATCACCGAGACGTCATTAAACCCACCCTACCACGAACCCTCCATCATTCTCCCCTAGAATACTTCGACTTCCCCCTCCAAGCACCCCCATACCTCATCAAAGCAACCGGAACAGGCAAAAGCACCACCGCCCCCGCAGCAAGCACCAAGAACCCCGGTCCAAGCCCTAACTTATCAGTCAAGGGCGGGATCCCAAGCGGCAAAAGCGTTCCACCCAAACACCTCACAACAAGAACCATAGTCATAGCACTGGCAGAATAAAGTCCAAAAGCATCAACAACATAAAGACTCAAGGGGACCCAGATAAGCATCATCACCATGCCTAACAAAGCAGTAGCGAGAAGAAGGAAGACGACAGGCCATTGAGCGTAAGGCGTCCACCCATAGAGAGCTGCGACGAAGGGCATGATTGCCGCGCCGACGATCATGAGGGGAAGTCGGAATTCTGGGAGGGGTCCGGAGACGGACTTTTTGCCGAGGAGGATGTAGAGTTTGTCGGAGAAGATGTTTCCTATGGTTACTCCTAGGGTTGCTCCGATACCTTCGCTACTGTTAGCAAAATCCCCAAGTCGAAAAGTAGAAGTGAGGGGAAGATTGAACTTACTAAAGCAAAAAAACGAACTCCCAATCAACGCTGGCGAAAACCCATAAACCTGGCTTAAAATCCTCGGCAGGGTAGTAGCAAGGATATAATAACAACTAAAAGTCAAACCCCCGTAAATCGCCATAATCTGCAGCACCAAGCTACTCTTCAACACACTGACCGGTCTCTTGATCGAAGTCCATAGTATAGACCAGCCTGTGGAACTAGGGTCATCGGTTGCTTCCCAAGCACATTTGAAATTCGGATTCCCAGTTTCCTTCCGAAGACGAGCGGCGCGACGTTGGAGGATAGGGACTTTATAAGTTTCCTTGAGCAGGAAAAAGAAGAAAATCTCACAGATAATGGCTACCACGACACTAGCCCAAAGAACGATTCTCCAACCGAATTTCTCCGCGATCGCACCACTGATCGCTGGACCAACTGCACCTCCGAGAAGGGGAGCAAACATAACAAGAGACATCCCTTTCCCCTGTTCCTCAACCGGGAAGATATCCGCGATGATAGATGGATTCAAGACATTAGAAGCAGTAGCGAAACCCGTCAAGAAACGTGCAAAGATGAGGGTGTTAGATGAGGTAGCTGATGATGAAAGCGCGGTGGTGATGATGAATAAAATATTCGCGATGTTGAAGACGGGATATCGTCCGTAGATTTCAGAAAGAGGGGCGATGAGGAGGGGTCCGGCTGCTTCGCCGAGTTCCCAGATGGATACTAGGAGGATGGAAGCAGAGGTGTTTTCTGATCCTGAGAGGTCGAGGATGATTTTGTCTGCGATAGGGACGACGCCTATGCACGTGAATGTACTAGAAGTCTGTTAGATGGATTCCGAGGTTATTTTCTCATTTTGAGAAGAGAGAGGAAGATGAGATTTTCGTTTACACAGTGAAAGCCATGAAAGCAAGCAGCAAGACAATCCCCCGTTTATAAGCTGGGCCCCAATCCATCGGATTATCCTCATCCTTACTCAATTTGTTGAAATCCACCACAGGATGTTCCGTCGTAGCATGCTCATATTCCACGACATGAGCCAGCAACGGCGTCGTTTCCTCCATGATCCCTTCCATATCCTGAACTTCCTTACTTCGTTAATTCGTTACTGTGTTCGTTTTTATATGTTGCTGTGATGCATGATGATTGTCAGAATTTATTTTTCAGCCGTGGCAAGAGTGGACCCCTAACTTATTGCCGTCGGGTTGCCCGCCTCCCGGTTTCCCCATACTACCTAGCGATGAACAGTGAGTTCCGATAGGCGTAATGTCGGGAGACGCCCTTTGAAATACAATTGTGATTAGTAATGAAGATTTGTTTATCATTTATATGACTCTCGGTAGTTATATAATTATTCTCATTCGTAGATAACCGATATCCCGGCCTCGTGCACGGTCCTGGCAAAAGCCCGCCGAAAAACCCCTCTTTTTACCTCGACCATCACCACTTTAACTATGGCTAGAACAGACAAATCTCATCAGATCAACTTGGCAGTGGCAGCAATTGAAAGAGGAGAGCATAGCAATTTTACTAAGGCAGCTAAGAAGTATGGGTGTAACCGTACTGCTATCTCACGGAGGATTAGGGGCTTGACTATGACACGCAAAGACGCTACTACCCTTTACCACCAAGCACTCACCAAGGAGCAAGAAGAAGTCCTAATTCGACAGATCAATAACCTTACCGATCGAGCAATACCCCCTACGTCTTCAATTGTCAAGAACCTTATAGAAGAGATACGTAGGAGCGCGGTAGGGAAGAACTGGACTAGGCAATTTATCCGAAGACACAAGGACAGGTTACATAGCAGCTATCTTAAGAACATTGAGAACTTAAGAGTAGTAGCTAAGTATGCTCCTATGTTTACACTCTTCTTTACCTTAGTATTATATACTTTTTCCCCTCCTTATCTTAATTTAAGTATAAAAGCTAATATTATCTTGTTTTCTCTAGCTTACGCAAGTTATCGAGAAATACAATATAACTGCCGACAACCTATACAACTTTGACGAGAAGGGATTCCTTATAGGATTTAGCCGATCTATAAAGCGTATTATGAGTCTAGAAGCGTATACATCAGGCCGGGTTACAAAGAATAAGCAGGACGGTTCTCGAGAGTTTATTTCTCTGCTAGCATGTGTCTCGGCTATTGGGAGAGCTATCCCGCCGCTTCTTATTTATAAGAGCGTGTCAGGAGACTTACAAGGCTCCTAGACAGAGGATGTTGAAGAAGACGGGGCATATTTCGGTTTATCAGAAAACGGCTGGTCGTCAAACCAGTTTAGCCTAAAGTGGCTAGAAGACGTCTTTGAGAGACACACAAAACCGAAGAGCGCAAGGGCATACCGGCTGCTTCTTATAGACAGCCACTCCTCGCATGTCAACATGAAATTTATCGACTTTGCATTCCACCATCGTATTATTATTGTTATCCTTCCTCCTCATACTACACATCGGCTCCAGCCTCTTGACATAGGCCTCTTCCAACCCCTCGCTACATTCTACAGCAACGAGCTAGAAAAGCTCCTTACTACTTCCGATAGATTAGTCTCTATGTCTAAGAGATTTTTCTACAAAATGTTTAAGACAGCCTGGGATCTTGCATTCACAGAACACAACATTACACATGCCTTCGAGAAGGCTGGAATCTGGCCAATTCAGAGCGCAAAGATGGTTGCCCAGGTGACAAAGCCTGCCTCGCCAGTCAAGGAACCTATCAAAGGCATGAAAACACCCCTTACATCAAAAGCTATACGACACGCGTTCTTAGACTTTGAAAAGTCTCCATCCAAGCTCAAGGCACACAAGGTCTTTACTTCCATACGTACTCTTTCCTCTCAAGTCTCTATTCTCAAACACGAGAACCAGGGGCTGCGAATAGCTATTATTCTTGAGAATCAGAAGAGAAAGAAGGGTAAGAGACTTAATCTTTGCGGGGAAATTAGCCAGGGAGTAGAGGTATACTCCCCTGGGAAGGTTATACGAGCTCGAGAGTATCAGGCCAAGGAAGAAGAGGCAAGGGAGGCTGAAGAACAGGCAAAGGAAGAGAGGAGAGAGACAAGAAAGGCGAATACTCTTGAGAGACAACGTAAGAAGGAAGAATTAGCTAATAAGAGAGCAGAAACCCAGCTCTATAAGGAGCTGGCTGCTGTAACTCCAAAGGCCTTAAAACAGACAAAATGTATACGTGTCCCACGAAAAAGGACTACTCTACATATGCCTCAAGTCAAGAAAGGAGCTAAAAAGGGACAAAAAGAGCTAGAAAAGCCAACTTTAATACTTAAACTTAAGGTTAGAGTTCCAGCTAAAGTGGTAGCCCCACAATTGAAGGAAACTAGGTCAGGACGGCAGATTAGGCTGCCACTCCGTGCTTGCGCATAGTTTTTTGTACTTATTCTCTAATTAACTACCTTTTATCTATATCCCTACTTAATTACATACAAATTCAATAAGTGGTTGTTGTGATATATAACTTTTAATATAGTGGGTGACATTCCGAGGGGGCGGGCTTTTGCCAGGACCGTGCACGAGGCCGGGATATCGGTTAGAAGAGGTTGGTCTCCCATCAATATCACATGGACCCATAAAATAATCGGCAAACCCGAAAGAGAAGATCGAGGTTTAAACCAAGTACAATCAATAGAGGAAGTACATGAGAATAAAGTCTATTCAAGACCTAGAAGAGAAAGGGAATGACAAAAGAAAATTTTTGGCCCCCAAATATCGTGTATCTTTCTCCCATCCCTCAGACTTGATCAATGACTGACTGGTTTTGGCCCCCAAATCTGTTACTAGCTTACTGGCGAAACAAACCTGAAGACCAATCACTATTAAATAAAACAAGTAAAAAAGCCAAACAACCATCGCAGTATATATGAAGAAGAAATCAAGCTCCCAATCAATCAAGAAGGACGAAGAACAACAGGATATCTCAAACGAGCGCCTCCAAACCAACACCACACAATGTTTTGCCACTCTGCCAAGATGTCTTTTACATTGAACAGAGGAAAGATCACTTCCCAAAAGCACCACTAATACTTTTCATATCAATTCATTTCATTTCTCGAAGTCTAATCCAACCCAATCCAATCCAATCCAATTTAACCCATTTCCTCAACCCGCCCCTTTGACCACACTTCATAGTGATAGATAAAATCCCCACACCCCAAATCCAAAATTCCAGACTCCCACCCAAGCCTATACTCCCAGATTCTAAAAAAAAAAACCACTCATCACAATCAATCATCCCTATCCTCCCCCCTCCCCGTCAACGGCCCCGCAAGTCCCAACATCCTCCGTCCAAGAAGATCATCACTACTAGCAAGACTAACCATACTCTTCTTCCTCTCCCCAATGCCCCTCCCCCGCCCTCTCCCTTTCCCACTCCCCACAGCACCACCCTTCCTCTCCTCCCCCCTCTCCCTAAGCTGCTCCCTCAAAAGCCTCTCTTTCTGCCTCCTCTCCTCTCGTTTCCTCTCATCCTCAGCCCGTTCCTTCTCCTTCCCCTTATATTTAGAAGTCATACTCATCTCCAACCCCGCATCATCATCACCCGAACTCTCCGTAGGTCGTCTCCTATGATTCCTAGGTGTAATCGCACCAGCTCTTAAAGCATTTTCATCCGCCAATGCGAAGATATGTTCAATCCACCTCGAACACCTAAAAATATATTTCCACCCTTCCGGGAAACAGCCTACAAACTGTAGAAAGCCATGGGATATCCCAGGTATAAGAACAACTTCAACGACATCTCGCTCGTCGAATTCTTTGTGCAGTCTTGAATTTGTTGCTTGATCTCGTGCGTGTTTAGCTGCTTTCGCGCGACGTAAGCGACCTGCGAATATTACGGTGTCATCGACTAGGGGATCTCGTTCACCAGTGAGAAAATATGTTTTTGGGAATTCAGCGAGGAGGTTGTCAGGCGCTAGGATAGGCGAAAGAAGATACTCGGTAGAAAAGTCGGGTCGGTTATGAGGGCCGATATATAAAATGATCATGGCTCGCATCATTTCAGGTGAAAGAATTCGGTCGTTGAAATATGAAATCATACTTGACATCGCAAGTCGAGTCTTGAGAGGTTCAGGGTGGTGGGATTGCTGGCTTTCTTGGGTTCTGGGTGCGACTGGAGATAGAACTGCAGGTGCTGCGGTAGAGTATTGAGGAGATGGTAGGGAGATGGAGCCGGGGTGATTTGCGGTTGCTTCTGTGCTTAGGCTTGGAGATTCAGTCTTGGACATATGCATTGATGCTTCGTCCTCGGATTGATGAGGGGTTCCTGCTGCCATGGTGTATTGCATGCTTTTGCGTCGGATGATATTCCGATTTGTTTTTCGACTCCTTCGGTCTTTGATCAAAGTCATTTGCTCATCCGACATCCAATTGGCAATATTCATATCCAGCCCTGGATATATGAGGACAAGTCCATCTGGAATGGGGAGAGCCCGTTGGCCTTGTAAATGCCTTTTGCCGGTTGTGCCGGATTCAATGATCATCAAAGTGGTGCTGGTTGCAAGATTTCCACCTGCACTATCACCACTTAACACAATCTTTGGCACCACTTCTCCGGATAATCCGATACATCGACCTTTGCTGGCCACTATTGTGCAATAGACATCGAAACATTCGTTGAGTGCATATGGGTACGGAAATTCCGGTGCCTTTCGATAGTCCAAACTCAACACTGGTAATCCAGTTTTCCCTGCCCAAGCCATCAATTTATCATCATTGGTTCTAGGATCCATTGCCACAAATCCACCACCCGGTATATCCAGCACAATTTTGTTGTGCTCTTTGAGAGCGGAAAGAGGGCCGTCAAAGAAAAGCCAACCGTTAACTGGTTCCTGGTAATCACTGTTGGGTGGTCGAGGGATGCGAATTTGTCGCGGCGGGTATCTCATCAATCTTGGGCGCATCAATCCTTGGATAGCTTTCAAGTATGGTGTTGTCCCTTTGTTCCAACTGACTCGCATATGCTCGACGGTCAACATAGCTCTGACTTTCCTGACCTTCTCGTCCGCTTGTTCAGCAGCAATCAGGTAGTAGACAGTGAAAACCATGCTAGCCAAATCTCGCAACCACTTTCTCCGGATCCGCATTGCACTCCAAAACCCGGCATCCATTGCGGTTGTAACCCATGTTGCTCGAAAGTAGGATCTCGTATATAGATTCGCGAGCGGCTCGGGGGACTCGAGACCGATAAGTTTTCCGAGGTTTCGTGCAAGGTAGAGGTAAAGGAGGGTCATGACAAGAGTCTGCCATGGTGTAATAAACCCGGAGAGTTTTCGCGATAGTCTTCGAATGGTAGGTGGTCCATGTTTGTGCCCTCTATTGTAAACTTAGCAATTGTCTTCATGGTGGGGTGGGAGTGGCAATTACCGGAAGAGGTAGAATGACCAAAAGGAAACCACAGCCAGAACCTGGATCTTTCTGAATTGAACAGAAGGCCGTCCTAAGACATGATCTGGCAGGGGTTAGGATGGCTGGTGAGAGTGAGTTGGGCAATATATAATAGACTTACCTATCATCTTCACACCTGGTGGTGATGGTAGAGTTGGGTGTTGTGGTCAAAGAAAGCTATGCGCCGTACCTCTATTTGGCATGTGAAGCGTCAAAGAAACCAGACTTAAGAGAACAACATCGAGGAATTTTTGACAGGAAGAAAAGTTTTAGTTTAGAAGAGACATGAGCTGGGAGATACGGAGGATAAAAAGGTCACTTGGGGGGGGTGTAGTGTAGTTGGATTGCTTTGGTTGATCAATCTAGGGCGAGGTAGCTCGACTTCGTGAAGGAAGAAGAAGACTGAGTAGTTTTAACTTAATAAGCCGAGGTTTGTTGTTGAAGAGAGCACGAGCTGCTGTGCTACCAATAAGAGATAGAGCGGGTCAGTTGGTAAAAGCAAATGGCGGGGCATGTCTGGAAATGCATCGAGATTTTGGCATGTGATTCAGAAGAGTCACGTGTAGCTTTACACGTGATACCGTTAATGCCTGTGGATCCAATTGCCCCTGAAACTTTAACACTGTTCTAGAGGTAATCTACGAGAAGAAGCACGTAGTAGGAACAAATAAGTAGCTTTGTGTTTTGTTTATAACTATGGATGGTAAACCTTTTCCAGATAGTAACCATTCTCACTTTCAATTGTAATTCCAGATTACGTACTAAAATACTCTTCATTCAAAGGTTTCTTCTCGCTTAATATTTACTTAGACTCGACTATGTTTCTCCTCGGCCGTAAACTGTATCTTAATACTCGATTAGAACATAATTCCTCATTGTCATGAGAGCATGGAGAATCTATCAAAAAGATAACAAGTCGTTATCAAAGGAAAACAAACTAAATATTGGAAAACCCACCTAAGTAAGTATCTTTGTAGTTATATAGGTCCGAGACATGAATACATCACAGTTCTCACGATCTTTCTACCGCCACCATACGAGCCAATGCAGCCCTAGCCCACTCCCTAGTCCCCTCTTTGACATCATCTCGCACCGCAATCTTTCCCCACCTCATCTTCCAAAACCCCCACCTCTCACCTGACAACCCATCCGGCCCATTATACTCGTCAATTTCATCCTTAGCATGCCTCGTGCCTGCTTGCCACCAACTATAAAGTTCCAACCCAGCATGACCCTCAAAATAGGTCCCCGCATTGATAATCCATACTGCCGCAGCGGGAACATTCTCATCCAACTCCTCCGCATCCCTTCTCAGCTCAAGCACATACCGCAAACACGAAAGCCCCGACTCATCAAACCCAAAAGTATTTCCCCCCTCCCCAGAAAGCACATCTTGCACAAGCAGAGCAAGAAAGGCGTTGATACTAGTCCACTCCTCAACCGACCACCGATCTCCATCAGGACATTGTTTGACCCCATATCTATGTTTGTAATCAAAACTTTCCCCTTGCTCCGCCGCGAAGGTCGGGTAATCTTTCCACCGGAAACCTTCCTTGCTCGAGAGATATCCAGAGAGCTTGAGGCTCTGGGTACAAACCTCTGGGGGAGGAGGTTGATCCCGGAGCGCTTTCATGAATGCTACAAGTCGGCGATGCCAGATGTGGTTTGGTGGGATTTGAGTCGCGAATGTCATTATGAGACAGAAGATTGAGTAGACGATGCTTTTGGGATGGAGAGGGTCGGTTTCAGGTAATGTGCTTCTGGGTATTGTGAGTTGGCTCGCAACTTCCGCCGCAGTTGTGGTTGCGTCAATTCTGAGTGTGGGGGAAGTTGTGGATTGAAAATAGTTGCGGAGTATGGTGAAGACGACTGTGGGATCAGGTGGTCCATCCCATGCGTGTAAATTGATTGGGGTGCTGCTCTCGACGTCCATGGTTGAAATGAATGGATGGAAAGAATTGCTAGGCGGTATTCTGAATCTGGAGGTCGAAGTCTAGAATTCACGAAAATGGATTCAATGAAGAGTGAGTTTTTGAGATTGCCTACAAGTTAGAAAGGATGGGAGGGTGAAGTAATTGTTTTATCAAAAAGTATAGCTGTGGCTGAGTCAAATGTACGTTGTATAACAGACAACGTCCTGTGCGAAAAAACGTAATTCAAATTCTTTAGAATATGTTCTGAAAGAAATCTATAAAAGTATAGCCAGATAAGATAGATGTTAATTATATAATATATCTTAATAAGAGAACATAGAGATTCAGGTGGTGTCACGTTTACCATCACGTGCTAATCGCTGATACCTTAGACGCGAGGCTCAAATGCCCCTGAAATTGTACCAAGCACTCATTTTCCAATCTCAGTCAGAATCCCCAATTGCGCACCGCAACACAACACAACATCAACCAACAAAATGAGAATAGATCATCAGCCGCTAGATACTTGTAGCCCCCTTCATCGTATACTCTCCGCCGCTCCGGACAATTAATCCTTCCTACCCGCCACTTATGGCCATGGTTCCCCTCATTTCTGCGTCAATGTCGAGCATACCCTATCGAGGGTCAGACGGCGAGATATCGTGGCCCAACGTCTGGATGGCAAATTGATGAAACGGATGAAGCTGATCAAAAGCATAGTATATCGTCCACTTTTCCCAGATTCAGATGTTCGAAACGTTAAGGGCATAATAGCTGCACGACACTGGTTGCGTTTTTTGTAGAGGATACAAATGCCGCGATGGTGCTCTGGGAAGAGGGAGATATGAGACGCCATCCGGAATAAGATCCCCCTTTTCCCTACGTCGATCAGCACTTCCCAGTAAGGACGAAGAGGTGGTGATTGCGTCTTTGTTTGTTGTTTGCGGTCGAAAAGCCCGTCCGATTTGTCGAAGTTTTCAAAAGACAGGCCCCGGGTAAAGATTCCAAAACACCACACCACGTTCCCCCTTGCACAACATGGCGGCAGGCTGAAACCTGGACCATTCTCAAGCTGAGACGAAAGTGTTCCTGCATCGGATTTTACCTATCTGCCGCTGCCTCTTCATCTCATCCATTTTGACTTCTAGATCTGCCGGTGGAGAGGGTTCACGAACTCAATCATTGGATTTCTCCAACAATTGATCCATTTCGACAACTCAGCGAAAACCTCGGTGGGCTAGCGATGCGAGGAAATAAAAATAGGATTGATGACTCACGAAGTACGAGGTCTCGAGCGAGTAACTTCATCGGAGTATCCAGCCCAAGTCTGCATACGCACTTTGCCACTCTGCACTCCTCCTCTCACCATGGATAAATCCACCCTCTCACCGCAGCCGTGCGACAACGCAACATCCAGAGAATTTTTTTGGTTTTGCTCACAGCCTTGGCGGGGTCCCTCGTTGGCTCCGTACGTCCCGTACGTGTCTATTTCAGAATGGACCAATTGGCAGAATGGCTAGACCACAGTTCCCCTTGGACTTGCATCTGGCCCCGAAAGGGCCAAAGGGGGAAGGAGCAAGGTACGAGATCCTGACTCAGATACCAGCCAATTAGATATCTCCCCTCGTTTTGTCTCACTTGCATGAGCCAATGGGAAAATGGCACATTTTTTGAACTCGCAAGGCTGAATAACGTTTTTGCACAAATCTCCACTTGACCATTCACAGTCCTTCACATCCGAATTGCTCCACATTGAGAGATGCAGGGGGAAGGAGCCATGGAACGGGCCCCCCCCCTAAAGTAAATGTCTGTGCACACTACATTTACTTTAGGGGGGGGGGAGAGTACTAGGTAAGTCAATTGAAATCCCTGAAACAATTAACAATTCTCGGCCTCCACCAGGATTCACCTGCCCCTGTTCAACCTTCGTGCTTGGCTGGTCCGAACTCTCCCCAGGCCCAAGCCAAGCCAAGGCCATTCCATTCATTTTCATTCAAAGGTAAGATGATCTCCACCAGCTTCCTCTTCCTCTTCCTCTTCCTCTTCCTTTTCCTCTTTGTGTGCTTCTCCTCTTCTTTCCTTTTCCAATTCCATTCCCTCTCAACGCCCAATTCCCTTTCCTTCTCGGCGTCGTGTAGAGTTCTCCATCTACGACGCTTTCAACTTCCGACTCGACCTCGACCCATTATTGACCTTTGTTCTTTACCACCAATTCCTCTAATTTATACACAGCACCCAAACCCGGCTCAACATGGCTGACGAAGGGGGAGTCCCAGGCGCTGGAGGTGCCCACGGCATTACTGCAGACCACGATGGCCCAATCCAGAAGTTGAACAATAACTCTCGCATCTCCACCCTCACCAAGTCCAATTTCGATATTGGCACCACCAGCTTCGGAACCACCCCCATGGGTACTCGACGAAGCAGTGTCCAGATGGAGGACTATTTCGTATGTGCCACTTCGGCTTCGAATGCGAAGGTGAAATTCTAACATGGCTCAGGTTGGTCCCAGGGACCTGGATAGACACTCCAAACTGCCCTACTTCTTGCGAATGCATGGTAGTGTCTTGCCTCGCATGATCTTGCCATTGACCTTTGCTGGAGGATGGGCTACACTCATTACCTGCCTTTCCGTCTTTGTCGTCGACAGTAAGAAACTCCCAATTTATCCAATCAAATAAACACCATCTAATAGATTGCTTAGTGGGCATTTCCAACACTCTCCTTACAGTCCTTGGTTTCGTCGTCGGTTTGGCCCTCTCCTTCCGAAGCAGCACGGCATACGAACGTTATTCCGACGGTCGAAAATCCTGGACAATCGTCTCCGTACAATGTCGAAATCTCGCTCGTTATATCTGGGTCCACACAAATGAACGCGAAGGTGAGGAGGGAAAACAGGACTTGCTTGCAAAGGTCACCGCCATCAACATGATTCTTGCATTTGCCGTCTCCCTCAAGCACAAGCTCCGTTTTGAGCCATACGCCCACTACCCAGATATCCACAGTCTCGTCAGTCACCTTGACACATTCGCCAATGCCGCGCACAAGGAGGAGAATTTGGTAGAGCCAAAAAAGAACATTTGGAAGAAAACTGGGGAATACCTTGGTCTCACCATGGCAAGCAGCAACCCTCGAAAAGTCCTCAAGCGCGCAGATGCCCCACTCGGCAATCTACCCATAGAAATCTTGACATATCTCAGTGCCTACATTGAAGAAGTAACCAACAACGGAACCATGAAACAGGCAGTTGTTGGAAGTCAAATGCGTAAGGTTCCTATGACGAAAGTCCCTCCTAGACCAAGCTAATCTCAATAATA
Organism: Calycina herbarum; assembly: GCA_001414485.1. Taxonomy (NCBI): domain Eukaryota; kingdom Fungi; phylum Ascomycota; class Leotiomycetes; order Helotiales; family Pezizellaceae; genus Calycina; species Calycina herbarum. The sequence continues at coordinate 32,480 of LLEY01000128.1, forward strand.
GTCGTTTGTCTCGCAACCTTGAGCGATGCCCAAGCCAATGCCGAACGTGTTCTTACCACCCCTCTTCCTGTCGGTTACAACATCTTGATCTCGCAAATCGTTCTCCTCTACATCTACGTGCTTCCCTTCCAACTGTTTTCCTCACTCGGCTGGATCACCATTCCCGGTACTTTGGCCGCCGCATACATCATCATGGGTTTGGCAGCTATTGGAAACGAACTCGAGAATCCTTTCGGAAACGACGTCAACGATCTTCCTCTCGACACATACTGCAAGGAGCTAAGCCAGGAATTGGATGTCTTGATGAGCGTCAAGGCCCCACAATTCGGAGATTTCCTCACCAAGGCTGCCAACAACCAGGTACTCTGGCCATTGAGCTCCAGTGGATATGATGAGTGGAGGGAGCGACCCGAGGCCGACATTCGAAGCGCTTTGAGAGCGAAGGTTGTTGCTGCCAAAAGCTCCTATTCCTCGTCCTCTGGATCCGAGAAAGCTGGGCGTCCAAGTTTGAAGGAGAGAATTGGCATGCAAGTTTGATCTTGATCAATTTGCTGTCATTAAAAGTTATTTTGTTTGATTACACTGGTCGTTGGGGGAAAATACCACGAATGGATAGATATATTGAGCACAGCAGAAAAGATTGCATCATCCAATCGTCACGTTCACCTCTTGTTTTTACACTACTGCGATTTGCGAGCGATGGAGGATCACGATCACCAATACATAGCGAGGGCGTTCTTTTTTTTTGTGTTGCTATTTATGGCTGTGCAGATTGCGCGAGGTACATAGTTTGTATTTGTATCGGATGCATATTACTGGCATACGTTCCCTCTCTGGTTGAGGGTGCTTTCCCCGATGGGGATTGTGTACTATTTGCGGAACTGAAAACAGTGGATTTTTTAATGTTTTTTTCTCAAACCAAATCGTGTTCCTCTCTGTGTTCGTAAGAGTGTTTGTGATTGTAAGCAATCCTTTTTAATGCTAGCTTACTTGTAAACTACTGGCTTAGTCGCTACTAGCTCACTTGTAAACTACTAGCTTACTTGTAAATTACTAGCTAACTTGTAAATTACTAGCTTACTTATAGACTACTAGCTTACTTACTAACTACTAGCTAACTTATAAGCTACTAGCTTACTCGCAAATCACTAGCTAACTTATAAAATACTAGCTTACTTATAAACTACCAGCTTACTTATAAACCCTCGCTTACTGATTAGGTTACCTTACGAGCTAGAAGTACTACGAGCTGGAAAATATTAGCTTAATTCGTGAAGTACTTACTGGCTTACCCACTTACTTATCCCGTGGCTAAGAATCTCGAGATGTAAGGTCATCCATCATCCATCATGTCTGCATGTGAAAAGTCCCCTTTGCGGTTTGTTGTCCTTGAGTTGAGCCGGAGGGAACATTTGGAGTGATATTACACAACTTTGGATTCTTATTCTTAGGGAGTGAAGTTGGGCTTGTAAGCTTGTAATTGTAAGCTTGTAATTGTAAGCTTGTAATTGTAAGCTTGTAATTGTAAGCTTGTAATTGTAAGCTTGTAATTGTACTTTTGTAATTGTACTTTTGTAGGTGTGAGGTTGTGGGGAGAGAATGGGGGGGTTGGTGTGTGGGTCGGTGTGTGGTTTGGCGAGGGCTAAAAAGTTGGGATTCCTGAGTAGAGGATGGATGGGTGGGGTGTTTACCGCACCCGTTGAGGAACGTTTTTTTTTTTGTTTTTTTTGTTTTTTTCATGGAGAGAGGAGGGGAGGGGATTGCTTAGGGTGTTTCTGAGGGTGGATGATAGAAAGAGAATAGTGTCTTCCTTTTTTTTCTTCTTTCTTTTTTTTTTTATGCCCTTTCTTTGCTTTTTGGGAGTTGGGATTTGCTTGTTTTGGATGGTTTTTTTTTTTGGTGTTCGGGTAGAGAGAGAGAGAAGGATAATTTTGTGTTTTCTTCTTCTTCTTTTCTCTTTTCTTCTTCTTTTTGGGGGAGGGGATGGTTGTGGAGGGTTTAGTAGTAGGAGGGTCAGGTCTTGATTCGAGGGTGGTGTGGCGAGGTTGGAGTAGGAGGTTTGAAAGAGGAGGCATAATTACAGGATACGGTTTTAATCTAAAATAGGGACTTTGGAATTTTGGATGCTGTTGATGGGAGTAGGAGCCTTAATGAGGTTTCTGTTATAAGAGTCTCACTCTAAGGAGATAGGTGGATAGAGGGCGAGAAAGGGGGTTTTATAAGTAGAAGTTGGGCATGTAGTAATAGGTTTAGTAAATATACGAGCTGAGACGTTGTGTAAGAGATATGAGTGGGTGTTTGTTAACCCTTTTTGAAACAGGACTTCTTTGGAGGTTTAGTAAGATTGTTTTCATGCTTAGTTATGAGGACTTTTAAACCTCTTTTCTTACCTCTTGGAGCTTTTCCTCCCTCCCCCCCCACAAGATGTTCTCGAGTGTATTGCCTTCCAAATTTGAAACTTGCGAGTCTCGTACGAACTGCTCTGGGAGTTCCGATCTTGATGTGGATGCCCAGCGTTTTCATCGCATATATTGGAAAAACACTTTGAGCTTCACTCTTCGTTTCAGGGAGAGATGCGGAGCGAAGATGATGTTGTATCGTTATATTGCCCGAGAACTGTTGGGAGAATGTGAAACTCTACCTCTCCATTCTTCTAAACGTTCTCGCATGATATTTTAAGTTGTCACGAAAATCCAGAGGCTACTCCGGGTAAAGCTCGGGACTCTTACGTAGAGCTTTCGGCACTTTGAACTTGGAGTTTGTTCGTAGGATTGACAGATTTGAAGGTAATAGTTGATTTGGCGAGAGCGAGAGTGTTAAAGCGGAGAGAATTCAAATCGAGTCGTTTTGGTTCCTGGGAGTGGGAGGTCGTGTTGCTTCGGAAAGTGTATAGTGGGAGATTGAAAGGACGGGAATTAGAATTTAGTTCCTTGATATGAGCGTTTTATTGATTCTTTGATTCAGTAGGGGGAACAGTAGTAGCAGATCAAGAAAGAAAAGTTTTTCTCAGGTAATTAATGTTGGGTTCTTTGAATTGTTGGTGTTGCTATATTTTTGTGGCGATCAACGAAAACGATGGAAGGTCACGAGAGTTATCCAAAACCAACTATCATATCAGGGGGTCTAGCAGTATCCCAACACTCCTTCAGAGTACGGGGTTCCAAACTGACAACATGTTCTTTCACTGAAAGAGTTCGTGTTGATACGAGCTACTGGCTGGAAATGTTGGTGGCTTGTTGTACAAGATTCTGGAAGGGGGATCGGCATGTGATATTCTTTAGTAACAATAACCACAGGGTTAGTCACTTCACGAGATTCGTTATTTGAGAAGAAGAAAGAAAACCCAGAGGCCAGTGATGAAGTATGGATAATAATAAAGAACGAAAAAAGTATATATTCTTGGATCAGATCTGAATGAGTCCATCTTCCCAACTAATTTCGCTGAAAGACACAACCACATCCCTCACCAAGCTTTTGTTTACACTATACACAACACCCCCCAAAAACTGTCGGACATGGACGGCTACACCCAAGACGACGATGCTGTAATCAAACGGTAATTAGAAAAGCCAGCATACAAAATGAACATAGACTGGGCAGAAACAGGAAATGGGATCGCTCCAGTACCTGCAGAAAACCCACAGCTGTATAGGCTTCTTGAGCTATTCGTCGAGGAAATTGCACGTGGGGTTTAGGGCCCACCAGCACACGACGATGGGCAAGGATTCGGGGCGCAACCAACAATAGATTATCTTCGCAAACCCCTCGATCGTCATCCCAAAAGTTATTGGATCAAGAACTAGAACCCTGAGGATTTTATAGGTGGTGTGGGCTCAGGCGAGTAAAGGTCGATTTTGTGCTAATATATACAAGAGTTCATCGTATTCGCTTATTCTTCTTTACCTAGGGTATTTGGATTTTTCGATTGCTGGTCTATTTCCGTCTGTTCTTACAACCTTCTTCTTTTTGGGTCTGCTCTAGGTTTTGTATTGCTTTTGCCACCGGCAGTTTTACACACTTGTTAATAAATTAAAAACAATCTTCCTGAAAACATCTTATGTGGCCCTTAGCCTTTCAAGAGACCTGATGCTTCTGTTCCAACACTTCAACAACACTGCCTTATTCCAGGGGTAATTCAGGCACAGTGTGGGCAAGGTTTACTCAACTACTTAAGTAGTACTCTGAGTTACCCAGAGTAGAGTAGAGTAGAGTTTGAGTGGCAACTTTATTGAGTAGAGTAGAGTAGGTACTTAAAGTACTTAAAGTAGTACTCTAAGTAGTCTATAAATAGTATATAATCTGAAATTAAGTAGTTTCTAATCATTTCTAAGGCTTATAAAGCTTATTATTATATATATCATTAATTAAATATATAAATAATATATAGATATTGTTATATAATTAATAGCTAATTTATTTAAGTTATTATTAAAGAGGTTACGTAGTATAGAGGGGGGTAAGGAGAGCTCGCTTAAGATCGCGGCAGCCCCGGAACGCCACTCCGATGCCAGCCCGAACCCCGGCCCGACTCGGCCCGCACTACTTAAGTAGTACTCAAAGTTACTTGGAGTACTATTGAATAGAGTAGAGTAGGTACCCACTACTCTACTCTACTCTACTCATTTCCCACACTGTTCAGGCAATGGAAGACATTATTAAACCGAAATACATGCCATCTCCTCATTTGAAATGAATCTGTTTGTGCTTTTTAGAATAATGTCTTTTCTCTTTAGCAGCTCCCCTCACTTCACAATCGGGGTTGATAAAGACAACAATCGAATCAGCTGAAAGAATGTCATCAACCTCGTCAAAGACAGCATAACAAAGCCACGAGACAACATTATTGTGTGGAGTTTAAAAGGTAAAAGGGAACTAGGACTTTAGAGCCTAGACAATCGCAAAAACCAACCCTGACTCGAAGAATTTGACATTAGCCCAGACTAGATACGTTAGACGAAAGAATGTTCCACTCAACCCCCCTCGAAACAAGTGGCCGAAGCTTCCAGCACGACATCTCCAATAACCTCCCCCTCCGCCCTAACACCTACAACTTGCGTCTCTTTCCCTCCCTCTTCTCTTTGGAAACTGCTGTTCTCGCCGCCAAAATCCAAGCAGAGCCCCTCTCCACACAACTTCTCTCCCTCCCTATCCTAGTTAACAAACCAAGCCCAGAGCACATGTGGACAATAGCAAATAACTACTCTTCCCTCTTCGACACCCTATTCTTCCACAACACCCTAACTCCCCACATCTCTATAGTATTTCAACCAATGAACATCGAAGGATATTACTCACCCACAAACAAAACAATATACATCTCTACCAATGTATCTTGGGAGCGAGCAAAGGTAGGTCATGCAGGCAGTGAACTTCTCTCTACACTACTTCATGAGATGATGCATGTTTTCTTTCATTTTTGGGGCGATGAAACACTTATGCAGATACCAGCGAGTGCGGGTGGGATAGGGAGAGGAGGCCATGGGCGCGTGTGGCTGATTGTATGGTTCTTGTTGAGGGGGCGTGGAATCTGTTGCATGGGATGGGGATGGTGGGTTTTATGGTTAACTGTGTTGTTTTTGATTCGGTTTGTATTAGTATGTTTCAAGAGGGCTGGAGAGCTAATGTAGAGGAAATGAGGAGGTGGGGTGCTAATGATGAAATGGTTAGGAGATGGGGACCTGGAGGGGAGTGGGGCGACGCAAACGTAATGACTGAGAGCATGAGGGAACATTTTGCTTGGGTTGTTGGTTGAGGTGAGAGTTTGGTAAGTGCGTTCAGCGTTTCTTGTCTTGTTGTCAGGAACTGCTGAAGAAACCGGATCGAAACCTTCAAGTACCCAAAACAGTAAGTCAGTCAGGTAAGATAACACCCGAATACCTTGCTCACCGTGAATCGAAATAAAAAAGTATCACATCTTTCAACGAACAGTAAGTCCACGATAAATAATAATGCAAGATGGAGAAAATTGAGACCAACGTTTTGACTTCATCCCAGAAAGTGATTTTACGGCTATTTATAATCAAAAACATAAGAACTCACTAAAAAACCCTTCCCTGATCAGCATGATCAATCCTCAACCTCCCCAACAACCTTAACCCTCACACCCAAACTCCCAGGCATAGACTCGGCTAAGAAACAATCCCGCTTCAAGTCAACATCTCGCTCCCTAATAGTATCAAAAAGTTCGAGTTCGAAACGGCGGAAAAGCATCGCGAGGGTGATGTATAACTCTGTGTATGCGATTCTATGTTTTTTTAGTTTCTATTCTCATAAAATTAAGATGAGTGAAGATGGGGTTGAGGCAGAGGGGGAAAGCAGGTACTAACTCCATGCCGGGACATTTTCTGGGCCCTTTGTTGAAAGCAAAAAAGTATTTCTCCAGTGGTGAGTTGGCTGGGTCCGGTTGCCACCGTTCAGGCTTGAAGGTTGTGGGTGAAGGATATATTTCGGGGTTGTAGTGAGTGTCACGGATAGAGAGAGAGATTGGTGTCTGGAGTTGGTGGTTAGGTTTGTTTCATTTGGCTGGGAAAGGAGTGAGATTCGATGGAGAAATGTATGAGAACGTACTTTTGCTGGAATAGTCCAGTCTTTGTATTGAAGCGGTGTTGGTGGAACCATTGGTAAGCGAGAAGAAATGGGTGATGCTATCCTCAAACCCTCTTTGATAATTGAAGTCTAGATTCTCATCAGCATTCCTTGTCTCGAATGGGAAAGCATAAGACTCACCAGCCAGACCAACTCTTTCAGGGTCTTATAATCCGGGATTTCAGATTTGTTTGGGATGGCCTTCTTCAATTCCTCCTTCAAGTGTTCGAGAACGTGGGGGTTGGATAAGATATGGAAAGTTGTTGAAGCAATAACACGTGCTACAGTGTCACCACCGGCTCCAATAATTGCAAAGCCCTCTGACCCAATACGTGCTACTGTTTTTTCTTCTGGGGGTAGATTGGAATCAAGGATGATTTGAAACAATTCCGGGCGGTCTTCCTTGGACATCTCCCATTTTTCTTGGGATGTAGCTGCAAGGAAATTCTCTGCTCGTTTATGCATATCCTTTCACCGTCAGCAATTTGCCATTTCAAAACAAGAGTATGATATAACTCACATTTTGCAAGCTCAGCAGTCTTCCAAATGTAGGGTTGACAGTTTTTATAAGAGACAACGGGATGTAGTCTACCAAACCGATCAAGAAGGGGAACTGTTTAATCAATGGCGTGAGGGCCGCAACAGCTTCGATGGTACTGGCCCATTCCTCGGCATCCTTTTCGTTTTTCTGATATCCAAAAGGTCCACCAAAACTCATGCTACCAAGTGCATCAGTTGTATATGCAAGCACAGTATTTCGCATCACTATCGCTTCATTGTTTTCATAATGATGCGAAAAATTTCCGGAAAGAATTTCGAGTTGTTTCTTTAGTGTGGATTCAGAAGCGGCTACTGATTTGGTGGAGAAGAACGGGCTGTTGGCCTGTCGACGTTTGCGATGGAGATTGTGGTCAATTGTTCCGAAAGCTGCTGGGTATCAGCACAAAAGCTAAGCTGTAATGACTGATATAATTACATCCTAATGGCGCACCTGCCATTTGAGCTGCTGGTGGCCATTTATCACGATGTGTTGGGTTCTTGGCATAGAGCACCTCATGCCAATCTGAGTCTTTCACATGAATCTCATTGGGATTGATGCGAACGATTGGACCTGGATTTCGTCAATTAACCTATATCTTCACAGAAAATCCAAAGACAAAATACCGTAGACATCGTGCATTCGCTCAACTTCCCAAACGAATTGCCCCGCATCCCCTTTCACAACATCATAATAAAACTCGTACCATTGAGTCGCGGCTGCCAATTTCGGACCGGGAAAAGCGGCAAGGGGGTGGAAGTAAAGCCTATATATCACTAGATACACATAGTAAACAGAGAAGAGAACCGCAAGATACGGGAGGAGCCAAACGATGGCGATAGACCACATCTTGAGGTTGAAGATGGACGTTCACAAGAGAAAGAAAACGTGGGCGGCCCGAGGAGCTGGACTTTAAACCAACTGGAGGGGGTTTCCCAGCAATCCGGTTCCCCCGGCTGAAATTTCTAATCTATTCAGTATGTTATCGACATCCCGGGACGTGCAGCGGGTATTATTGAAAGCGGGTATCAACAGCAGCGGGAACAAACCTGCAAGGTCAGCCAAAAAGGGACAGAGGTTGTTGGTTGGTTATCTTTTGGATATCGAAAGTAAAAGATTTGTGCTTAATTATCATTGGAAGTATAGATCCGCTTTCAGATGGCGATTGTTGGTAGAAATTGCGAGTTGGAAAAAGGAAGTAAGACCTGCACGGACTATGGGGCAATTGCTTCTCCGTAACTGGCTCAGAGCACGTACGTCGTACGTGCATATATTGCTTTTCCGGCCAAGTATGCCCGCTTCCAGTTGAAGCCGGGCCATTTGTAGTTGATCCCGATCGTTGCGTTTTATGTATCATTGGATTGATCAGTTGGGTTAAAAGATCATTCTCTCATCGTCCACCGATATGCCGGATAACACCCCTAGTTTGATTACCAACAGGTCTGAGTAAACCCAAGCGGAGTGTTGGTTGGGTGGTTCTTGGCTCAGCAACGGATCTGGTGATCTTCTTCGAGCCAATATCCTAACTCAGACTAGCGCTTCTTGCTTCCTACATCTCTTGGCGCTTCCTTGATAATTTCATCCAATTACAACAACACTATGTGGCTTGCGATGAAGAAATACTTGTGGCTTTTTGATCAAGTTCTATCAATCAAAAAAATTCATCAATGGAGTACTCGTCGGCTTATGCGTAGTGTTGTTAGAATTGAGTAGTATTCGAACTATTAGGTTATCGAATCGATTATTTATATTGTTTTGAGGAGGCTCTACGAGGAGGCCAAAAAAATCCTAAGCTAATAAATTATGTAACTAATACTACAACTCACTTATAATAAAACAACACGCATAGGGCGACGAGTACTTGCTTTGTCGTCACTTGGTTCTGGGTTGGCATTGTTTTTATAGAGCATTGCTCTGCGGTGACGTAAAAGACTTCTGTATTTGTTCCTCTGCTTACACTCTAATAAATAATAGCATGTTTAGAAGAGATTAGGAAAAGACCTTGAGAAATCTAGAATGAGAACTTGATAGCTAATTAATAATAGAATGAAGTTGCATCTAGTTGTATCTAGTTTAATTCTGATGTTGTAGTTTGTTATTCATTTTATACCAATGGGATTTTTTTCCTGTTCCCTATAGAGAAGCGCCATGGATTGTTAGAACAGCGGCATCAGCCTAGTCATTGTTGCTCTTTTGCTATTATTTAGGGGATGTAGTTAGGGAAGCTAAGAAACACCAGAGATGATATTTCAATGGTTTGTCTGCAACGTCTGCTCTTTCAACCACAAAGGCTTGGTTATTTAATTGAAAACAATCTACTGCAAAAGTCAAATTAAAGCGCAGAATAAAAGGTCTGCTTTCTTTGTTCAAAAATTAGAAAGGATTGGTGTATCCGCGAAGCTCTTTAAAGTAAAAAGACAGTAATTCATTCTAACCTCACCTCTTTTTAGAATTCTGGTAAAATAAATACATACAGGTTTTCTTTCAAAAGCATAACTAAAAACAGAAGAAAGTTGACTTGAAAGTTGGAATGTGATAACAGAATTGCAGTCAAGTGCAGGCACGTAGGAACCATCTTGAATTCACTTGAAAACATCTCGCTTAATTTCGGCACAAGGCACAACAATATTCCAATTTCTGCCTGCCTAACTATGATGAGTGTCAATTTCGGAACTCCAAAACCAGAATCAGTCCCCCACTGACTATCCCTCCAGCCTTCACGCACTCATGGGCTGTTGGCGAATGTTGAATCCAATTCGCGTTCCTCCCCCTTCCCCAGGTAATTTGCACATCTTTTCTCTTGCGATTGTCAACAATGCTAATCTCGCAATTCACTCAGGTTGCTTCTGGAAGGTTCTCCGTTATATCTCTCCCACACCTTGAGCTGTTACTCTAGGTAATATCCCTACCTGGCTCTGCCTAGCTATGATGGCTAACCTTAAGAAGTTTCCGGTGAGCGGATCGCCAAATTCTGCGGCCATGTCTCAAAATACAGCTAAGAAGCTCCTCCCCAAGCGCCGAGGCTGTAAGGAAGATATGCCTGCCATCAAGATTGTTCCCTACGACCCTCATGTGCCCTTTCTCGTCCAGTTCACAGCATTAAATCTCAAGGAGCCGACAGCGCGATGGATCCAATTCTTCGGCGAACATACCCCCTATTACGCGAACACCCCACGAACTTTCCAGAAATTTGAACTTCTTCCACCAGAGATTCGCCTCAACATCTGGGAGCTGGTTGCCAAAGAAGAGCGGGGACGGGTCATAAGTGTTAGCAGGCAGTTGAAGCCAAAAGAAGCGAACAACACTTCTTTTAAATGGACCACCGTCGTTGAACAATCGTTTCCCGGCATGCTCCGCGCATGTTTCGAGTCTCGCGCGGTCATCCTCCGAATCCGGAATTACCACCTGGGTTTGGGACGATCTTTTTCGAAACTGATTATAATTGATTACTTGACCGACGCCCTCGAAATGGATTGGGAAATTGTCTGGGGCTGGCGACAAACGATGCAACCAGATGTCTGCCCAAATCTCCGGTATCTAAAGATAAACTATCGCAATCCTTTCTTGGTTGTCCATCTTGCCAATATCTTCATCATGTTCCGGAGTTTGGAGGTCTTGGAGCTTACCAATACGAAGCCTCTGGAAGAGTGGAACGAAACCTACAAGAAGGCACTGGGTTTTCCGCTAAAGTCTAGCAGTAGAATCGTACACAATGCTGCTGCAATCATACGAAAGGGAATCTTTGGTCCGACAAAGTATGCGATATTAGCCCATCTCGATTCTAGTTGGACTCCTCCGAGGGTTATATTCAATAACGCAGACTTATTTGGCTTCGCACGACCGGAACCTCCGCCTACAATGTCGCTTGATCTTAGGGTTGAGGTATTACGTCTTCAAGAAGACGCACGTATGTTTCCCTTCGGAAGTAACTCTCCAGGCACAAAGAACTGTCCATGTAAGAGGTTGGGTCCCTTGAAATCCTTTTCCACTTGATACATTTCCCTCTTGGGGTCGTTTGTCTTGTTTTTTGGGGGGTGGGTGGTGGGAACTTGATATTGATAAATTATGGCTTTGAAGAGGTTATTATAAAAATTTGGGTCAGAGTGATGTCTTTTCTAGTAGGAAAGCCAATGGAAAGAATTGATAGTGTATCTAGAGGACTCCCGAATACTAAATACGAATTCTTTTGAACAATTGATACTAATTAAAGTGCTAAAAGAGTAAAATTTATAGGATAACAGAATTCAATTCTGAAACTTACTACGAAATCCAGGTAATTAATATTAGTTATTCCTAACAGCCCTAGTTAAATCTGTACAATGAACTTCATTGTCCTAGACTATTAATAAAAACGATTCAGTTAAGCATTGTTTAAATATTAGCAGATGAACTGGTTCCACTGAATTATTATTTTTAATCAAAATACCACGTATTATTTAATATTAACCAACAGGTTATAGACAATCAAATTGAATATTTGGTGTTACAAGGATGAAGGCACTAAAATCGCCTTAAGCTCACTTCCTTAAACTCACTTCACATGTATAAATAAATAAGCCTAGGTATGAGATATAATAGACGATGAATCATAGCTATACTAGGATACTTATCGATTACTCTTTGCCTAAAGATCTTCGACAATCAATTCCGTTGTATAAACTTCAAAAAGTAAACAAATACTGTTGTAGTAGTATAGTATACTTTTACAAATTTGCTCGCGGGTACGCTAAACAATGGCATGTTATACTACATTTAGGACCTTTCTAATTTCATAAATCATTTTGCGTAACAATTGCGATACAATTGGCAAAAGTTGTCTGCATGGAAAAGGGGCTCGCTGTGGAAATTAAAAGCGGCAGCACTACTTCGGAACTTGATTGTTCTAGACACCTGGGTTGATACTCTTAAATTGTTCCAAGTGTGCAGGATAATAGAAAGTTGGAACAACGAGAGCTAGGTCCGTAGGCTTTTAAAGTCCATCGTGAGAGGGGGTGAGCCACGTGTTACCCACAGGGGTAAAGAGAGTGGAGACGACTCTTTCCTTATTTGGCGTTAGATGGAACACCAACCACATTAGCTGAAACACGATGAAATTATTCACGTCCCACAGGTTGGATTTTCCTCCGTATTTTTCAGACCCCACGAGTTGGATCCTCTTATAAATTCTTTTACAAGGATTATTTTCAATAAATCGAGGGGCTTGGCACAGCCCTAACGTGAGAGGGCAGGGTTTACGAGCTGTTTGCCACTTTCTCTCGAGTTGTTGCTGTGCCGCCTGTGCCCTCGGAATAATGATTTACGTACTTGCCTTGTTTACCGATACTCCCCACGGGGATTAAGTATCGATCTGAACCCCTTGGTGTTGTGTTTTAGTTTTCATCTTTCAGTTTTCGAACATCAAATCTACTCACCGCCAAGTTTCACAATCATTCAAAACATCACATTCCATCGTCTGCTAGTAAGGTGTATTTTGGCACAACCTTCAAGGCTGGCTGCCGCCTGTTTTCGAAAATTTACAACAAAATAATTGGCAATCATGGTCGACTTTGTTTCCATTATCATTGCGGTGGTTTCTCTGGTGGGATCTTTAATCGCTGCTGGATTTACGGGATGGGTCTCTTTCTACATCGACCAAGTCAAGCGGCGTTCTGAAGCAAAAGCTCTGATTCACAAGTACAGAGACCCTCTGACGCTAGCAGCGTACGATCTGCAGTCACGACTTTATGGTATCGTCCAATTCAACCTCCTTCACTATCACGATGACGAGGAGAAAAAGGACCTCATCTATGTTTACTCTGCCTTTTTGGTTGGACAATATTTGTCGTGGACCTATATTCTCCGACGCCAAGGTCAATTCTTGCGTCTTTCCACAGACAAAACCAACAAAAACCTAGATGAGATTCTGAGCACAATTACAGCAGAGTTCAGTTATGACAATCGCCAAGGGGAGAACCCGTTTATGCTTTGGAGAGGGCAGCAAATGGCGATAGGGGAGCTGATGACAAAAGAAGAAGAAGGACAACTCTACTGCATGGGATTTGCAGCCTTCGCCCACAGGTACCACACTGAGCCAGAATTCAAGAAATGGTTCCACCCGATTGAAGTGGGGATTTTGGCTCTCGTTGATGCACGGGCTTCGGAAAATCGGATCGCGACTTACAGGCTGCGACGAGTACAGCATCTTTTGATAGACTTGGTTACTCTGTTGGACCCGGAGCGTCTGGCCATGTCCGGAAACAAGCAGCTCAAAGTGGATGCTGCGCATGAGTGCAAATGTGCCGGATGTCCAAGTCGCGAAAAGGATTATCTTGTTCCGCAAGCCACGAAGCTTCCTGTGTAGCGATAGACACTTGATTGTTGTTGTATTGGGTTTCCGGTCAGTGGCAGCATTAACGGTACACTTCCCGCAAACATGTGTTCTACTCAGTGGGTGGTTGGTTGATGAGGGGTGTATCTTCTGGTTGGAAAAGAGTATGAGGAGCATTTACATGCGCATTCCTGTACAATTACCTTTTTGTAACGTGGTGAAGGAAAGCGTTGGATAGAAAATATCTGAGTGGCAATTAAAATAGACCGGGAAGAGCTAGGTCCAAACAAGGGGGCTTGAAGAAGATTCCAGCTGGAAATTATGATGGAAGTCGAGCATTAGACAATGGGAAATTTCGATTAAAAATACCATGTATATTAACACTCTTCCAAAAAGCCAAAAAAATTTGGAAAAAGAACCCCTTCAATTTATATGGAGGGGTAGAGGTTATATACTAGTTCCATTTCGACAGCAGTAGGACACCATCAGCGAAAGTCTCTGCTCCAGCAACAATTTCCCGGTTCCCCTTCTTGACCTTTTTCTGATGACATATTTATTCCACAACTTCTTAAATTCCACTTCTTAAAACCAAATATTTGCCAAAGGACAGACACGTGATAGTCACATGATTAAAAGAGATCGAAATTTCAGGAGTGTCGACACATGAAAGCTTCGAGAGAGGGGAAAAAGCACATATCTTCCATTTGAGATATTATCTATGGATAGAGGTAATTACTAAGCTGAAGGAGGCGGCATGTCCACGTGATAAGATCTGAGATCATGCCCGCCGGCATATCCACCGCCCGTCACTGTCAGCACGAATACTTCTCCAAGAACCCCGATTTCCTAAGCTGCATCCAACAACTCTTCGTTAACATGTCAAAAGAAAAGAGAAGCAAAGGAGCATGCTGGACCTGTTCGTTTCGTCGCAAAAAGTGCGACGAGGCTCTTCCCATTTGCTCGGTCTGCGCGTCGCTTTCTGTGCCATGTTTTGGGTATGAACGGAACCCATCCTGGGCTGATGGAGGGGAGAAACAAAAGGCCAAGGCAGAAGAACTTCGAATTATTATTAGGGAAAGTGCAGCTCTGAGGCGCCGTCAAGCAAAACAGAAGCAGCAAATGGTTGCGACAAATCCGAAATTCAAAAACAAAAAGGTCACAAAAGGTAATGATATACGGGCTTCAATTCCCATCTGCTATGAAAATCGTCTAATCATCAGCTAGACAACCCGGCAGTTGAGAATTGGCCTTCACAACCCGATATCGCCCTCGAGATATTCGGCCCCACGTTCGACAACGAATGTGGACTCAAGTCCGAATCTGAAGCCAAGTTGTTGAACGATTTCCTTGACATTGTATTTCCCAGCCAGTTCCCATTTTATCATGCTTTAGAATCAAATGGTGGCCGTGACTGGCTGTTGCCATTCATATTAGAAACCAAACCCCTCTATCTTGCAGCTATCAGCATGGCTGCCTACCATCAACATCTCGGACCCGAAGTGCCCAGAGTTGAGCGCCTGGAAAAAATGCAGAAGTATTATTCTGTGGCTTTACTAGATATGCGGCAACACTTGGAAGCTTTCAGGCAAGAAGAGAGAACAATGTCTGTAGAAGGAAGTATTGAGGTTCTTGCTTGCATAGTGTTTCTCATAACTCTCTCAGTAAGTGTCAACTTCCAGAGGAATTTCATCGGTTGCCTATGGATTTCTGATTACTTTTCAAACATCAGGTCTTCGTTTGTGGTTTTGACCAAGGTTGGCAAATGCATCTTCATGCAGCCTCCAAAGTGCTTACGGGTTTGAACAACTTCTGCGCAGAATCCAACGAAGGTGGGTGTTCTTCGAGTTTTCATCCTTTCCAGATTCTTCGAGGGAGGGGCAGATTATGTTTCCTCTTCAAGACCTTAATGGAAATAGTAATGCTGACTTCGAAATCTTCCACAGTGCGAAAATCATCATCGCTTGTTCATCGTAAAGCACACCACTTCTTTACAGCGGCCATATCCTGGTACGACATTCTTTCCTGTGCGTCATCTGGGTCCCCCCCTTCGGCTCCATTCACATGTCTTTCTGGTAAAGCTGCCTTTCTTGATTGTGGATCAGTGATAGGCTGCCACAACTCAGCAGTAGTGGAGATTTACTATATTGCAGAACTACACTTGCAACAGAACATGTTCGACGAGCCAGAAAATATCAATAGCTCCCAACTAAACACTCGCTCAGTCCAAATCCGAGGTTCTCTGGAGCGCATTTTGGACAAATATTCAAGTCAAAATCTTGATACAGACCTCGGAGAAGCCCCTCTGGATAGCTTAGCAGCTTATAGACAATCTGCGATTACATATATTTTTGCTTCCGCTGCAATTTTATATCTCAATGTGTCCATTTTCAAGCATTCTTCGGGTACACATCAGATATTTGAAAGCGTGGAAAAAACAATTGTGGCCATAAGAAATCGTGGACTTAATGACCCAGCAATCTTAGGGACGCTGGGCTGGCCCTTATGTCTTGCCGGTTGTATGGCCGCTGGTAACCAACGCACTTTTTTCACGGAACTTTTCAACAACATCCACAACGGCATGGTGACCGATGTCAGATACGAGCATTTGATAAGATGCTATACGATAATTGAGGAATGCTGGCGGTTAAAAAGCCAAAGACAGGATGGAAGCTATGAGCAAACTGTTTTGAATTGGAAGGATGCTATGGAAAGTGTTGATAAGGTGGTTTTATTGATATAGGCAACCTCTCAGCATTGATACAATGCTAAGCAGATCGAGCCAGCTGGAACTACCAGCTTTCATTTCCATACTACTGAACAATTCTGCTTTCAAATCATCATTTTGTATTTAGTTCGCTGAATTGGCTTGCTTTTTTGTTCTGATCCCCATCAGCCGAAGTGGGTCAATCTGATTGGTTGGTGGCCCCCTTTCTCGTTTCGACTTTCCATTCGCGAATCCCTCGTTTCGACCTTCCTCACTAGTTTGAGCCTCAGTATTTCAGAGAATCTGGTCATGAAGACGATTCAATGCCGTTTTGATTTCTAATATTCTTCAGCTTTCAACAGGGGAATCCGGGAATCGACGGAATCGGTATGAAAGTGGGAGAAGGTTGAATCAGCTTATTGTGAGTTTCTAGTATAAAACTACTCATTTCCCCCTTCCACAGATCCCCATCACTCGCCATTAACATCTCTTTACAATCTACACTATCACATTACCCTCTATACTCTTTTTACCTTAAGATGCCTTCTTACGTGGTTGTTGGTGCTTCTCGTGGCTTAGGTGTAAGTCAAAAATATCTCCAAGACCCCTATCTATTCCAACCCTGCTAACAAATCTCCCACATCAGTATGAATGGCTTCGAAACCTTAGTCAAGATCCAAACAACACAGTTATCGGACTTGCACGAACCCCCTCTCCAGTCGAAGAGCGATTGTCCAAAGACAAAGTCTCCAACGTCCATGTTCTCGCCGGTGACATGACATCTGCCAGCTCTCTCAACGCTGCCGCCGAATTAGCATCTACTCTTCTCCCTGGAAAGGCCCTCGATACATTGATTGTCAACGGGGCGCATTTGTCAAAGGCTTCAAACCATCTTCTCCCTTCTGTACTTGCAGGGGAGGAGAAGCTCGTACACGACGAGATGCATGGTAGTCTCGATGTCAATGTTCTCGGAGTCATGTACTCCATCAAGGCTTTTCTTCCTCTCATCTTGAAAGGAACTGTGAAAAAGATTATCGTAATAAGCACTGGCTTAGCTGATCTGGAAATCTCGCTGGTTGACGAAGGGATCTGGGCTGCGGTCGTTTATTGTGCTATTAAGGCAGCCATGAATATGATCGTTGTTAAATTTAGTGTGGAATTACGAGAGCAAGGCGTCGTGGTGTTGGCATTGAGTCCAGGTGTTGTTAATACAGCTGAGCAACCTCGTATGTCTCTCTCATTTCCCCAGATTGGACTTTCTCCTTCCTCTTACAATTAAGGGGCTGTCACTAACCTCGAAAATAGCTACCGAAGCAGAAAAGGCCATGGGAGCTGCACTTATGGCGAAGTTTCAGAAACAGGATCCGAGCTGGAAAGGACCCATGACTCCAGAGGAGAGTGTCAACATGCAAAAGAAAGTCATTGACGGTTTGACAATTGCTGATAGTGGCAAGTTTCTCAGTCACCACGGGGATAAGAATTGGTTGTAGGACTCTGTCATGTTGGTTTTACGAAGTTTATATTACGGCCTTTTACTCTGTTCGAAAATTCCTACTAGCCCATAAATACACGTCGGTCCTCAACCTAAGAACCATTCTATTGTTTTTCTTTTTCGTTTCGTTTTATAGAAGCAAATCACCAATGATAATTTTACCCGGAGTTATGAGTGGTAGAAACGGATTTGGTAGAGCCTTTTAGTATGCTCGGTTCTAAAATACCCCAAGTTCTGTATCACGAAATCTACTATGAGATATTTGGAAGAGTTTCCAAGTCTCGAGTTCTATAGGCCTTTCGAACCACCCTTCCCATCAACACTAAGCACAACCCCCAACGACATCTAAAACCCAATCAATAGTCAGCTGCACCTGACTCGCCATCGGACAATGATCAGCCTTGATACTGGTAACATCCACCTTCCTCCCACTCTCCCTCTCAATAGTATCAATCCCATCTTGTTGGTTCTTAGGTGGAATAGTCCTATCATCCTCACAAAACAAAAATGAGGTCGGGACGTCCTTATACCCAGCATAAGTCAACTCATCGGTTAAGCTGACAGCAGAATGGGATGTGAATCTTCTGATCCAAGCTTCTCCTTCTGCAAGTGGAAGATCGGAGAACGTGAGTTCAGCGGATCGGGTGATATTTACTTGATGTGCCCAGCCGTTTTCCTTGTGGTAAGTCAGTATTGTGCTTTTTAATCGTGGGGGGAGGGGCGGGAGAGGGGTCAACAAACATCAACAGTCGTTTGCCCTTGATTCTCTGGCGGTACAGTAGAAAGCATCCCATAAGTCGAACCACCAATTGGGACCACAATAGAAGTCATATACGCCAATCTCACTACCCCTCCTTTCTTCCCTTGCTTCTTTCTATCCTCTTTCGCCAATCCCTTCACGCTTTCAGTCCCAGGAACTCCTCCATACGAATGGGTGATGATAATGACATCCTTCCCTTCGTCGGCAAGATTTTCGATCTCGCTTGCGATGAGGGCGGCGTCGGTGTACATGGTTCCGGGAATGCCTGGTCCTGGATCTCCGGCTTCGAGGTTCACGGTTGTAAGAGGAATTCCCTTGATTTCGTAGCCTTTGGCTGTTACGGCGTCCGTTATTGATGAGTAGAATACGGGTTGTCCAAAAGCACCGGGGATAAGTAAGATCGATAGGTTGGACATTTTGGCAAGGTTGGAGTTATTGAAGGACTGAGATGGACTTGGTAATTATGATGAGAGGAGATGGCCTTTTCGAATGTCGAAACAGATGAAGTATTGATATCGAGGTACTGAATCAAAGTCGTTGTGAAGAGAAGAGGTTGAGTTCTCAAGTGCACTTGCCATTCCATTATATATCCCACTTCTCTGGATCTGATTCCTATAATTCCTAAGCATCTTGCCTCCAAGTTCCACTTTTCTGACCCTGCTTACAGGATTCTGATCTCTGTGGGAGTATTTACAAGATCAGAAATTTACTTTCTGACTGTCAGAATCCCACTACCGAAGCTCGGCGGCAGACACTTGCATATTTCAAGCGTCTGCGCCGCAATGATGTCCTTGTAGAGAATCACACTACATAGACTCGGTTGGAAAAATATAGCAAAGATATGACTACATGCGAAGGATGCTAATTAGCTATTCTCTCGAGTTTTAAACTTTTTGCTGGTGTTTGCGTCGTGGCACTTCCATGAAATGATGCCACTCCATATTCAGTATCCATGTATTTTAATGGGCAGTCCCTGTTTTTCAGGGATCAAATGCCATTTTACGGGCTCGCTTACCCTAACTTGATCAGGGCACTAGGGGTGCCAACGCCTCTTACCAGCAGAACTGAAGCTTTCAGTTCAATAACGCATTACAGCGTATTGCCCTATTCTCTCCATTCTTTTGACAGTGTGCTTTCTCCTCAACCAAATCAGGAAATGCATCTCTCCGTAAGCAGATTATTTCGCTGATCGTGAAATATTATTGTAGCCAATTATTTATGTTCACAATTAAGAAGGGTAGCGATAGTTCTCTCGAAGGGAAACCTTCTTATCGGGCGAAGGTTCCACCGAACGTTACGAGTTACAGACTGCGGGGCAGACGGCTTGTAAACACCCCGAAAAACCTAGGATAGCGAGACACAACTTGGGAAAATGTATCAACTGATAGAAACATTTGCATCATTTCGTCAGAGAGTATTTATGAACGCCGTGAAGATAATTCTTTATAAACATTAGTCACATTAAAAACACTCACTCATTCATTCTCCCTCTTAATATTCGCCTCCGGTGTAAACCTGCGGCCACTTCGAAGTACTATTAACAACAGGGTAATTGCTGAGCTCTGGGTAGACATCGGCCTGTTTGACTGTAAGTACAAAGACATTTTTCACAAAGGGGGCTGGAACTTACGAGATTTACCACTCCAGTAGCTAATTTAGGTACGTGATCCACGACTGGCTCCTCGGATGTGAGATTGATGGTGATGAATTGAGAAGTAAATCGAGATGGATCGCCGAGGAGGTAGTTGTGTGGGGTGATCATGACACCGGATTGTGCTGTGGTGAAGAGGGTGTTTGGGAGATCACTACGAAAATTAGTCGCTCATTCATGTTTGATAAATATCGTTGTGAACTTACCCAGTATGAGGAACATGGTGCATTCCCAGGTTAAACCATACAACCCTAAAAACAAGTTAGTATAAAAAAGAGGTATCATTCGGCCATGTAAAGAACCTACAAGTCCTCTTGATCAAGCGAATCACCATCAAAGAAATCACTAAAAACAACCAACGGATCATCCGGATCTTGAGAATTTCTCCCCAACGAAGATTTAGGCTCAGTATCTTTCTGCTTAGTAACATAAAGATTATGCTCCGCAAAAGTAGTGAGTTGTTTTGCAATGCTTGATTTTTGGATGGTGGAATGGATTGGGGAACCGAGACTGGGTGCGATACGGTAACCTCTGTACTCGCCCCATTTGTTGAGGGATTCCTTGTTCACAATATTAAGCATGGCGCCCGCATTTGCGGGCCAGTTGATTTTTCCTTCATCTTCTGTTGCCAGGAAGGAACGTTCCAATTTCATTGTGTTGCGTTGCTCTTTGAGCCAGGTGTAGTTGGTGGTTGTGGCGAGGACGGCGACCTCCTCGAAGCTGTTTGCTGTTCCTTGGATATCGAGATCAATCTTGTAGTTGATGACGTGATCGTGCTACTCTTGTCAGCAAAGCCTAGCTTTTTATGGATGTAATAAACATACCATGGATCCAGATAACGCATCGTGGATTTTGTACCCGTACTCTTCATTGTTTGGTGCCCATGCTCCTTGGATATATCCTGAAGCTCTTACTTTCATCTCAACAGTGCCATCAAGAGAAAAGACATAATCAAAGAAGTAATCGTAGTTTCCGATCGTTGCAATCCATCGGACGACGAGCTGGGAGTTCTTCACGACATTAACATACTTTGTGTCTGTGTGACGGGAGAGTGGAAAGCCAGCATCCTCTTCAAAGATACAGATGCTTCCAGGGTGAAGTGACGTTTTCCCATTCTCATGGAGCACGGTATCTAGATATGTTGCTGCGGCTGGGCAATCCCAACCTTTGACCAATGGCCATGCGCGGGTTCCAATTCCGTATGTCGTATCGAGATATGCTGTGCCAGATTGATGGGGGTCATTTCCAGCATAATGAGCATGTGCCTCTTGGAGGGCTAGAAAGAGTTAGAAACTCTTTTCTGATGAAGTTAGAAGCCTAAGCATACCAAGTTCAAAAACAATACGCTCGTTCAAGTACTCGATGTCGTGGAATGTCAAGCCAGAATCTCTGTTAAAGCCCAAGAAAAAAGAAAAGTCCATCCACTCGATGTAATTAGCATCTTTGTCAACGGCATATCGCTGTGCGAGTTCGACCAAAACCGGTGCTGGCTCAGAATCGTAAGCTGGAGCTTCTCCACGTTGTGAGGCACCTGCCCAAACACCATCTACGGTAAAGGGGTAGTGCTTAAGGCCAGGTTGCTCCCAGGCTGTACGGAGTTCTCCAAGTGTTGGGTAGAAGACATCGTCGTACAAAACCCCAAGAAATTTCCAGTTAGATGGATTGCGAGTCGTGATATCTGGGGAAGGTCAATTTGAAGCTCATTCACGATTGCGATTACATGGTAAGAAGTCTCGGAAGGAACATACCGAATTTCATCCAGATGCCTCCTGGGAGAAGAGTTCCAGTATCATAACCTTCTGTTGGAATGACGGATGGTGAGATCTGCACCTACTGTGAGCAATGTGACTTTGGTATTTTTATGTATAACATACCCAGTCAATGATTCGGCCCTCTTCTTTTACGAGAGGATCATTGTTGTAAAAGATGGCTGTATCGTTGGGAGATCCCGTAATGGTCTGTTTTGGTCAGCGAGATTTCGCATTTAGCCGCATTTGAAGAAAACCGCATCGAAGTTTCACTCACCCAACCAAAGAGGTCTGCCGTGATATCTGAAATATTGGCCATATAACTAAGCTCCCAATCGTAGATTGCATCGGCATCAGCTAGGAAATTTGGCATGATTCCGGAACCTTTTGAGTAGATATAATCCAGTGGCGCGATCGTGGTATGTTCATTGACTGGAATTGGACCAACAACGAAGTTTTGTGTGTATGCCGATTCGTTTGCACCAAAGAAGATCTCGACACGAGCATTCTTTATTGGCAATGGGCCACCGCCGTCCAGGTAGGCTAATGCGTGGGTCTTGTTTGGATGTAGTATCTCTGTGATACCAACGGTGTTATCCCATGGTCCAGCTTTGGTGTTTACGGTCAAGTTCAGTCCACTGGAGGTATACAGCCAGCCAAGTAAACCAACTACCTCTTCATTTTCTAAACTATTCCAGATGTTACTATGAGGAGCTGTGACAGATGGAACAGCTGAAGAAGAATTGAGGCTTCGGCGTCCCCATGGCGGCGTCAATATACTTCTGTGATCACCTGGCCGTGGGCGGGGAGATGCCTCAGTAGCTACAGAAAAGAGCACAGAGGCTAGGAACGCTCGAGAGAATGGAGACATTATGATCAAGACCGGGAGATGCGATGAGTATTCTCTAGGTGGAATTTAGTTCGCGGAGGAGCCCCGTACCTTTTATATCCTTTCTCTGCATCCGTGAGCCGGATCCCACGCTTGAAAAAAATAACATGAACAATCCCCCAGCTAATCAAAGCTGCACAAGCTATCTTTCGCATTGCTTCATCGTCTATCTCTCGGCATTCCAGAAAGAGAAGATATGGCATTCGAAAAGGAAGAATCGAAAGATGGGGGAACGAAAACCTTCAAGCATAACAAGCAAATTATCCTGGTAGACACCTTCCATGGTAATATGCAATAGACATCGGTACGCGCAAGGGGATGGCATGTTGCTTCCTTGGCAACTCCGACACTTCCGCCATTTGAAGCTTTGGATCTAAATTCCCTCTCAGGATGGAGTAGCCAGTAATTGTGTTGTTGAGATTCGAAAAGGAATAAAAGAAGGGTTCTACAAAACATACACAGCAGAAGCAGAGAGCAGACCGAAAGAGGTGATTTGACAACCATGAATCCCAAAAGACTCGGCCAGAAATCGAGAAAAGATGAGGACCCAGGGCCATGGTAAAGAACGATCTCGCGAACCAAGAAGAACGAAGAAAAAAGCTTGAACAAAAACAAAGTTCCACCCTTATCGCACTGAACTGCTTCCCCTCTTCATCCCCTCTTCTTGGTAACGAAAATTTGTTCTCTGCACCTTCGACCAACCTTTCAAAGACAAAAGAAGTAAAATAAATGCCCAAGAGCATGCAAGGCTCGCTTGGCATATTTTATATACCCACAGCTTGCGGTATTCAGGTCCGAAGGATAGATAACATAGGAAATGGGGATGGATAGTGGGATAGATGGGGTAGAGGCGGGGATGACAGCGGTCGCCGGTCGCGATTTTGCGACTGTAAAGATTCCTGAGTTATCTCTGCCTACGCTCTCTTGATATGGAGACCAGCAACTTCAATGTCAAGCCGACAATGTCTTCATGATTGATAGAAGTGAAGAGATGTTGCAGCTTGTCAGGAAATAAAGAAAATTATTTGCTGGTGCCGAGTCGCGCTCCCGGCGGACACAGCCTCCCGGTGGACAAGAATAAGTAGCAGCATTACTTTATTCTACGAGA
Organism: Calycina herbarum; assembly: GCA_001414485.1. NCBI lineage: Eukaryota > Fungi > Ascomycota > Leotiomycetes > Helotiales > Pezizellaceae > Calycina > Calycina herbarum. The sequence goes on from LLEY01000128.1 coordinate 56,262, forward strand.
ACTAGCAACGTCAATAACTCAACGCAAATAAGTTAAAAGATTTCAGCACTCAGTTTCAGAGTAAGTTAGCCTTTTGTTCATCTACCCATATTTTTGTTATATTTTTACAATTAGTTGTTACTAAGTTATACGTCGCGAGGTTAGCAGGATCGCTACATTTGGTGCCAACTTTTCTGTCCACCGGGACACAGCGCAGCCCGCAACGTACAAACCCATCGCAAACTAAGTAAAAGCTTTACATGTTCAATATTCTAGTTATTTAGTATTCTCCGCATCTCCCTGTGTTTATCTTTGGTTTTTAATTTCTTTTCGTGGAGTTATTCCAGGTTGCAGGTTTTCGTAAAGTCTGCCACTTACCGGGAGTCGGGCCACTGCCGAGTCCCGACGGTGCTTGCACTTATTGCACAACAGCTTTGCTTCTATTACCGTCACATTCAACAAATTTTGATATTTTACGATCGGAAAGAATTGATTTAACTGCCAGAAGTATTTAGAAAGCTATTATTGACATAGAAAAATAGTAGCGACCGACAACAAAGTAACCTAACCTATTCCTAAGAGAAGTGGACTCTGGTGCGTCGATAGGCTTGCTCTCACTCGCGGCACTTTTTAAACAGCCTACTTGTCAATTGGTAGCTTACTGAAGAAGTGATAGCTTACTCGAAGAAGTGATGGCTTACTCAACAATTGACAGCTTCCTCTCGTTTTTGAAGCTTACCCAACAGTAGGGAGCTTACTCGCGACCTCTTTTTGTAGCTACCGAATAATTTGCGAGTAAGCTATCAATTATATCGTGAGTAAGCTGCGAGTTACTCGCAAGTAAGCAAGCTATGAGTTACCCGGAAGTAAGCTGTCGATGAACCAGCCTCTTCAGGGACCGAAAAAAGTTCCTTTTTTGTACTTAGTATACCTTGTGTAGAAAGGTCTCTTTTATACGACACAACTATCAGAAAAATATATTAAAAATCTAGGTGGATTTCGAATAGACTTATTAACAGTTATACTAGGTTATAGATATTTTACATACGGCGTGGCTGTGTAGTCTTATACATTGCAATCAAATAGTACGATTTAAGGGGGGTAAAAAAGGAACTTTTTTCCGTCCCCGAAGAGCCTGCGGGTAAGCCAAAAGTTACTCGCCAGTAAGCTGTAAACCTTCTCGCGAGTAAGCCACGACTAAGCCAACAATATTCTCACTTTACTCACAAATTTGATTTACTTAGCAATTTATAGCCTACTCGCGACTCTGCAGCTTACTCGCGCCTTTCTTTATAGCTTACTGGACAACTTGTCTTACTTACAACATCCCTTTCAGCCCTCCGAATTTCATTGGCTTACTTGACAATTAATGGTTTACTCACAATTCTCCTTTTTGTAGCTTACCCGACAATTAATACCTTACTCACGACGTTTTTTATAGCTTACTTCAGAAGTGATAGCTTACGCCCAAGGTTTATTTTGGCCCCAATGTCACTCACTGGCTTACCCGAAAATTGATAGCTTACTTGACAAGCTGAGGCTTACTCGACAACCGACCGCTTACTCGACAAGTAGTAGCTTACCCACAATCTTCCTTTTGGCCCCCAAATGTTTGTTGGCTTATCAGCTTACTTGCAGCTCACTCGCAGCGTACTCAAAAAGACTTAGACAAGAAGGTGGGTGAGAATAACACTTCTCGTTCCCCGCTCATCGGACACGGCATTTTCCTCAGCTTAAGAAACGTTGAATAGAATAAATTGGCAATGTTTACTCGACTTTGTCCATATTATTAGATACCTTCGAATTACAATTCGCCTTTTCAGGATTACCAAACGACTTCTTCAATAGATGCTCTAAATTGATGGGGTCCATTTCAAGTCCGTACCAAGTGGGAATAAATTTTTGCACCACCGCCGTCGCTCGCCACGTTCCCTATAGTTGTCACCACTCAGAAGAGACTTCTCACAAACCTCACGACATTTGTGGCCGTACATATTTGTAACACATCCTACGATCAAGACGACCAAGAAAAAAGACCGGGTATCAACACATCTCCAACCAAACTCCAATCCCAACCTAAATCACACCAACCCAACCAACTCCCCAAAAAGCCCAAAGCCCTCCAATCAACCCCAGAGATCCAATGTCCATCCCAACCCTCAAACTCCCACTCGTAACCTTCCCAGCAACAGCACTAGGACTAGCAACCTCGGGCAGCGGTCCCCCAACAGGCTTCAAACACTCAAGACTAATATCCGGCTCAACCGTACTCGTTCCATTCGCTGCCGACATCAGGACCGTCAAAATGGGCGTAATAGCAGTTTCCTCGCCCTTGGTGGTTTGGATGAGGGAGAGGTTGTAATTGTTCCCCGTTGTGGGGGAGCAGGGTGCTGGAGGCATATTGAGGAGAATGGAGGGGTCACCGAAGGCTACGTGTCAAAACGTTAGATATTTCAACAAACAAAAAAAATTGGAGAGGGAGGGAGAAGGGATATGGAATACCTTTCGTAGTGACATTCCCCCACGACTGCCCTTTCGCATCTTTACAAGACACTGGCGCATTATTCTGCAGTGTATTTGCGAGGGTAACACAAGTCCCGTTTTCCGCGGGGGGAGGATTGCTCGCCATTTCAATGATACTCATTTTCGCCTGCGCAATCAGATCAGATACACAAGATGCCGTAAGAGCATCATTGCAAGTCCCAACATCCGTCCTGGGAGTCGGGCCCGGGAATGTAATATTATTAGCCACCCCCTCAAAGAACAGCGTGCATCCCGCCGTTGTCGAGAAATCAAATCCTGGAGGCGTCCCAAGATAATAGTGGCGATAATCAACCTCCCCAACCGTGAGGAAGGAAGTTGGTGTGAAGGTGCTGCATTCTTGGCTCGCAAAGTTCGCGTTGGAATTACAGTCACTGCCTCCGTTTTTACCAGTTCCTCCGCTTGAAGTTGTGGATTTGAGCTCTTGTTTGGTTTCGAAGCCTACGGTCCATGTCAAGGGTTGGGGAGTGATTGTGGTGTTGAATGCGATGCTTCCGATGCTTGTTAATGTTGCGTTTCCTATGGCGCAGGAGTCGAAGCCGTTGCTTTTTGGGCAGTTGATTACTTTGCAGCCAACGAGCTGGGCGTTGGTTGGTGTGAGAAGAGGAAAGAGGAAAGCACTAATTGCGAGAAATGAGGATTTCCGCATTCTAGAATTTGAAGAGAAAGACATCCAGCATCCGTCCAATTGAAGAAGAAAAATTTGAAATAAACAATATTTACAGGAAACTCATGATGGCAGTTTAAAAAGGGCTGCTCAGGCTCTATATGAGAACATAAATGAGGCCTGGACATCGAGACCGAAGGGTGATGTTTACGTAGACCACATAACTTTGTGTGCTGTTATCAAACACCAACATGTTCGAGGTTGGAAATAATTGAGGCGAAGTTATCCAGTCAGCGAATCATCTTTTCCGTCGCCGACCGAGAGTACAAGAAGCAGCCGCATCCACGAGGCTGGGAGAGCTTGCATAATTGTGTGACATGGAGTGTGATACGGGCTAGCCAACCACTGGCCATGGTGGCTGATTAACATGTACCAGATGTGATCCTTCGAAAACCCTTGGAGCGGTTTTGGAAAAGTGTTGTTCGAGAAGGTCGAGATGAGGGGCCGCAAGGAGAATTTGGAAGTTTCAAACTTTACGTAGACAAGCAACCTTGTAAAACCAAACCGCGCTTGCGGAGTGTATTAGGTTGACAGGCGCTTATCATGAACCCGTTCTTCGGAATCGCAATATCGCGAGACAACGACTTCTCTTTCCATTTCACACTGAGAGTGGTACCTCCCATTCATACCCATTCATAAAGCACCCGATAGAAATGAAAAACAAGCGTGGAGGCAGAGAAGGAGGAAAAACAATTTCTGTAACCAAAAAACTCTTGGTATCCGGGGTAGGAAATTGAGATTGAACCCTCCAAACAAACGTCGTTCGACACAACACACATTCATCTCGCACAAGATAGCTAGAAGAGGCATCAAAGACTCACAAAATACTAACTTGCATACTCTCGCGCCACCTATAGGGCTTTGCAGGAATATTTACAGGCTCACTCTCACTCGAAAGCACCTCGTAAAGTTCCCACATACCAGCAGAGGCAGCTTCCTCGCACTTGCACGTAATGAATGCGCCATGAAGTATTTCAACCAAAACTCAAAACTGATGTTAGAAAGGAACGTTGCCTTCTCAAGTGCTCATCGTGAGAATTTAAAGTGGTTGTTGCGTTGCTGCTCCACAGCGCCAAGGCGGGCAAAACGGGAAGGCGCTGTTGATGCCTGCTTGCAGTGCAGTGGCTGTTGCCCTCAGAGCAGACTTACTTGATTATCTTTTCCATCATTACTTGTACAGTAAAGTTGAAAAACCATGAAGCATTTGGGAAAGAACAAATCTTTCGTCCCGAAGAACATCAAAAGTGTTGTCGTGAAAGCTCAACGCCGAGTAAGGTACTCACTCAACTGACCGATGTTTTCCGCCAGGTCATCCCTCCAACTCCACCCATAGAACGAAGATCTTACATCAAAACACCTCGTATTAAATAAACAGATCAGCGCGACCACGAGATCGCATTCATTCAGCCTCTTGCCAGCAAGAGAGCTTTCTCGCCAAGCAGACCCTTGACGTCAAGGTTGCCAGCAAAGCATGGTGAAAAAATGGTGGGGAAGGCTCGTACCGGCAAGTAGCCGCAAGTGCCGTGAGGTTTTGAGAGCTCAATCCGGAAATAGAAACTGGGGTCGCGAATTCCTTGAAGAATACGAGAAAGTGGAAAGACTCACATGATTTCGAAATGTTGAGGGAAAGAGCATCGGAGGGGTAGAAAAGTACCTTATAAGAAGATCTTTCGCTCTCTCGAATCCCTTCTTCTTCCATCATCATTCAACATCAATTCATCGCATCCAAACATCAGCACTTCCACACTTGCTCAATCAATATCCCCATCTCTTCAATACTACAATCAACAATACCAACCCTCAACATGCAATTCCCAACTTTCTCCGTTCTTGCATCTCTCATTGCTTCCGCAACAGCCATCACGGTCTCCTATGGTTGGTGCTCCCTCACTCTTCTCCCCACACCTCTCCCGGGAAAGAATCGTCTGCCAAAGATCTCTGCTAACTCTCAATTCCAGATGTTGGTTACGACGATGCTGGACGCTCTCTCGCCGAGGTCTCATGCAGCGACGGGTCCAACGGCTTCCTCACAAAGGGCTACACCACCCAAGGCTCACTTCCAAACTTCCCACGGATCGGAGGCGCCTCCACTGTTGCGGGATGGAACTCAGCCAGCTGCGGAGAATGCTACACACTGAGCTGGCAAGGCAACTCAATCAACGTTCTCGTCATCGACCACGCCGGCGAGGGATTCAACATTGGATTGCAAGCACTCAACCAATTGACAAACGGGCAAGCAAGCACTCTCGGACGAGTCGACGCCGGATACACCAAGGTTGCTGCAAGTCAGTGTGGATTGTAAGCGACCTTCGAAGGTCTTTGTGAGGAACTGTGTCAACCAACAAGGCGTTTGTTAATGGGTTATGAAGGGGTCCAGGTAGACGGTAATGGTGTTTGTACATTAATCCGAGGTGGCATTGCATCGTTGTAATCGTAATAGAAGAATCTTGAGGTGGCATTGATTGACTTTGCAAAGTGATCTCCCAAATTGTGCCAGCTTCCAGAATCGTACTCTGTGCCCCCAAAGAATCAGACCACTTCCAGCTTTTGCCATTCCCGAAATTCTTGGGTTTTCTCCACGCAGAACGCGCCTGCCCAAAGGATATCAATGTTCCCTTCCAACCTCCAGGCCCATATATGCGTCTTCATTGGTGTCTTTTGCCTAGTCCAGGCCCGAAAGTTGGGGAAGGCGCGACCCTCAATGCCCCAGGCTGTTGCCCTCCCTTTCCTTTCTCCTTACATGTTTTCGGAAAAGTCCAAGGGTTGAGCAGATACTGACAGCACCAATCCATCACATCGGACTCTTGTTCGTGGTTTGAAATGCCTCTCCTGGATATCGTGCGGGGTCGTGCGAGGTAGTGCGAGGTAGTGCGTAGGCATTCGAAAGCTCGAGGCTCAGTAGCCAACTACAATTGCTTCCTTCATTTCGAATTCCGCAGAAGGGAGGCAAGAAATAGTTCTCGCGGGGGTGTTATTGATTCAGATAGGTCGTGGTGTTTTGTACTCCTCTCGATGGTTTCCTCGCAGGCTGTTGAACGAAACTGGGCTGGAATTCTGCCATGCCTCACCGCTTTCTTTGGACCCCATTTGACGAGATTCTTCAAGGTTGTTTTGCTCTGCTTCAATCGAGACACCTTCACGTATTTTGAGAATGAAAGGATTCTAGCCGAAACCTGTGCTGGTCAGCTGAATTTGTGGCGCATTTGAAATGTCTTTTCGACGGGCCCATGCAAGAATCTAGTGATTCTTTGTCCATTGTAAGAGGGGTATCATGATGTTTATGATGTGGTACATGGAAGTAATTATAAGACCTCCAGGTTACTACAGTTTTCTCTAGTGGGAACTGGCAAGTGAGTTAGAAAGGAGTCGTGGAATGGAATGGGCCAATCGTTTGAAATTTTGTATCAGAGGTTGAAAGGATTGGTGATTCACAATGTGTCGATTCACTCAAAATCACGAACCAACGAGAGAGCAGCACGGCTTTCCAGAATATTCACAAAGCCTCGCTGCGAGTCGCGGTTCCAACTCGAAGCGACTCGATGCGACTCTTTATTCTCTTCGGAAACAACCAGAGCCATATAGTACTCGATAAGTACCAACGAGTCGCCGCCCATTTCCAGTCACACCCCAAATCCCAAATTCCTCTCAACCAGCAAAATATCAGAATACCAAGAACCGGCGATTCTCCAACCAGATTGGTGGATAGAGCATTTCAGATACACCACCATGGCACCTCGAATGTTCCCGCCAAACTTCGTGGATCGGTTATTCAAATTCCAAGGGTAAGTCCATCACAAGCTTCATCCAACATTCTCTAACTCGATGATCATAGATTCAAGATCTACTATCGACAATCCGACGACGTCCCCTCTGACCGATTCATCGAGCTCGACTGCGACCCGGAATTCCTCTGCGCTGCCTCCTATCGTTTAGGTCGCTGGGCAATCCGAAATGGAAACCCCTACATCATCATCCCCAGGGTCGAATGGTTCAAACTCGCTTTCTCCCGTTTCTGTGAATGGACACAAACCGAAAAGATCACCACCGCTTACATCGACCAAGACGGCTCTTTGAGGAATATCACCTATGCCGCTCTCTGGGAAGTAGGTCGGAAATTCGAGGCTCCAAAATTTCAGAACCAAGTCGTCAAGGCCTTTCTCGATGATTTCGATGTTGATCCCAACCGAGCTTTGGAGTTGAGTGGGTTCCACTGGCTTTTTGAAAAGCATCGTTTGCCTATGGAAAGACTTGGCACTCACCCGTTTCTGCATTTCCTGGCCCGGATGGTGATGTATGCTTCGCCTAATGAGTACTGGACGAGACTCGTTGAGAATGGGGGTTTCACGGCGATTAGACTGGCGGAGTGGATGAGCGAGAAGTATCGGAACCATTTTAATGTTTGGAAGTGTGATCCGAGGGCTGGGCCGGATAGGGTGGAGTGGCTTTTGAAGACGGAGGATGATGTTGAGTGTCCGGTTGCGAGGTTGATGGATACCTTGACTATCAGTGATGATTGAGGGTGGAAAGTTGGCGGTTTATAGAAGAGTGTGAAGGAAGATTGGAATAGACGGTTAGTTCTCTTGGGAGAGAGAAACTGGCGAGAAGATTAATGCATAAGAATGATCATACCTTCAACACACCTAGGTAACTTCCAATGGGTTTTCAAGGAGGCTTCAGGGTTCAACTACTATTTTGCGTCTCGACTCTCGCGCCTACAACCAGACGACAAATTCATTTCTCTGAAGCCAGAAAGCTAGGGACCAGGAAACCAGGAAACCAGGGGTTCTAATTATTCGTTACATTTATGACCAGACCCAGAGGAGGCTGTTAGGTGACTCCACGACTGGATCTGCTGGTTGGTGGCGTCTGTATGCTTTGACTGTTGTTCGTGTGATTGGTGTGACAGGGTTAGAATTGGTGTTCGGGATGGCGATCGATATTCTTTCTTTTTCTGGCTTTTATCAAATCGTCGCGCGCTTTGCGGAGGATTTTGCTTTTGTTTTGGCGTTGGCTTCTGGTCTGGCTTGCTGCTTTTATTTTTCCGTTAACGAGAGATGAGATCATGAGAATGATCGTGGTCATACCTTGGGCCTTTCGAGGGATGTTGAATCAGTATTCGAAGAGCCTTGGGGAGTTTGTTTCACTACCTCAAATTTCTTTTTGTATTTTGTCCGTATCACTTTCTATCTGCTTCCATTTTGACGCATTTCACGTTCTCCCCTTTTCTCCTTCATCTCTCTTCCATCAGGACTACAACTCATCAAATCTTCGCTACGACAAATCCATCCTTCGTGACAATGGCATCTGGTACGAATGCCGATCAGCTACACCTGATAATGATGCACGAAACGATGATTGCATTGCATAGCCAGATCATCGAGCTGAACAAAAAGAATATGCACCTCCACGAGTTAATCTCGAATAATCAAATTCACCGATACTCGTGCCGGGAATTCCCAAAGTTCCATTCTCTACCAGCTGAATTGCGTCGGTTGGTTTTCTCCAACTCGGATTAATACTTGTGCTAACGTTGGCAGGAACATTTGGCAATTGGCTTGCTTGGAGCCGACAGTTCATGTCATTAAGAACGACTCAGCATACATATTTCAATATGGAGTTCTCAATCGCTCACAAGCAAACACAATAATCAATACCTGCAAAGAAGCCAGGACATCAGCAACCTCACTTCAACTAAGCTATTTCATCCGTCCAGAACATTTCGGCACTCCCGTCCCATCAAAAAGCTATTTTTCACCAACTCTCGATACCTTCTGGCTCAAACATCCAGGTATCTACAAGTTCCATGATCCAAGTCTTACCATGCGCCATTCATGGACTTGCGGTAAATGTAAGACCTCATTTCCGAATTTTGGAAATTGCGGTGATGAGTGTTTGGGTAAGAAAGCCACGATGCAGTTAAGAAGATTGGTGATCAGTATGAAAGAATGGAACTCACATGCCCTAAAAATGAGTGATAAATATTCGGAATATTTCGGACGGAGTTTTCTTGATGTTATGGGGACGCTGGGGAATGCGTATCTTCATGGTGTGGAGGAGGTTTTCATTGTCGTTGAGGAGTTTGGTGATTTTAGATTTGAGAGGGATATTGTGTTCATGAAGCCTTCTTGTGAGTTGAGTTTGCGTAGACTTTTGGAGGAGGCAGATGCCATGTTTCATGAGATTGATGTTTGTAAGGATGCGAAGAGTTGGCGGGAGGCGGATGAGCTTCTCAATAAGGAGATGGAGTTTCATCGGAAGAGGCATGAGATGGTTAAGCAGTTTCAGTTGAACAGTGAGTTCCAACCTCCAGAGAACATGCCGCGAATACTGATCTTTTGTTTAGTTGATGTGCTTACCGAGGAAGATATCGAGGGTGGCAGATTCCCTGCGATGAGCTATGATCTCACGGAATGGAAAATGCCAAAGTTTAGATTTGTCGAGGCGAGGAAGGGGAAGGACTTGCGGTTCTTGAGTCCGGGGCTTGAAATTATATAAGAGGTGGTATGCCTTATTCACCAATTGCAACATTGATCAATTCTCCCCCTAAATCCGCTATAAGTTAATCTCCATACTCTATTTAACTAACTTGATTATTCTAACCTTCTTAGGATAATCAAATTCAATGAGTGTTATTCGGATGAGTGTCTATACTCTATACTCTTAAGCCGTTTCAAACTTTGGTCAATTAATTTGATTAATTCAAAGAACCCCGAACAATACTATTTAATAGTTGAACTTACCAAATTGACACTGAAACGAGGAAAGAGTCTGGGACTGAGGAAGGAGGTTGATCAGGGGACGACGCAGGAGGTTCGCGACGCTAATACATTTTGGGCTGTGGCCTCGAGGTCGCTCCTTCCTCAGATATAGGTTGAATGGTCCCATGTCCCCTCACTTTTTCCGTCAACAAACCCTACCCATCATCCCCAACCCATACACAAACGACTTGACGCCGTAGGCGACCTTCCAATGGCGGACCAACCATCCAACGCCAACGATATGGACGACTTGCACGGTGTGAATGATTCGAGCACCTCGGATGATATGGACGACTCGTGCGATACTGACAACATGGACGAGTTGGACTCCGCGGACGCCACGAATGACTTGAACGCCTTGAACGATCAACTTCTTAAGTGGAGCAAGGAGTTGCGTCGAGAGAACGAAACCCTTACCTGTTGGAACGAAGCTTTGCAACGGGAGAAGGAGGCTCTTGCGGAGTCCAACCAACAACTACGTGGAGAGATTGAGTGCCTTGAAGGCTTGGTGTCGCAGAACCAGAACCAGCACCAACTTCAATCGCACGTCAAAGCCGAGCCGGGAGAATTCATGGGCCTTGAACTCCAATCGCAAGTCAAGACCGAGCCTGGAAAGGCCGAGGACGTTGGTTCGGGGTGTTCGAGCAGCGAATTTCCACAATTTATTCGACTGCCCGTAGAATTGCGGCAGTAGGTCTTCTTTCAAACATCGACATGTCCCACTTGCTAACCAGATAGGTTGATTTGGAAGTTTGCGTGTGTCATGCCTCAACTTCATTATATTGAAAACTGCGTCAAGGTTAATCGTTCACGAGCTTACCCCCTCATAAATGCTTGCAAGGAGGCTAGGAAGGCAGCATTTTTTCTGAAACTCGACTACTATTCCTTGAACGATGGTGATTATGATTATACTGCAGGCAGAAACTATTTCACCCGAGAGCTTGATATATTCTACCTGGGAAGAACCATTTCCTCCGCTCCTTATCACCTCAATGATGATCTTTACTCGTGGCATTGCGGGGTTTGCGAAACTGTGGTGAAGCTCAAACCTACTGGCCCTGTTTGTACGTGTTCGCGGAAAAGGGGTTATTCTAAGGGCGGTCCACTAAGGCTACCTCGCATGGCTATCGATTTGAGCGAGTTTTCTTTACCGGAAGCCGACTCGTTTGTAGATTTCTGGGATGAGGAAGTTGAAGACGAAGAAGTATGGGGAACGGCAAAGGTTGCATACCTGTTTGGTGTGGAGGAGATTTTTCTCGTTGTGGAAACCTTTGGATCATTTGCACATGCTGGAGAAGTCGTTTTCGATACCCCCTCTGAATCAACGAGACGATATATTTTGAAGAACTGTGGTAGATACAACTCTCTTTCTGTGGGTGGCGAAACTTGGGCTGAATCCGCAGAGCTTCTTCGGTCCCAGATGAGAAAACTCCAGGAATCGCGAAGGGAAGATTTCCAAGAAGCTTTCGATAGTAAGTGAACTTCCCACCTTTCCACCTTTCCACCTTTCCAACTTTTCAAGTGCTGATTACCTCCAATTAGTCGAAGAATGGACTGAAGAAGGCATTTTCAACTGGACAATACCCAAGATCATATTTGTCGAGGCACGTAAGGAAAGCGAACCTCATTTTTCACGATGTTAAAGGGATTTGGCCATTGCAATCTGGTGTTTCCAAATGAGCTTTGGCAACTTTGGTGTTTCTTTTCAGCACGCTCTATTTTTACGATAGGAGGAGAAATGATTTGATACATCGAGATGGTAGAACTCTACTAGAACAGAACAGATGCTCGCATATGGACAGTACCTTGCTTTTTTACATATGGCCTAATACAATCTCAACTCGTCTGCATGCTTCAGATATATTTTTCGGACGTGAAATTTGGCTTAATTAGTGTTTGCTCTCTCGTTATCTCGTATATTAGGCATTATTACGACGGGTGTCTCGCTTGACCTCACCTTGTAAGAGTCCCTTCCTCTCGATTGCTCTATTTATCATGGACATTTTCCGCCATTGTTCGAAATTGGCTGAGAGAATTTAGTCTCCGTTCTCTCAAAACAGCTCGGACAATGGTTTTAGGTTTATGCTCTTATTAATTGTTCGTCTTATCATTATCTATCAAATCAGATTATTCTAAATGTTTAGAACAGTTGATTTCTTAAAGCATAGTTACTCTAAATAGAAAAGAGAGAAATAAATAAGATCTATTGGAAGACTTAAAGTAAGTCCGTTGTTTTATTTTCATTTTTCTAATTCTTTAAGAGAATTTTGTTATTTTATGAAATATACGACTAACAATGACTCGCGCCATTCTTTATCCTTTGTTTAGAAGCTATTTATTGAATAAAGTTATTCGAGAAATTCTCGAGTTATCAAATTAGTTGAATATAGTTAACGTGGTTTATCAGGACCCGGATCATATCAGGACCTGGATCAATTTTAGCGAATTCCCAACCCCCTTCCTTTATAACGCGTTTTTTCTACTATAAATTATGTCAGTTATTCTATAAGAATCAAAAATCATTCTAGCTATCGAGGCTATTCGAACATCTAAAAAGCTAAGCCGTCAGAAGGCTACAAAGCTCTACGGAGTGCCCTTTTCTACACTAAACGGTAGAATAAACGGCCGAACTACTCTCCCTAAGCAACGGCTAGCAAACGTTAAATTATCTAAGCTAGAAGAGGAAGTAATTGTTCGGAATATACTTAATCTAGATTTAAGAGGGTTTACACCCCGGCTAGGTAGTGTAGAAGATATAACAAATTATATACTTAAATCACGAGGGGGAAAACGCGTTAGCAAGCTCTAGGCACATCGATTTATACAACGACAACCAGCCCTTAAGACGCGTTTTAATCGCGTTTATGATTTCTAAAGAGCCTTATACGAAGATTCTAAGCTAATTAGCTCGTAGTTCCGACTAGTTGAAAATATAAAGGCAAAATATAGTGTTTTAGACTACGACTTCTATAACTTCGACAAAACCGGGTTTATAATAGGTGTGATTTACCCTATAATAGTTATAACCCGTGTAGATCGACGTAGTAGAGGTAAGGCAGTTCAGCTAGGGAATCGGGAATAGGCTATAGCGATTACTTATATCAATAGTAAAGGCTGGAGTATCCCTCTATTTCTAGTAGTTCAGGGTAAGAACCACCTTTTAAATTAGTATATAGACGGCGGCCTCCTACCTAACTAGGTTATTAAACCGATAAGTAATCGATAGACAAATAATAAGACGAGTCTAGAATAGCTAAAACACTTTAATAAATACACTGCTGTCAGGGCTTGTAGCAAGTGCTGATGAATTGAACTACAGAGGCTGTCTATGTACAAGAAGATTCGATTGTCCTTTCCAAGCCAGAGTCCTTGCCAACTTATATACTCAGTCAGCTCATTCTAGAGGGTTCTGCCAAGAGTACTCTCGAAGGTTCTGTCACGTCCATGCGTTGCTAAGCGAGGCCACGTGAATACGTCGCTGGAGTACTCCAAGACTTACTCCACGGGTGCAACCCTTGACAACTGCTACTCGTATAAAGGGTCTATATCGAATACTAGTATTAGATAGGTATAAGAGTTACGAATCGGCCGAGTTCTAAGAGTACTATAAGGCATATAACATTATAACTCTTAGACTACCTTCTTATTCGTTCTATCTAACCTAGCTACTTAATATTAGGTGTTTTAGTATATTAAAGCGGGTGTATAGTCGACAGATTAAGACGTTTATTAAAGCCTATATTAACTATATTACGAAGGTAGAGTTCTTTCTAGCCTTTGTAGTAGTATATAGAGAATCTATAACAGCTTAAAACGCTTAGGCTAGATTCCGTAGAACTAGCTTAGTACTCTTTGACCTATAAGTAGTGCTTTTAAAGCTTGATATAAGGTTACGAACTCTAACTCCTTTTAGACCCTCTACTGCTAATACTAATCCTTAGGTCTCCTAGACCACTTCTAACCTAACTAAAGCTCTTTTATATATAACACTTGTTCGAAATCGAATTACCTATTATTAAGGGAGCTCGCTAACTCTACTCTTCGAGACAGTTGCTGTATTAGCTAAGAGTATAGAGCGAATAACCTATGAGATAACCCTTCTATCTGCTAAGGTATATACTCTTCGAGCAGCTAACGAAGCCTTAAGTAAACGCCGTAGGGCTAAAAAGGCTCGTGTCTGTCAAGGGGGTATACTTATAGTAGAGGATATATAAGATATTATAGCCTAGAAGGATATAGATAAGCAGACACGACGCGACGTATATGTAGCAGGGGGTAGTTATAAGAAGGGTCAACCGTCTAGACGATACTATAGAATCTATAGAAAAGCTAGTTACAACGTACGAACTTATTAAGAGGCTATAGATATATCTAGTTCCTTAGATTCTAAGTAGTTTTAGTTAATTTAATATGTTATAGTTGATTTATTAAAATTCTAAGTTTAATACCAAGGAAAACTAATCCGGTTCCTAATATAATCCGAGTTCTAATAAACCACGTTATATATAATTATAAAGCGAGGTAAAAGACGTTTATTCTAAGAGCCTGTTTAGCTTACAGATTTGATTGAATATTTAGAATATATACTACTAAAAAAGTTCAAGATAATATTAGATAATATAATATATTTAATACTTTTAGATTTGCTGAATCGTTTAGTATTAGAGCTTATAGCAAGTGCTAATAAATTGAACTATAGAGGCTGTCTATATATAAGAAGATTCGATTATCCTTTCTAAGCCAGAGTTCTTACTAACTTATATACTTAGTTAGCTCTTTCTAGAGGGTTCTACTAAGGGTACTCTCGAAGGTTCTGTTACGTCTATGCGTTGCTAAGCGAGGTCACGTGAATACGTCGCTGGAGTACTCTAAGACTTATTCTACAGGTGTAACCCTTAATATTACCCCTCTTCCTACTCTTGAAGGTAGGTGTCTAGGGCTACTTATTACGAATTACGTTATATATAATAAGTAGTTCAGACAGCGCTCTAATAGAACAAGGCACGATATTCAGGAAATAGAAGGTAATATAGGAGAGAATCAGTAATATAAAGGTATTTAGGTATTCTAGGATCTCACTATTAGATAACCGTTGGTAGTTACGTAATAGATCCTCTTAGATCTCTTAAGAGATCTAAAGAGATCTAGGGATCTAGGCTTATATAGGGATCTAGGTAGTATAGAAGATTCTATATATACTAGCACGTCTACTATTAGATAGGAGCTTCGTACTTAACTTTAGTTATTAATCTTATTATCTTATTTAATATCTTTAATATAAGTAACGAGTTTACTTCTAAGTAAATAACCTAGCGTATCTATACTTCTTATCTATATACTAATCTTTAAGACTTAGTTATCTTTATTTAGTTTATTTAAGTTTCGTTATACTTTAAGCACCTACTTAGAAGTTCAGTCGCTATAGCCCTAGTAACCCCCGTAGCAGCTAGCTTGAATACTAGTCGAGTTAACGTTGTAGAAATATCTAGAAGTGTGATCGGAAGAACACCTGCTGGTATATAGTTAACTAGGAACGACGACAATGTTAGTATACCGGACGCCCTCGAGCTCTATAAGGTCGAAGCACTTAAATCTATTAAGGTTAAGATACTAGATACGTATTATAGGAAGCAAAAGGAACTCGACTCGTTTCTTCTTTAGATAGACATCTACTTTAACTTTAACTCTAATAAGTTCGAAGATAATTATAATTCATAGACTATCTTTACTATCTCTTATCTTAGAGGATTAGTATTAGAATAGGCCTAGCTATACTTAGAAGACTTCTTTAAGAATAAGGATAAAGATAGAAAGATAGAATTAACTAAGATTATATTTAAATCTTAAAGAGGATTTAAGGCAACTATTAGAAAAGTCTTTAGAGACTTTGATATAATCTGAACAGCTATATATAAGCTTTTAGAGTTATACTAAACCGGATTAGTAATAGATTATACTAATGAATTTCAACGTTATAGAACAAAGTCGGGATAGAATACTATCGCTCTTATAGAACTCTTTTATAGAGGATTAAAAATATATATCTATAAGGAAATAGCTAAGTAGAATATATAGTTCTTAACTATTATAGGTATAATTAAGGAAGTTGTCTAGTTAGATAACCGCTTATATGAATTTAGAAAGAGTAACCCTAGATATAGAGAATAGAGTAAAGGGTTAGGAAAGTAGAAGCACTCTTACGCTAATAAACATAGTAAGGAGGCGAATACTATATAAAAGAAAACCTTTTAAAAGAAAGATAGACTTTCCTAGGAAGAGCGAAATCGTCGACGCGAGTAGAACTTGTATTATAACTATAGCCTTCCTAGCTATAGAGTAAATAAGTATAGTAAGAAGAAAGACTTAAATAGGAAGGGACGAATTAACGCTATAGTCTATAAAGAAGTAGTATTACTTAACAAAATTAAACTTATAGACGAGGAACTCGAAGCTAGAGAATATAGTATATAAATTAAAATAGACGCTGTAGATATAACAGCAGGTGTTATATACTTATAACTAAACAAAGGAATTAAGTTATAAGTTAGTAAAGTATAAGATACTAATAATAATAGAGATCTATTACTTAAAGAATATTATAATATATAGTTAGAAATAGATTATAAATTACCTCTTTAAGTGGAATACGAATCGCTACTATTAACAAGTTTATTAGAGTTATTAGAGTTAGAATCTAACTTATCAGAGGTAAATCCTAGAATATATAAACCTAAAGAAGGAGAAACATAGGCATTTATCAGGACCTTTAAGAGAGGGAATAGATAAGTATATATAGAAAAATAGAAACCTGATTTCTAGAGCCTATATTCTACTTAAGGAATCAATCCTACTATCTTAACTACCTATAAGATAGTAAGGAACGACTAAGATCGAGTAACTATAGTCAGCTCTATTAATAAGAAGGAAACTATTAAGTTTAAGAAGCTGGGACTAGAACGAGCGATACTAAACGATTACTTAGAGAAGAGAGATCTATAAATAGTTACTAATTTAAGAAATAATACTACTAAATAGTAGTAGTATTACCTAAAAGGATTCGATAAATATAATAGATGTCTAAAGTCGGATATAACTACCTATCTATCTAGTTAAGACTATAAATAAGAAATTAATAAGAAATATTAGGTATTAAGAGTTAAAAAGGGAATTATAATAGTATTTAAAGGATTAGAGGATTAGCGAATATTTAGAGTTACTAAGGTAGACCCCTAGGCTAATCTAATCTAGGAATTCTACTAACTTATAAAAGGTAAACGATAGACTACTAAGATATTATATAGAGCAACTGTTAAATAGGTTTAGTATAAACTAAGAGTATTATTAGACTAGTCTATAGAAAGATGTTTTATAGGAACACTTCTAGAACCTAAGAGAACAGTAGAAGATAGTCTAGTATATAAAGTAGCTTTTTCTAATAATAAAAAAGTAATATTCTTCCTAAGCTCTTAAAAAGGAGATAATAAAGAGAGAAGATTTAAGGTTTATTATATTAAACTAGAAAATTACATTACTATAAGAAAGTTAAATACTATATTTAGAGAAAATTAACTTATAGTAATAGTAAAGATAAGAGGAAAGGAACTCTAAGTCTTGATTAATTCTAGAGTAATAAGTAATTTTCTTTCTCTAATAGTTTAGAAGAAGCTAAACGTCCTAATCAAAGGTATAAGGCTATACTACTTAGGAGTAGTTAATAGTATAGATATTATATATTAAAATAGGATTATTAATTAGTAAACTATTCTAACGAAAGTTAATATTAAAAGATACTACTTAGGTATATAATTTAATATTATTAAAACAAGAAGTAAGAAGGTAATACTTAGTATACTATAGATTTAAGAACATAATCTAGAAATCAACTAGAAAGCTAGAATAATAACTTTTAGTTAATATAAATATAAGAGTTTATATTTATAACTCTAAAGCTAGAACAAGGTTAGCGCTACCTCTTCTAATACACTAGGACACCTTGCCCAGGGTCTTCTACAGGTTAGTAAGAAAGCTAATAACGAAATACCTATATAGTATAGAGAATTTAAGGCTTTGTTTAAAAACCTAAAAGACTTATAAGCTTTACTAAAACATTACTTATAAGATTATAAGATTAAATTAAAAGAGGGTTATTATCTCTTAAAACAGAAGCTTCAGTTATATAACTAGAAAAGCCTATAGAGAATAGAAAGTTATATAAAGGAAGGTATTAAGAAAAGATATATTAAAAGATCTAAGTTACTAATTACCTTAAATATACTTATTATTAAAAAGAAAGATAACCTAGATAAGAGAGTATATATTAATTATTAAGAAGTAAATTATACTATAGTTAAGAACGCTTATCTACTACTACCTAGCTAATACTTATAAGACAAGTTAGATAAGGTAGTACGATTTATAAAATTAGATTAATAAAACACCTATAGACTTATATAAATAAAAACTAGAGACGAATAGAAGATAGTATTTACCTTACTATTAGGCCTTTATAAATATATAGTTATACTATTTAGACTTTATAATATACTAGCTATATATTAAAGACAAAATAATAACATTTTAGAAGACCGTCTAAAAGTAATAGTAATTTATTACCTAAATAATATCTTAATCTTCTTAGAAAAAGAAGAAGAATATAAGAGATATATTAGAGAGGTTTTATAATAACTTATATAAGTAAACTCTTAGTTAAAACTCTTGAAATACAAGTTTAAAGTAACTTAGACACTTTTCCTAAGATAGGTATTTAATCTAAAGAAAATAGAAATAGATCTAGTAAAGATCTAAGATATCTTAAACTAGAAATTACTAAAGAATATAAAAGATATACAGTCTTTCCTTAGATTTATAAACTTTTACTATCTATTTATATAAGACTATATAAAGATTACTAAACTAATAACAACACTAGTTAAGAAAGCTATTAAATTTATTTAAAATAAATAAGCTAAGAACGCTTTTTAAAAGATTAAAGTAAGGTTTATAGAAAAACCTATTCTATATAACTTTAATATAGAAAAACTAAGTATAATTAAAATAGATACCTTAGATATATCTATAAATACGATTTACCTATAACTAAATAAAAAGGAAAAACTTATATTTATTATATATTATTCTAAAACATTTAACCTAGTATAATAAAACTATAGTATATTTAATAAAGAGTTACTTATTATAGTATTAGCTTTAGAATACTAGAGAATTTATTTATAGCTAGTAAAACACCTAGTTATAGTCCTATCTAACTATAAGAATCTTAAGATATTTATAATAACTAAGGAACTTATAACTAGATAATTAGCTAAATAATTAGAGATATTAGAAAGATTTAATATTATTATTTAATATATAAAGAGAATGTTAAATACTTAAGCTAATACTCTTAGCTAGAAACCTAGATATAAGAGAAATAAGAAGTATAAGAAGATTATAATCTTAAAAACTCTTAAGAATAGAGACCTAGTACCTACTATATATAAAATAGTAGTAATAAATAACATCTAGATAAATAAAATTTAAAATATATATAAAGGTTATAACTAGTATATAAGAGGAAAGCTATAGGTTCCTAGTTTATATATTAAGGAGTTTATATAAGAATACTATACTACGCCTATCTATAGCTACTAAGGAATTCGTAGAACCCTCTAAAGAATAAGATAATACTACTATATTAATTAGTTATCTATAATAGTTAAGAAAGTAATAGTAGAATATAATACCTATACTAGGAATAAGACTTCCTACTATACTCCTTATAAATAGATAAACACTACTCTAATATTATAAATACCTTAGAAATTAATATTTATAGATTTTATTATTAAACTACTAAAATCTAAAGATCTAATAATAGGAGTTAAGTATAACTCGATCCTAGTTATTATAGAACGACTTACGAAATATATAATTTTAGTAGTATATATAAAGTTAAGTATAACTAAGGAATTAGTATTTATATTTCTTAGAGAAGTAGTTTTAAGATATAAACTATTTAAAGAAATACTCTTAGATAGAGATAAACTCTTTATCTTAAAATTTTAAATTACTCTTATAAAACGATTAAGTGTAAAAAGAAAGCTTTTAATAGCTTTTTACTCTTAAATAAATAGAAGAAATAAATATATAAACTAAGTAGTAGAAATATACCTTTACTATTATATAAACTATTAGTAAAATAACTAGGTAGAACTACTGCTCTTAGTATAGTTTACCTATAATAGTTTAGTAACGAAAATAACACTTATTATACTATTCTATACTAACTTTAGATATAAATTATTAGTATATTAAGAACTACTATCTATAACTATTAATAACTAGCTTACTTATATTTAAGTCTTAAAAATTAAGAAGTTATATAAAGAACTTATAAAGGATTTATAGTTTATTATAGAAAGAAATATATACTACTATAATAAATAACGTAGTTAAGAGCTAATACTAAAAGAGAGAGATAAAGTCTACTTAGTATAAAAAAATATTAATATAAAAAGACTAAGTAATAAACTAGATTATAAAAAACTTAGACTATTTAAAATTAAATAAGTTAAGAGACCTTTAAATTATAAATTAGTACTACTAAGAATAATAAACATCTACTTAGTATTCTATATATCCCTACTTAAACTAGTACTACTAGGAGTACTACTAGCCTTGTTTATAGAAATTTAACTAGTTAATCTAAATATTAAATATAAAGTTAAAAGAATTCTTAACTATAGGATTATTAGAAGTAAGATTAAGTACTTAATTAAATAGTTAGATTACCTATATTTAGAAAATACTTAGGAGCTAAAAAGTAATCTTAACTATTACCTAGTAGAACTTTAGAAGTTCTATTAAGAAAACCTAAGTTTACTTATATTTCGTAATCTAAAGAGAAAGTAGTAAGGAAGGCTAGGTTAAGAACTATCTTAGATTAGGAATTAGTAGGAATAGGTAGAGCTGTTAAATAAGTAACCTCTGTCTCTCGCTGCTCTTGTTCCTCTCTTTCTTTCTTCTCCTTCTCTTTCTTTTCTACCTTCTTAGTAGTATTAAGTTTATTAAGAAAACGAAGTTCTTAATAAGACATTTTACGTCGCCTTTCTTTAAGAAAGGCCTTCTACTTTCGTAACCGTAGAATCTTTACTATCGCCTCCTCCTTCTCCCTATCTAGCTTCTTCTCTTATCTTTTAATAGAGGACTAGTCGCTAGTATAGAGAACGTTCTTCTCTTAAACATCGTCGGTTCTATTATATTTTAACTTTAAACAAACGTATTTAGAATATTAAGAAGATTAGAAGGTATTAATAAAACATCTACGCTTTTAAAAAGCATAGTAAGAATATAGTAATATTTTATTATAAACTATTTTAATACTTTTTATAAGAAGTATTTATTTTTCTTTCTTCTTTTATATAAAGTAGGATATAATAGAAAGAAAAAGATACTACTAATACTCTAACCGAGTTTCTTAGCTTATACTTAAGTATAAGGATACGCTAGGCTAAGAAGAGGATAATATTATAAATTACGTTATATATAATAAGTAGTCTAGACAACGCTCTAATAAGATAAGGTACGATATTTAGGAAATAGAAGGTAATATAAGAGGGAATTAGTAATATAAAGGTATTTAGGTATTCTAGGATCTTACTATTAGATAACTGTTAGTAGTTATATAATAGATCCTCTTAGATCTCTTAGAGGATCTAAAGAGATCTAGGGATCTAAGCTTATATAGAGATCTAGGTAGTATAGAAGATTCTATATATACTAGTACGTCTACTATTAGATAGAAGCTTCGTACTTAACTTTAGTTATTAATCTTATTATCTTATTTAATATCTTTAATATAAGTAATAAGTTTACTTCTAAGTAAACAACCCGGCGTATCTATACTTCTTATCTATATACTAACCTTCGAGACTTAGTTATCTTTGTTTAGTTCGTTTAAGTTTCGTTATACTACTATGTCCTCTAACTTAGTAGTAGGTTCCTATGTTAGGTTTACGTATCCTGTCTATTTAATCTTATACTTAAGTCGAGTATAAGAGCCTTTCTCTAAGAGCTTCTTTTGTCGTTAACCTAGTATTCTTTTAACTTACTATTCTATAGTATTATCTACTAATATTATAAGTGGTTGATTATCGTTTATAATTTAACTAGGCAGCGGGTCTATAGCTGCTAGCCTTAATAAGTCTATATTAAAGACATTGTAGATACTAGGTAGAGTGTCTAGCCTATATATAGACGGGCTAATAACCTTAATAACTGTGAACTTAGTAGATCGAGTATCTAGTTTCTTACTAGCTCTGTCTATCTGTATATTCTATAAGCTTAAGTAAACCTTGTCTCTAACCTTATATATAGGAGCGGTATTCTATAAACGATTTGCTTAAGTCTCCTAGTCTTATTATACTCTTGCTATTAATTATTATACCTATTCTATAATAGCCTTAATCTTTACTACTATTGCTTCGCTCTTTTAAATTAGTATTTTTATATTTATAGGTACTACGACGTCTGTTAAGAGGTCGATAGTCTATAACGGATAGCCGTGGCTAAGTTAGAAGAGGCTTATACCTATTAATATTAAATCCCGTCTATTAAAAGCTAGCTATACTACTAGCAGCTAGTCGGCTTAGTCGTTCTAAGCTATATTAATCTACTGCTGTAGAAGCGTCTCGACTTTAGTATTTACCTGTTCTGTTAACCTGTTAGTTTGTAGATAGAAGGCTATAGAGATCCGTCGTTTAATCTATAAGAAGTTATAAAGCGTCTTCTATGCTTGTCTAATGAATTACGGGCCTCTATTAGATACTATTGCTCTTGGTAGTCTATGTAAGCTATAGTGTATAGTGATAAATAAGCGAGTAAATTCCTTTGATAATATAGTTGAGTTATAGGCTATAAGAAGCACCTCTTTGCTTAAACGGTCTATAAACACTGCTATTATATTAGAGCCTTTACTTATAGGTAGTAGTCTAATAAAGTTAATAGAGATCTCTTACTATTACTACTTAGGAATTAGTAAGAGACGAAGCAGGCCTTGTTTACGATCTCTCTAGACCTTGGTACGTCTATAAACTCTATAGTTATAGATAAACTACTTAACTATAGTCTATAGGTTTAGCTAGAAGAACTCTCTTAAGACTATTATAATTGTCCCGTTCTTACTAGGATAGCCTATAAGTGTAGAATCATAGAGTTCCTATATAATTACAGTCTATAGCAGCTTATAGTCGAGGACCTATAGTCTGCCTTTAAACTATAAATCACTGTTCTTATTAACTAAGTAGTTAGAGATAGAGACTTTAACTAGAGAAGCGAGGTCTACTAGAAACACTCTATCTTCTTAGTAGACAGTGTTTATAAGACGCTTGAAGTCCTTATCCTATACCTTTCCCTCTTTCTAGAGGTTCTATAGTTGGTCTATAAACGCTTACTACGTTGCTACGTCGCTTACTTAATTCCTCTTATTTATTAATACTAGTACTAGCTATATAGTATTTCCTTGAATTATTCTATCTAGAATTAATTATACTATTCTATAATTAAGGTGTTTATCTCCCTTCTCTAGGAGGTCTTAGTCCCTTCTTATTAATATATCTAGTAGTTCTCTCTCTTTACCTAGGTGGTATTAGATTATTAGGTTAAACTTACTAAGTATTAACTACTATTATATTTGTCTTTTAAATAGTTTATAGACTATTATAAAGTACTTAAGATTCTTATAATCTATAAGTACTATAAACTACCTAATACTTTTTAACTCTACTTTCTATTTCTTAAGGTAATAAATAATAGCTAATAACTCTTTATTATATATTAGGTAATTATATTTAGTAGGTGTATATTTCTTTGAGAAGAAGGCTACAGGCTATAAGACGCTATTCTTTACTTAAGAGAGTATACCTTTTAAGTAATATCTAGAGAAGTCTATCTCTAGAACTGTCTTATAATCTAGGTTAAACTAAGCTAGTACTAGGGCTTTTATAAAGGCCTGCTTTAACTGTTCGAAGGCTCTATTTACTTCGTCTATCTATTAGAAGAATATATCCTTTTTAACAAGTCTATAGAGAGGAGCTATAATCTGTGAAAAGTTCTTAATAAACTGTTAATAGAAATTCGTAAATCCTAGGAAGCTAAGGACGCCTTTTACTATTATTAGTACTTTCTAATCTATAATAGCCTATATTTTAGCTAGGTCTATTTATAAACCTTTCTCTACTTTTATAATAAACCTAAGGTACTTTGTAGACTATACTTTAAATTCATACTTATTAATATTAAGCTATAGCCTAGTATCTTAAAGCCTTTGTATTACTTTATAGACATGCTTATAGTACTAGTTATAAGTGCTGTCTATAAAGACTAAGACATCGTTGATATATACTAAGACAAAGTCGTCTAAGAACTCTTAAAGCGTATAATTAATATACTACTAGAAAGTACTAGAAGTATTTATAAGCCTAAACGGGGTAATAAGCTATTTAAAAAGCCTAAAGTATATCTAGAAAGCCGTTTTCTACTCGTCTCTCTTCTTAATTCGTATCTTATAAAACGTAGTAATAATATCTATTTTTATAAACTACTTTGCTTTTCTAATCTAGTTAAGTATCTCTTAGATTAAGGGTAATAGATAGCGGTCTTTATAGGTTAACTTATTTAGTACTTAGTAGTTATAATAGAACTGTAGGCCCTCTCCTAGCTTTTATACGAAGAGTACTAACGTAGCTGCTAGAGAGTTACTTACTTAAATGAATTCCTTATCTAGTAGCTCTATTAGAGTTTTATAGAGTACTAACAGCTCGTCTTATAATATATTATAGAGTGGCCTCTATAGGACTGTCTTCTTAGATCCGCTGTCTATTTATAAAAGCTTAATACTATAATTAATTCCTTATTAGTATACTAGTAACTTATTTGCTTCTTTTCTATTAAAAGCTAGGTAGAATTCTAGACCGATCTAGCTAGGCAGCTTTGTCTACGGGTCTATATACTTCTTCTCTACTAACGCTTTACTAATATCTATAAGGCTAGCTAAGAAAACTTATAGCTTATGTTTACGATCTATAAGAAAGTAGAAGACAGCTGTGCTTACTTACTTATAGGAGTAAGACTTTTCTAGCTTACTATAAACTTCTAACCTAGAGTCTTAGAAGAGTAAGTATTCTTTAATAGTATTAAGTAAAGCTTACTCTTTTCTTAACTAAGATTTTCCTAGAATTATTTTATAGCTCTTAATCTTAAGAACTACGTAAGTATAAACCTGTTTCTGCTAGTAGCCTCTAATATCTATACTAAAAGATACTACTTAAGATATAGTATCCTCTAATACTCCTTCTACTAACTGTAAATGCCTTAGTATAATTTATATATAAGAGAGCTAATAATAATAGACAAAACAGTCTAAAACAATTCTATAGACTAAATACTCTAAATCTACTAAGGCTTATAAAGTAGCTACTCTATTTACTAAAGCTAATATAAGAAGAGGTTTTTCGTCTATATATTCCTACTTAAAATGTCTTTAAGTGTCTATTACTAATAACTCCCTTCGTCGCCACTGCCTACGCTTTCTAATAAGAGCTACTAGTTTTCTAAATCTAAGGAGATATTACCGTCTTCTTCTTCTAATTCTAGTACTACCTCCTTAACCTCTGTCTTCTATTTATAAACCGAATCCGCTGTTATAGGTCGTCTTAGTAGTCTATATAGATATTCTTAAACAAAATAACTAGTAGCTCTATAGCAAAGACAGTAACTAGTACGAGCACGGTTGCTTCGTTCTTCCTAAGACACCTATTTAGCACGCTTAGTACTAGTTATTAAGACTTTAGTAGGTGCCGGTTCCTAATCCATATCCTCTATAGATACCTTATAAGTAACTTTCAGTCTATTAGTAATATTACCGCTTATTACCTACTATATAGTATCTATCGAGTATTTCTAAGAGGTCTATAGTGTTTCTAGGAGAGTCTAGGCCCTAGATCTTAATATTTAAGCTTTATAAGCTCTTAAGTAGTCGTCTATTTCTTTAATAATAGAGTAGTAAGACTCGAAGTTAGATTAAGAAGGAACTATAATTATTACCTTAACTAACTCGTTACTAAGGATTTAGTTAAGAGATACCTTCTTTATATTATCTAGCTAAGATCCTCCTCTAGACTCTATAAGCAGGGCTTGCTATTCTATAAAGACCTCTAGGAATAGTCTTAAGCTCTAGCAGAAGGATTCCAGCTTTTATTACACTCTTTCCTTAGCTTATAAGTCTCTAAATATAAACTCTACTTAATCTAAGAAATTACTATTATTAGCTAGCTCTAGCTTACTCTATTCTTATACCTATACTTCTATTCTATAGAGTGCCTTACCTTATAAGGATCTATTAAACACCTAAAACTTAATATATTTAGTATATCTATAGTAGTCGACTTCGATTTTAGCTTATACTTATTATAACTAAGCTTCTAACTTATCCAAGTCTCTATAGAATTCCAGTAGCAGAGGAAGAGATTTCCTAGGTTTATTATTATTATAGACTATCTATAAGCAAGCTTTCTTATCCTTCTTTTACTTATTTATAATCTATAGACAATCGTTCTCTTAGACAGATATTAACTAATTCTACTACTCTTAAATATACTATAGAAACTAGATAGGTAGCTGATTTAGTATACCGCCTTCTTATAGTTCTTCTATTATCTATAAGTTCTAGTATTACTATAAAGGCCTAATATATTCTAGTATTACTAAAATAGTCTAATATATTCTAGTATTACTATAAAGGCCTAATATATTCTAGTATTACTAAAATAGCCCGATGTATTCTAATATTACTATAAAGGCCTGTTATATTCTAGTGTTGCTAAAATAGCCTAATATATTCTAGTATTACTATAAAGGCTCGTTGTTTTTAAATCGAATCTAATATTAGAGCTTATAGTAAGTGCTAATAAATTGAACTACAGAGGCTGTCTATGTATAAGAAGATTCGATTATCCTTTCTAAGCCAGAGTCCTTACTAACTTATATACTCAGTTAGCTCTTTCTAGAGGGTTCTGCCAAGGGTACTCTCGAAGGTTCTGTTACGTCCATGCGTTGCCAAGCGAGGTCACGTGAATGCGTCGCTGGAGTACTCCGAGACTTATTCCACGGGTGTAACCCTTGACATTTAGCCTATATATCTTAAAGTGTTAAATATCTTAAGATATATTCGAATATAATTTTAAAAGATATGTATAACTAAAAAAAAGTAATTATCCGATTATCGTGAAAAACACGATAATTTAATACTTTCTTTAAATATCTACTACTACTACTACTACTTAAGCGAACTATACTCCGATATATACTAAACGAACTAAACGGTCATAGAATATATTATTTAGAAAGTTAGATAATAAATAAAAATATACGGTGCCTTGCAAAACCACCTCTCACATAGAATATTGATAGTTATCTCAAGATGAGCCAAACAGGCCCTAAGTTAAGTCGCTTGTTTGAAATGGACAGAAGACTTGTTTTTTTATTGTCTTCTAAGGTAATAATTTTAAGAGATAATAAAGTAAGTATACGTATTGTGTGACTTTTGTCAAAGTATTAATTTAGATGTCTATAAAGAAAGATATTTGACCTACTTGCAGAACCAGGGTCTAGCCCGAACAACTGAAACTAACCTAAGATTAGTTAATTACAGGAGTGCAATTTCACTTATTCAGGGCCGTCGCACTTTTCACTTAGTGATGTTTCATCTTATGTACTTGGAAAGTAATTAATAGAAACTGTTATCATTACCTTAGCAGATGTTGGATTTGAGTGAACGCATTCGCAACGGCAGCCAGGCTGCCTAACTATGCTTAGTCAGGTGACGTCCAGAATCAGACAAGTAAGGTCGTGATTGTGAACCACCTGGACCACAACACCACCTTGCTTGACAACTCCAAATATTTCATAACTAACATGGATAATCACGCATTGGCCTTGGAAGTCTCGGAAGTCCAGCAACTCCACAACACGGCACTGGAGTCCCTACCACAGCATTCAGACATACAATTTCCTCAGTTCTCCAAACTACCACTAGAGTTGCGCCGGTATGATTCCTTCCCATATCCTTACACTTCGATTCTTAACTCGAGCTAGAATCATCTGGAAATTCGCCTGCCTCGTCCCAAGAATACACATCATCAAAGCTCCTACAGAAGATCATAGAATCGCGCTGCAACCATACAACCGGTCCAGAACGAACCCTATTATGAACACGTGCAGCGAAGCCAGAGAAGTGGTACTGTTTCTCCAGCTCAACTACTTTCATCCCGATGAGTATTTCACTGAGAAGTCACCTGCCATGACAACCTCGAGATGGAATCGATTCACAGATGAGCTCGATACGTTTTGGCTTGAACATGAACCCAACGATGATCAATGGGTTCACGATGATGACTCCGAAAGCTATCCCCAAAGTATCCATGATTCCGCTTCATGGCACTGTGGCAGATGCCATCGGTCACAAGCCTGGGATAAAGGTTGCGGGACTGAGTGCTTTGGTTCAAAAAAGGACATACCCCTGCGCAGTATTGCCATCAACTTGGCTGATTGGGTACTAACCAACCAGGGCCTACACGACGGGTTCTGGGATGTATGGGGATCTCTGGGATTTGCGTATCTACACAATGTTCAAGAAATTCTGATTGTTGTGGAAAGATTTGGCTCTTTTGTTCACGAAAGGGATCCCATCTTCCTCTCACCCTCCGAAAAGGACAGACGAATTATTCTAGAAACAATCGGAGTTGAAGAAGGGATGTTCAATAGCGCTGCAAAGGAAGCTAACTGGATTGGTTCTGCGAAATTTGTTGAGCGCCAACTGAGGAGGTTTAGAAAAGACCGTATGACTGAGAGGGAAGGGCTCATGGAAGGCAAGTTCATTTTGTCGCTGCAGCATTGAAAAATCACTGACGTTTTGTTTCTTCCAGATGCACCGTGGATGCTAGCGGACGAAGAAAGATATCCTGATATCTCAGAGTGGAAAGTTCCCACCATTAAGTTCGTGGAAGCACGGAAGGGAAGCGACCGACGACTATTGCTTTCTTAGGTTGGGAATACAGGTTCATCAATGAGACTTTGGTGCTTTGGTCAAAGTATGGGTTTTTTCTGCGCGGATTCTTGTTCATACACAAGGAGATACAAGTTATCACGGGTTACCAGGGAACAGAAATCGTGTGGGATGCGAGTACTCTTGGAGGAGCAAAAGTCTACCTGGATGTAGCAAGCGACAAGAATTCTGACACTCCATATTGGATGGTCCCGCTACTCCTACTACAAATAAAAGAAAGCCAGTCAAAAATCTCCCTTATGTCATCGCCACAGTGCATGATACTTTTTGCCAAGACATGTACGTCTTTCCAAGTATATTCACTCATCTGAAGAGGAACCGGAACCAAAGTCCACTGTTTATTTTCCCTCCATTCACTCAAATGCATATGTACACAGGGAAATGCTATGACTCATTCGATCAAGCTTGTCTCCTTTGCTTGCTATCTAAGAACTGCCTCTTCGAAAAACATCAATCAGCGCATGACGATGTCGATCTCAAACCTTCTAAACGCTGCCTGCTGGAGCTTTCTAGGAGCTGCTTTCTATTACTGCCTCAAAGCTATCTTGTCTCTTTTCGTAAACCCTCCACCACCATCTGAATCCACGACTTCCTCCACCTACTTCACTGGAGATTGTATTTCTCTGGTTGAAGTCAATCTTTGCAAGCATTTAGCTAAGCCCAATGAAGTCGAGAGAAACGGAGACCTCAATTATAGGAATTGTACGTTGCTAAGTTTCTTCTTTCTGATGTTTCGTTTGCTGACTTCATTACGGTGCTCTGGTGCGATGCATGATATGATGCCGCAAACGAGAAATATTGTCCCGAGTATTCTGGGATTTGGACATCCAATGCCAGTCCCTTCAACCGTGAAAAATTCGTCGACCTTCTTCAAGCAGTCCTTACTCACGGACAACGTCCTAATCCGATGCTGATGTATTTCAGTGAAGATGTCTTCGAAGCTTCTACACATTCGTGGACGTCACTCGCCTTTCATGACACGACGACAAAGGAAAGGCCACATTTCATGCTTAAGATGAGAAAGCTAGATTACGAATCTTTGAACCGCTCCGACAAAATAAAGAACGCCTGGGATAGCAATAGCAGTGGCATCATTCTGTATCACATCTCTCTGTCTACCAACCATGCCACACCACGGTCCTTTCCGGTCGTCGTCCTCGGCCAAATCGTCAGAGGTAAACTTGGAGATCTCGGTTATGTAAATCCAACAAAGTGGATTGTTGTCGTCGACTTTTGTCGGCAAGTCTTTGCTCTTAAGGTTAACGAAATAAGCGACTTGGATACGGTAGATCCGATGGATTTGCATTATGACGCTCCGGATGTTGATCTCGACATCAATTGGAAACCGACGCTCGCTGAATGAGGTGATCATGAAACAATGCAATATTGCACTGAATTTGGAGAGGGGATCTTGAGACTTGTCTCATGCCAACGTTTGGATGAAACTGGGGCTTTGATGGTTTACCTCGGAAAGATGGATGATGTTTTCTCTGTGAATGAGTTCGCGGCGGCTCATGGTAGAGAACATGCCAAAGTGAACAAAGAGGTGGATGAAGAAGAAGCTGAGCGAGAGGATCGCGGGAAATGTGAGCACCACGGGCATGAAGAAGAGGCTTGGCGAGAGTTTCGCCGGAAACGTGAGAAAATACACCGTGAACCGTGCTATTAAACCTTCAGCTGACAATATAGCAGGAGCAGGAACTAATATTACCATACCTGATGATACCAACTTCGAAGGAATGTCCAAGGTCACAAAGTGGACCGCGGTTCCGATTGGTCGACACCTAACAGTATATCATATCGTGGAAGAAGACTACATTGGTGTCAACAAAGAAATGTTCAAGTAGTCTGGGTAATTATCCATCTCCATTCCCACTCAAACAATACCAGTCAAGCTAACCAACACCTGTGCAGCCAAAAC
Organism: Calycina herbarum; assembly: GCA_001414485.1. Taxonomy (NCBI): domain Eukaryota; kingdom Fungi; phylum Ascomycota; class Leotiomycetes; order Helotiales; family Pezizellaceae; genus Calycina; species Calycina herbarum. The sequence continues at coordinate 87,248 of LLEY01000128.1, forward strand.
GGCAACCCCAGCCATGACAACATTCAAGTTTGGTGCTATAGCTTGTCTTCCCCATGCAACTTTAGCACTACTTTCAGCATCGGGGATACTAATTGTAAAGCGGCCGTCTGCTGTCCCGCCAATACCAATATTCAGCGAACCGTTGGTTTGTGGTGTTACGTTTTCTTTGAATTCGCCTATTACGTTTCCGGGTGGGTAGTATTGACATACAACGTACCAGGCGGGGGATTGAGGGTTAGGCGGTCTGTTTGTTGGTGCTTTTTTATTTTAGTATGGGTTATTTTAGGTGGTTATTTCATTGTGTCGCGCGAAAATTGTAATTTTTGCAGATGGATGGTAGCCAGCCGGGCGAAAACTTGAGGAGAGATATAGTGAAGAGTTGACTTACGACAATTGACCCTTGCACATCCCACATCTGTACTCCCTTTCCAAACCACTTGTGTGAAATGCCCCGTGGCTTCGGAGAATCCTGGTTTGTTGTAACTGTAACTCGTTCGTTCCAGTCCCCATGCGTCAACGGAGTTGACGACGTTTTTATATGCTGCTGCTATATTTTCTCCTACTCCTGGTGTCCCCTAGAAAGAACGTTAGTTGATCGGCTCTCATTTGGATGCTTCAAAACATTGAACCCCCTTCAAAGTTCCCACCCTCGCTTAAAAACCACAAAAGCAAACTCACCGAATGCCCAAAATAACATTTTCCCACCCACTCCCGACTGCTCGCTTCCAAGTTCTCATTCCAAACCAAAGGCTTAGCGTCATGTTGTTGCCGATACCAGTTTTGATCTTCTAATATTTGTTGTTTGAATGTGGCATCGGAGGTGAAACTTGGGTCTTGAGATGGTGGAGGGAGAGGTGCCGCTGTTACTGTTGTCCAGACTGTGGTTTGTGGCTTTGGTGTTGGGACGGGAGAAGAGAGTGCTGTTGGGGAGAGAATTATGAGGAGGATTAGGGGCTTAGATGTTTTGGTGGCTCTGGATTTGGAGTGGCTACGAGTGGGTAAATTTGTCATTGTGGTTGTACTGATGCCTTATTGAGGAGATAATAATGTTGGTTTATAAATGTAGTATGAAGTACTGTCTGCGAAACTGTTGACGAATTTATATGAGGAAGGAAGGGAACTTCTGAATGGAAATCCTATTTCATGAAGTTGTGATTCGAAATGTAAATGAGTAACACAAAGAAGGTGTTTCAAGGTGGATGGAGTTGAGGATCAAACTTTGAAGCCCTTTCATGAATGACTGTGAGGGTTCCAAATTGGGCCACTCCTAACTCACAATCCACACAAAGTTTGCGGTATTGCAAACGGAAACCCAAAGGTAAAGTTAAGCTTCTTTCCTATCTAGCTCTTCTCCAAGTTCACTTAAAAGATCATCCCAGAAAAGCCCGACTCCGTGTTCAAGACTCTCGAAGTCACACCGATTGCCAGCCTAAGACCAGTTCTTATACGTGATGTTCTTCCAGCTTTCTGACACCAGACTTCCTGGTGCTTTTCCATCTTGCAAGATAGCCTTTGCTGTATCATTACCACGAAACTGCCATTCAAGAAACGCCACCGCGGCTTTACCAAACTTCCCACCATTAGTAGCATTATATGTTCCGCCATGACCAATATCAAGACTAGCTCGATAAGCAGGTAACCCAGCCGGAAGGAGTCCATAATCCTTCTCAGACTGCAAAACCCATCCTCTTAACCATCTGTGCGAAAGACAACTTACATTCAAGAACCCCATATCCTTAATTCCCCCATTGTAAACCAATCAACAGGCGCCTTAAGCTCCTGTAAAAGATACCTCTTCTCATCCTGAAAAATTGCAATATTAAATAGTATCATCAACTTAACCCTCGTATCATGATATCCAACGGACATAGTTTCCAACCCTCCACAACTATGTCCCACACTCGCAGTTCTGTTGGTATCAATATTGCCATACTTTCCAGCTCCCTCATTCATAGACTAGTCAATAGCGTCTCTGCTATCCTGAACCTTCGATTGTGCAAACGAACCTCCAGATGACCTCCGTTTCCTCATGTGATGAAGGGCAAGGTAATTTTTCTGGGCGGTGTCCTGGGTGCGTAGATGGTATGTCTTGGTAAGGACGGATCAGTTGTCATGAAAGCTGGGTAGGGACCTGACCCCGATGTCATGACACCGTTTTCTTTTGGTGATTCGGTGCCAGTTGCTTCTGGTGGTGTATCTTGGATATATTTTGGGAGGTAGGTGAGTGAGATGCAAAAGATTCCACCAGCGATTGTGTCGTCTCCGGTCGGGGGGAAGTAGCCTGGTTTTGGCTCGAATTGTTGACCTTGTGCTTGGACCAGGGTCAGGAGAAACCCTACGAGAAGGAGTTGAGAGGTCCACATTTTGATGTATGGACGGAAGTGGGTTTTGTATTGTGACTTGAAGGGAGCAGATGGGAGAAGTTACAGCTTTTCATTGACTCCGACCCGCATTATTCACTGAAAATCTCTCTCTCCACCAAGTCGAAGACAAATTACTACCAGACAGACTTTGACGCCCTCAGGCCCCGCGATCGTAGAGACATCCGTACCATATCGCGGCAAACTTGCACCCTCGTTATTTGATCTAGCGCCTCGGAATTTAATCTATTTTCATTTCTGTTCTGGATGAAGAGGGGTTCTCGCCTAATATCCCTTAGGGTATTTAAGCGAGAGATGGAGGACTTAGTGTGTATTGTAATAGAATACAAGGTGTTGATGAATTTAAGCATTAGTAGGTGGAGAACCTCCAGCTCGCGATAGTCATTAAAAGTGACATTAAATATGTCAGGTTCGTACCTGCCTACCTAGCCTTCGTTGTTCCAACCTTTTAGAGTAATTAAAACAAATTATCCTAAGGAAGGACTTGGAACAATTTAAGACTATTGACCTAGGTGTTTTGGAACAATCATGTTTGAAAGTGGTTTTCACTGTATAGAAAGTTGTGTTATTTATCTACTGCTGCTTTAAATATCTACTGCGAGCTCGAGTTAAGATATGGAAAGTACGAGCCCTGAAGCTCATGAAATCGATATTCTGTAATTATGAGGCTATTCGTAGGTTACCTACAAATAGCAACGAGTTTTGAAAGTTCTGCTTTCTTACGCTATTGATAAACTGACTACACCTAGTATAAATTCTTCGAATATCTTTCTTATCATGAAACCTATTTTTAGAATACCTGTGAACAGCAGGGTCACCAAGATTAACAATTCTTTTTCATGGCTATTCGTAGGCAACCTACGAATAGCAATGATTTTTTACAAATTATCTTAGGCAACCTATAAATAGCCGTCGGTCTTGACATATTCCTTTTTTTCTCATCTCCTTAGTCAAATTGTAAGATCCTTCTGTTTGGTTTCAAACATTTAGTTACATGCGAACGATCTATCAGCCCCCTTACCAGAGAGTGTAGAAATTCACAACTAACCAAGAGTAGAATTCCCCTACTCTATTTCACTAATCATTCGACTAAGACTGGGAAAATGAATCTTATTATTCTGAGTAACTAGAACGATTATATTCATTCTCCTAGAATTTCTAGGACAATTGTAGAAGGGAAAGCACTACAGTCACGAATTCCTGCAGTCCCTGGTGCCCCCGTAAAAATGCTCCCACCAAACCAAGTAACCAACAACAACTTCACAACTCCAAATAAACATCAGAAAAATCCGTAAAAAATATGAAAGAACTCCCTTGTAACTATGCATCACAAGAATCAAGTTACATCTAATTCAAAATGCGGGTTGTAGTTTTATTCCAAGTTTACCAGCGCAGCCGAGAACGAAAGTTTATTGCGCCCGAAGCCCCTGTAGGCCCCTGTAGGCCCCGAAAGAGGGGTCAACACCCTGAAGCTGTGAGATAAGCGAGCGCCCGCAGGAAAAGCCTGATTTACAGGGCGGTCGATTGGAATACAGTGCATGCGCCAGGCTGCAGCTTCAGGGTACTAGGACACTATTACAAGGCGTTACAGCGTACAAGACTAACGAACCCACCTTCACGGGTCTGTGCGTACAGGGCATTTTGACGAGTTTTAGCCCCTCTACCAACAAATATACCTCCTAACGACTAGCATCACGAAAAGGGCTACGAGATAGCTATAAAACACGGCATTATCTTAATGCCACATCCTTCTACCTCACCAGACATGAATCCTATAGAGAAGTACTGGCGGTGGATTAAACAACGACTTTATAGACGTCAACACTAACCTACTACTATAGAGGAAATGCGCCAAGCTATTACAGAGGAATGGGATACTATACACCAGGATTAGATTAATAAGTTGATTTTAAAGTAGGAACACTAGGTTACCGTACTTATACAACGCCATGGGTGGTCTACTCCTAATTAAATTAAGTGTTAATTTATAAAAGTAATGATTTATCGTGAAAATGCCCTGTACGCACAGACCCGTGAAGGTGGGTTCGTAACGAGTAACGCCTCTGTAAGATGCCCCGTCATTATTACTCTCCGACAATCTTTTATCTTATTAATCTCGTATAATGATAAATATTGTTTCACAGGAATTCAGAGAATAAGAAAGCTAACTTTCTAAATCTTCTAAAACTTCTCAAACAACAATTCTAATTGTTCTACTTGTAGACTGTTTCAAAACAATTCAGAGTAAAGTAAGTGAGGTCGCCGCGCGAATGATCCAAACCTTCACAAATACTTGACCCCACCATCCGATGGCAACCTCGCAATTTGAAAACAGAAACGTCACAAGTCAACCTTTCATTTTAAAATACATGTATTCTCTCATTATGTCATATTACCCATCAACGCTACAACTATGCATCCTATCCACAGAAAAAAAAAGCAAAAAGGTATCCATAAACTCCACTCCCCCATTCATTTCACCTCATCCCAAATTACAACCATCAAGTCATACTAGCCGTAGCAGCTCTCCCCCCTCTAGCAGCAGTCTTCTTGCCAGCCCCAGGTCTAGCCAATGTATACTTGGCAAAAGCCCTCGCAAGAGCCTTCTTACAACTGACTTTCTGACTGCCAACAAAGGAGTCAATTGTAACAGCGATAGCGCGATCGACATCTTGCGCGGATACATAATCGGAAAGACGCATACGACAAAAGGCTTCGCTGATTCTCATGATGGCCTCGAGATGACGGACCTATGGAAATTAATTAGTTGAGTTTAATGCAAGGAAAGAAAAGGGGAGGGGGGAACGTACGGTAATAGGATAAGCACCAGTAGCTAAAGATTCCCTCCTCATATCACCGAACAACTTCGAGATCTTCTCCTCATCGATGTTATATAGTTTAGGACTACATCTTTCACGTGCATAAAGGATGAATTTTCTCAGCAGCTCTTGAGGAATTTCTCCTTCCTGTTTTGGTTCTCCGCCATTGGCAGCTCCGGCTCGAACATCAGAATTATGTTCCATCTCCATCGAATTTTGGTTTTCATCAGTAGCTTGCGTGACGGGGTGAGAGCGACCGTGAGAACCGACGACGAATCGCGCGAGTCTTTCGTCTTCGACTGGGTCGACGGTATCTCGGACAACACAGAGGATGTCGAAACGTGAAAGAATGGGTTCTGTCAATTCGACATTTTGCGAGAAGGGAATGGTTGAGTTGTAACGACCACCGATAGGATTGGCTGCTGCAATGATACCGCATCGAGCTTGGAGTGTGGTAACGATACCAGCTTTTGAAATGGAAATGGTCTGCTGCTCCATGGCTTCGTGGATGGAGGTTCTGTCTTGGTCGTTCATCTTGTCGAACTCGTCGATAAGACATGTACCTCTATCTGCAAGCACCAAGGCGCCACCTTCTAATGTCCATTCGCTGGTCAATGGATCTTTGCGTACACTTGCTGTCAAACCGACGGCACTTGCTCCCTGACCGGTTGCAAAGACAGCACGATGCGCAGTCTTCTCAACATATTTTAGAACTTGTGATTTTGCGGTTCCAGGATCACCGAGGAGAAGGACGTTTATATCACCACGAATGTGGAGTTTACCCATTCTTTCCTTGGCAACACCACCGAAGAGCGAAAGAGCGACCGCAGTTTTGATATCGGTATGCCCGTAAATACTTGGTGCCATAGAGTGAATAATCTTGTCAACAATTTGAGGATCCCGAGCCAATGTGCGGATTTGATGCTCGTCTTCCTCGGTAAGTCTGAATCCAGCCAGTTGATCATGGGACTTGACAACATTGTTGGCCTCGAGAATGGTGGCAAACACTGGGAATCCGTTCTTGTTGTTCAATTGAGCATCGTAATTGTTGCGGTAAACTCCAGTAACTTCAATTTCCTCTCCAGGCTTGGCTCTATCGATGAGATCCCACAAAAGAATGACTTCTCGGTGACGCGGTAGACGACCTGCTGGAACTGTGCCAGGGGATTCTTGAAGGGTAAGCTTTTGGTAATTTCTATAAACAGTCTTTTCGGAATTGAGATTGAATGGTCCACGGGATTGGCAATTCTGGCAATAAGTGATTTTGACTTCGACATTGGATTCTTGCTGGAAAGGTCCGAGTCTTTGGTGACATTTGGAACAGTCGAACATGACATATTTTAATTGGGGGAAGACTCCACTTCGGCGAGTGACAACTCCACTGACTCGAACCAAGCAGTTCAAATGTGTTTGTCGCAGTTGTCGAAGAGTGTAATGGACTGGAAGGTCGGTAATTCTGACGTGGATTTCGGAATGAATTCGTTCATAATCGGCATAATAGATCAAAGTGACTTCCATAGCAACCTCGTCAAACAATTTCAGCATCTCTCCTGGCGCATTGGCGAGGAAGTATGCCAAGATAGCTTTTGAGGATGAAAGATGGTCGTATGAGACCTCCAGAGATTCGGCATTGATTTCTCCCAAGGTTCTGATTCGGGTTCCGTAGACGGAGTCTCCGTGTTCATCGGTATATTCGGTCAAGAAGGCCTTGAATTCTCTTTTGATCGTTCTTTGAACTGCGTGTTGACCAACCCATTCTACCAAACTTGAAGCCTTCACATCTTGCAAGGTCTCGAGAGACAGCTCCTCTTCCATAATATCGTCTTGCATATCATCGTCTTGGTCCTCGTCGTAGTGATGCCTGCGGCGTCTTGGTTGAGCAGTAAGGTCCAAATCTCCATCTTCATCCTCATCTTGAAGAAAAGCTGCAGGCATGCGATTTTGGCGCGCAAGTTCTCGATCTCTTCGATTCAGGCGGGCTTCGAGTTGTCGTCTCTCTGCAACATCCAAGTCGTCATAGTCGCCCTCATCGTCGATATCTCGTGCGTCGTACGTGTCATCTTCTCGGGATCTGTAGTCTTTTTCGAAATTGCCTCCAAACAGATCAATTCCGTCTTCGTCCTCGGCCATCTCCTCGGCATCGTCGATATCAAGAGCAAGCTCTTCCTCCACATCATCGTTATCATCAACACCATGCTGAATATCGTATCCGGGCGGGGACGATCCGTAATCTCCTGCTGGAGTGGACGCAACGGCTGGTGATGGCGCATCTTCTGGTTCTCTTGAACGCTTGCGGGCGTTTCTCGTGGGTCCACGGTTCGCCGAAGACATGTTGGGTCGCAAAGGGGAACTGCCTTGGAGTAAGTACGAATCTGGAAATTGCAATACACCGGTTTCTTGTGCTTCAAGATGGAATTGTCGATACGTACCTCATGGTGATATTCGGGCGCCGTGGTGTTTTGGGGGGTGAATAGGAGTTGCGTGGAGTCGATTGTCTTTCTATGGGGTTGTCAATGCAAACTTGAAATGAGGGATGGCGGCGCGTAAATCGCGAAAAGCGTGAACTGCACTAGGCCCAATTGGATCGACGCGTAAAGTGGTTTTGGGGAAGGCAGCCTCGAGGCTGAGAATCAGGTCAACCCCTACCAAGTGTCGCTGTCGCATCACCAACCATTCCCCTCCTATAATACTTAACCTCTTCAGTCTATCTGCCTCAACTCCAAACATCATGGATCCTCCTCCAACAGATGTCGCGACTTCCGCAAATCCAGAAACTCAGACTGGCGCTCCATCTCGTACCCAGAGCTTCTCCCAGCAATCAGATGGTTCACAAACAGTAGCAGAGTATGTTTCCCTCATCGCGTTCTTCTTCTAGGATTTTCCGCAATTGCATTTGGATGTGTATGAAAGCAATATGCTAATACCTTGGTAGATTTATTGACAGCCAACTCCAACTCGAGGCTGATGCGCGCGAAGCTCTACCCTATGTAAGACTTAGACCTGATTCTCATGAAACCCTCTTTCTAATCGCGATCTATAGAAATTCGATAACTGCACGCAGCCATTAGGAAAACTGCGTCAAGTCTTATTCTCCTGTCTAACCTGCAATCCGCCACCAGCCGATCCTTCCGCCTCATACAAACCCGCCGGCGTGTGCTACTCATGCTCAATACAATGCCATGGGGATCATACATTGGTGGAACTATTCAACAAAAGGGACTTTGTTTGCGATTGCGGAACGACGCGTCTGCCTTCTACCTCGCCATGTACTCTGCGTGTAAACCCAGAGACCAACACAAAGGGAGGGGTTCATTCAGAAGCGCCAGAGCCAAATAACAAATACAACCAGAACTTTAAGAACAAGTTCTGCGGATGCGAATGCGACTACGACGCGGAATCTCAGAAGGGTACGATGTTTCAATGCTTGGGATTGGGAACGGCTGAGGAAGGCGGTTGTGGAGAAGACTGGTGGCATCCTGGATGTATTGTTGGTGTTGGACCGGACTGGTACGAGGCATCAGGTCGAAGTGCTGCTACAGCGAAGCAGCAAAACACAGATGGAGTATTGCCGACAATCGCAGAGGTAGTGGAGGCAGTGATGGAGACACCAGCCACTGAGGGGACACAAAACGCGACAACCACCGAAGCTGGGGAAACCTCTGCCACAGCACCTGAGGACGAGGCCGAAGATGACGACCCACCAGTACCTCCCGGATTCCCAGAAGAAGATGATTTCGAAGGCTTTATCTGTTACAAATGTGTTGAAGCGCACCCTTGGATCAAGAAATATGCCGGGGCGCCTGGTTTCTTGGGACCAGTTTTCAGAAGAAGCACAGCACCATCACCAGAGCGAAATCTACTTGCAAAAACAGAGGAAGCCATTGCTTCAAACACTCCCAATCCGAAGAAACGAAAGTCCGATGATGACAATGATTCAGTTACTTCATCAGCATCAAAACGAGTGAAGGAAATGACCCCAGATGCTGCTTCTCTCGTCAACGAAGCCGCAGCGGCAACAAACAAAGCTATTTCAGTTACTGAATCTGTCGCCTCCGCGAAAGACAAGGTGGAATGCAAAGTCAAAGCACTCCCCACACCAAACGGTCAAGTCTCGCTCTTCTTCAAATCCGATTTCCGAGACCATCTCTGTCGCTGCGCAGACTGTTTCCCTGAATTAAAAAAGCACACCCAACTCCTCGAAGAAGAGGAAATCTACGAACCAGAGATGTCGGAAGATGAAGCGGACGGTGGTGGGAGTACCGTCGGAAGTGGAAGTATCTACGAACGAGGCGAAAGTGTTTTGAAGAACGTGGATCGTGTCAGAGCTATCGAAGGAGTCATGGCTTACAACCATTTGAAGGATAAACTTACACCTTTCTTCCAACAATTTGCTGAGAGTGGGAAAGCTATTAGTGCGGAGGATATTAAGGCGCATTTTGCGAAGATGAGAGGTGATGCTGAGGCTATCAAGGAGGCGAATGCTGGGGCTAAGGATTCGGTTAATAGGCAGGAGCAGAGTGGGTATTAGGATCTGGGAAATGCTTTGTAGGATATGGAGTTGAAAGTCTTAGAACGGACAGGTATTGATATGGATATCATTTAGGGTTCCCTCGGGTTGAGGGTGGTGCAATGGGTCTGAGATTTGTTCGTTTCTGAGATGGTGGCGAGGCTTTAAAAGTTGTGGTGTATGAAGTGATGATTAATAATCTTTTTCCTTGCCATCTGCCTTTCTCGCTCTCGTCGTGATAGGGCTGGGGTGCAGGAATTCTTAATTGGTCAAAAACAGCTTCAGTTGTTTGACCAAGACTTGCAAAATCACTCTGAATATCCTACAAGAGTATCCTACTAGAGTATCCGATAAGGCTCGGACAATTAGATTTATATTGCATTTATTACTCAAGAAGAGTTAGGAGAATGATCGAAGAGAAAGTGCCTGCAACCCCTGGTGGCCCGTCGAGTGAAGGGAAAGGAGCGACTTGTCTCCTGTGAGGTCAAACGGAAGGAACGAACTCGCTCAACCTTGAGACCTTGACTCTCTTGAGACTTTCCGAAACTGCTTTCCCTTAGGAATTTTAATTGGTGTACTTGGATGTTATCGTTCGTTGGGTAATATTTCATTGGCCCTCTACATTATACACATGAAGACAACCTTCGCCGCCATTCTCGTTCACAGTGTGAACACAAACTACTCAACTATTCACTACTACTCGAGTAGTACTCTTGAGTAGTAGAGTAGAGTATGAGTAGCGGGTCGGATGAGTAGAGTAGAGTAGTGACATAAGACTACTCGAGTAGTCTTGAGTAGTCTTAGTAATATTTATATATTTGCTTTTATAAGGCTTAAAAAGCTTATTATTAGTAATATTAGTAGTTTTATATAATGAAATTTCTTTTTATAATTATATAATTAATACCTAAGCTATTAAGACTATTATTAAAGGTAGATAGAGAAGAAGATCTCGCCGGAAGCCCTAAAACGCCACCTCGACGCTACTCCACCAATCCGGACCGGCCCGGCCCGATTCGGCCCGCACTACTCTACTACTCTAGAGTACTACTCGAGTAATAGTAAGTAGAGTAGAGTAGTAGTTACTACTACTACTCTGCTCTACTTATTGCTCACACTGCTCGTTTACCTCAACACCCCCATCACCTACAAAACTAGACAGCTTGAAGATCCCTCAAACAATCAAGCAATTTAAGCCAAAAAATAAAAACAAAAAGTGATTTACACGGTGCGAGGTTCGAACTCGCGATCTCTGCTGAGCGGCATCCAAGGAGTTCTCCAAGATGTGAAAGCAGCGTCTTCACCACTAGACCAACCGAGCTTTGATTTCTTTTCTGCTTGCTGTGCCGCTTATTTGTATTTAAGATGGTTGAAAGTGAATGGGCTGTTTGTCTTTTGAAGTGAGGAAAGGGGCGAGGGAGGGAGAAATGTGGGTCTGTGGAGTCTGAAGCAGCTAGGCGAGGATTGTGTTTGCTGGTTTTGGGAAGGAACAAACGGAAAGATTGAGACATGCGATACGTATGAGAGAAATTGTCATTTGGATTGCTGGGTGCTTAATTTTTCTTTCGAGAGAAGAGCGGGTAGGCTTAGAGGAATAATTGATATTCAGTGGTTTGAGTGTTAACAACTTCGAAGATTTTGTTTCACTTTCTTTTCCTCTGGGTGTTTTTTATATTGCTGTACAGACGCGATTCTATTTGTGATGAAGGTTGTATACTAGAAAAGTACTGAGCATCTTTGTAGAGTCTTACTTTTAGTCTCGCTTGTAATTCTTGTAACGTTTGTAGTTGAGTATCGTGGAACTTTATCTCATTGAGGGTCTTAACTTCAGAGCGTGTTTGGTTCGTGATATGGCATGTTTAAATATTTCATTAACTATACCAGGAGAGATTCGAAGTGGCCAGGTATATATTTAAAACATATATTCAGTGATTGTTTGACTCGCAGTAAGAGAGCTGGGCATTGCTCTTCCCACGCCCACTTTGTTTCTATTGTGCGAAACAATCAGGAAACTGACTTATCTAGTCTTCTAAACGTTCTCGGAGAATGAATTTCATTGTCTTAGACTTTCTGAGCTAATGAAAGGGAGGTTGTACGGAGAGTAAAGCTCGGAATTCTTATATATCCTAATATTCTATTGAAAAATGCGAGCTGATTAGGCCCTTGGTGGAGGGACTTCTCTTCGAACTTTCCTACGGTATAACCCGTAATTCAAATCAACAAGTACTGAGGAAAAAGAAAGGAGACGGGAAAGCAAATCGAGACTTTGCGATTTGTATCAACAATTGTAAGACTCAATAAATTATTTTCTGGTTAAATAAAATCTACTATTATAATTATCCCGAAGACAATCATAGAAACAGTGCCCTCACAGAGGCGAAACTAAACAATTTCTTCAACAAACATAGGCACTTGTATACAATCTGTGAAAGGAATAGTTTTAGAAACTCTTGCTATTCCCAGGTAACCTAGGAGTTGCACTGTTCTGGAAACTTTTACTATTCGTCGGTAACCTATAAATTGCAAGGAACCTTCGCAATTGCATTTTTTACAAATTAACTACGACTTGAATTATTCATTTTTGGAAAATCTTACGATGAGTTGAAGACCAGAAATAGAACAACCGTAGAAAGGTCTGCTATCTGTGATAATTGGGACAAATACGAGGAGGGACGTCTTGCTATTTCTAGGCAACCCATGAACAGCACAAAACTAGAATAGCAGTAAGTATGCAAGAATGGGATTTGCCTCCTGATTGGGGTTTCCTCCCATCAAATTGACTTCTCGTTTCCTTAGCAATTTCCATCACAACATTAAGGTCGCAGTCCTGTAGTAAAAGAATGGTCCATGCTGCTCCATGATATACTTCCCCCATCTGAATCCAGCATCTTTTGTCTTCATCAGAATTTTGGTTTATGCATTGACAGGAGTTGGTATAAGATAGTGTTTGCCGAAGAGAACTAGGAGCTTGGTCTCCAAAAATGGCGAGCAGACGTTCTCGTAGTATGGCTCAGTTAGGCAGTTTCTCGGGAGGATCGTCTTTTCTAGGCCTACTAAATAAACTATATGAAATCCATCCTTGAATTCACTATTCGTTTCTTATATTTATTAGATAATTTATTTCATATAGTATAATTAGTATAACTTTATAAAACGTTTCGTGAAATTCATATAAAATAGTTCGACTAGATTAATAATTATCTAAGGCATGTGCGAGGCATGTGCAAGCCTAAACCAGTAGTTCTCATTTACCCTCTAAAACCTACCCTAACTATCACGTGGCCTAAAATATATGAAAAGTCATGAAACTCATATATATTTCGGTTTTAATTCAAAAAGTTTACGAAAATAAAGCGAGCCTTGAATTTAATTCAAATACTCCTTATTTCGTGAATTCTCACTGTTTCAAGTTCTTTTGGGAGCCCTAGTCTTTCCATTCGTCTACTAGACATTTGAGATCGTAACCTACGGTTTCCAGCTGAAGGCATCCTATTGATCGAGTAGACGATAGTATCGCTCCGTAGTGGGATTTGTCAACCCGAATGCAGATAGCTTCGTAAAAATGAATCCTTTGGGGATCTCTTTCGACATTGAGAAATGTGGTTCCTTTCCGATTGAAGCTGTAGAAGAATAATATTTGCTTGTTCCATGGTCCCAATGAGACCCTTTTTGCTAACTGGCCCCAGGCAGACTGGCATCAATTCGAGGCTGTCATGTTCGCACCCACAGCGAAGAAGAAGTGGCATCTTGTACTTCATACAGCCAGGCTCTCCTCGGCCCAAGGTTGTGTGTTATGCACCCATAACGTATGGGGGAGTGACACGTAGAAAACGGGCTGGAGGCAATCGGTATGGAGTACAGTATTTACAACCAATAGGTGACCCGTTTTCATGGATTGGAGAAGCAAGGTTCTAGGCTCCCTGACATCAAGCAATAAGCAAACCCAAAAAAGAAAGCACAGACAGAACCGCGACTTGCAACATAATTCATCCCCATGTCAAATCCCACTTCGAATCCACCAACTCGCATTTCCAATATGTATGTAGGTACCAGGATCTAAACATAACATTCCCCACTCCTGCAACTCTTGAATTTGCACATGCAACTTCCGGGTTGGAATTGACGGTTGAACGGCCCGGTTGAACCGTACATCTGCAGATAGTTGCGGTATCGGGGGATCTTCGGTGTGAGGGGTTGACATTGAAGGGGTTGGGAAGAGGGGAAGAGGTTGGAAAGAGAAAAGATCGATGATCGAGTATCGGACATATTATATGGGAATGATGGCTTGAAGGGGTGGCTTATTGGTTAGTTTACGAAATTGGGTCTGGCTGAGAAGTGTTCATCCTTGAAGTGAAATGTCACGAAAAAAAGAGTGGTCAGAAGAAGAATTTCCATTCGCCTAACGCCATACATCAGGCAAACGCAAACAATACTCTATCATCAAGTGTATCAAGTCATAAAGTCACAGCCCTCAGAAGTCAAACATTTAAAGACCTTTCCACCAAGTAGTTTGTCCAACCTCAAACGATCCCTTCTGAACAATCTCAGCACTTGTCGATCCCACCAGCACTTCATAGGTATCCTTCTCCACAATCCATGAATCCCTGACTTCGTCCCAGAAACTGGTAGCATATTTAGTTTCAATATTAACTTCCACGGTCTTACTCTCTCCCTTCTCGAGGAAGACCTTTGTGAATCCCTTGAGTTCCTTCTTGGGACGTTTAATACTTGGCTTCTGTTGTGAGATGTAGACTTGAACAACTTCAGCCCCGGAGACGTCACCAGTGTTGCTGACTTTAACGCTGACTTTGACATTCTTCTCATCCTTGGCGACGGAAAGATCGGAAATACCAAAAGTAGTATAAGAAAGTCCGTGACCGAATGGGAAAAGCGTCTCCAAATCAAGCATCTCATAGTATCGATATCCAACATAAATATCCTCACCATAAAGAGTTCTACCTCTCTCAGTTCGGTAACTCAAGAATGCTGGGTTATCTTGTAGTTTCTTTGGGAAACTGAGTGGGAGTTTGGCACTGGGGTTGACTTTTCCGAAAAGTACATCTGCGATGGCGTTTCCAGTTTCGTTTCCGCCGTACCAGGCGTGAATCATGGCTTTAACGGAGGAAGCCCAGGGCATTTCGACGGGAGTTCCGGATTGCATTACGACGACTGTTGAGGGGTTTGCTGCTGCGACGGCGGAGATGAGGGCGTTTGTTGAACCCGGGAGGTCCATGTTTTCGCGATCTGTGCCTTCCCCTTCCCAATCTGCCTGTGGAAATGTCAGTATTGAAGAACGTGGAAGCGAAAGTGGCAACTTACGTTCAAGCCGGTACAAATAATAACTTGATCGGCATCCTTTGCCAATTCCACAGCATGTTTGATCTCTTCTTCTGGATCGATGACCTTGGCACCTCCGATTCGAACAGCACCACTTCCAAACAAAGTGTTGTTTCCAGGATCCAGCTTGCAAGATGGTGCACTGCTGAACTCCACTTTGATGTGGTAAGTTTGCCCTTTCTTAACAGGAAGAACTCCCTTCTCCTCGACCGTACCACAGTTAAAGAACATGGTACCCTTGGTTTGTGTAGTCTCGTTATCAATCAACAACTTGTCGTCAACGTACAGCTTGGCAGCTCCATAAACACCAAGACCGAATTCAAAATCACAGTCTTCCTCTGCAGTGTAGAAGCCTTCGATGTCAGCCCAGAACAGCTTCTCCTTGATTTTCTCGCAATTGTAATCCATCATCAGAAGCTCAGTCTTAGTGAGGAGTAATTCATCGGCGATTTCTCGGTCCTTGACTGATGGTGGGTCGTTGTATGCTCGGAATGAGATACCAGTTTCGCCATTTGCGGTCTTGAGAATTTCTCCTAGGAGAGGCAACTCTTTGTGGGCGTAACAACCGACTGTGTAAGACGGTTCGCTGGTGAGTTGTGCTTTGATGCCATCGTAAGGAGTAACTGCGTAGAAAGCGGCAAGTGCTGCTGAACCACCTCCGTGGTAAGCTGCATACTTGGAATTGGGACCAAGAATAAGTGTCTGGATGAGTGGTTAGTATTAATATGGGACATTCAGTTACAATTCTTACCTTTTTGTCTTTCGATAATGGCAAGACTTTATCTTCATTCTTCATCAAGACGATACTCTCGCCACCAATCTTTCTCAAGAAGGCAGCTGTCTCGGGTGTGTTTGCAGCCAGCTCCGGGGCATTTTCAGCGACCTTTGCTGCCGCGACACGATTGATGAGATTGAGAACATTTCGAACTCGTTCATCGAGGATGTGTTGATGAACTTTTCCAACAGAGACAGCTTGTTGTAAAGCCATACCTCTCCATCTCGTAGGTCCAGCCATTTCGAGATCAAGGCCGGCGTTGATGGCTTCGGATGTTGAATAAGTTCCCCACCTGTGATTGTTAGCAATGTATCTGCTGAGAAAGTATGAAGATTAACATACCAATCACTCATGACTAGGCCTTCCCAAGCCCATTCGCCCCGAAGGATGTCTTTGAGAATTTTCTGGTTCTCAGAAACGTGAGTGCCGTTTATTTTGTTGTACGCTGTCTATCAAAATATCAACATTGGTCTATTGAGCAATTTGATTTGGCAATCGGGAGAAGACTTACCATGAAACACGCTGGCTGCGAATCTCTAACAACCAATTGAAAGGGCAGACAATAAATCTCTCTCAACGCTCTATCAGTAAGAATAGCATTCGTCCCATTCCTCTCATGCTCCTGATCATTGCAAACAAAATGCTTGATAGTAGCAGCAATATCCTTATCCTGGATCCCATTTACCAACGCAGCAGCTCCAAGACCCGCCAAAACAGGGTCCTCGCTCAAACTTTCGAACCCTCTTCCTCCAAGAGGGGAACGTTGCATGTTGATAGTTGGTCCAAGAATAATGTGTGAACCTTTGGATTTGCTCTCATCTCCCATCAATCGACCAGCCTCCCGAAGGAGATCGACGTCCCATGTTGCACCTAAACCGGTGCCGCATGGGAAACATGCTGCCTTGACGCCATTGAAGAATTTTGTACCACGAACACCGTTTGGTCCATCAGACATGCGAATGACGGGAATTCCAAGGCGCTTGACGGGGACTGTATGCCACCAATCGGCACCTAGTTTGTGTCAGTTGATGAGAAAAGTAGAAATATGGGACACGAGAAAATATACCTGCTAAAAGGGCACATTTCTCAACGTTGTTGAGTTTGGATAGAACATCTTCCACATCTAAGGTGGTAGTCATCGTTGCTGAAATTTAGAGCGCAATTGGAACAAGTGTAGCTCAACAACGCTAATTAGACTTAGCGGACAAGATTGGGTATATAGGGCTTGATAGAATTGTCAAAGAGGGGGAAGAAAATGAAGGGAGAAAGAGAGAAATATGAGAAGAGAAGAAGGCAAGAGATGACAGGTATTTAAGAGGAAGGAAAGGTAGTAAATTTCCCCACAATGTTCGGCTCCGATTCACGCAGAAGCTCTTGGCCTAGGAGCTTCAGCTTCCCCTCCAACCCCACTTTCAGGGTCCTCACGATAGCTTCTGATACGTACAAATGCACGTTCGCGCTGCCGTTGTACCTGGTTTTGGGATATCAGCTGGCTAATTGTTGCATTGTGAGACGGACGCGGGACTGCGGTACGGTGTGGGTTGTGGTTTGTGGATAAAAGGGAGGCGATTCAAGAGACGAACGGCTATTCGTCGGCCGTGTAATATTCGGGAAATTAGATTCACACTGGTCAAAGCTACTGCGATTTGCAGTAAGGTGCATCCAAGTGGCGGCCTGTCGGGATGCTTCCCCTTGGTTTGGAGGTGGGAGAGTGGCACATTTTGGTGGGATGAATTGTGTGGGGTGAGTATGAGAGTGGAGGATCGATTTTTTGATGATTAGAAACGATTTATATTTCAGAACCGGAAATCTATTGCCGACAAGACTCCGCAAGCGACAGCCACTGAGAGCCGTTTCTTTTCTTGTCAACACACCTTTCTCAGCTTCAACATCCTTCAACATACATCGTCGTCAACAGAAGAGCTATAATACCGGTAGTCATTACATACAACGGCGAGGCGGTGAGGTTCACAAGTGTCTAGCTCGCCGAAACCTTCGGGTCTAAAAAAGTATGAGATGACGTTGGAACTTGCTTCCTCGGGGATTCTTCGGTGGAACCACGACGCGTAGACCGGGAAACATTTCTGCCAATACAAATTGCGGAGAAATCACATTTTAAACGAGTGGAGGTGACCCCGAGGACCGAGGTGGGAGTCTAGACAAGAGGATGCTATTTGTAAATGGTGCGACTTTTTGAAATTGATCCGGAGTTTTGCCATTGCTATTCAGGTTGTGGAGAGGTTCTTCAAGTGTGGCGATAAGAGAATCGGGGCTTGAGTTAGTTTGGAAGGATTACTCACAAGGTTTATGTTGGGAAACTGCTGTCGTATTCTTGATTTTCATTCTATATCTATATGAAAGCGCCAACTATTCGTCTACCTCTGACTCCAGCTTTCCTTTCATGTAATAATACATAGTCTTTCTATCATACTCAAGAACCACCTCATCCACCAATTCTGTAAGTTGGACAGTTATTTGATCCGCAACGAAAAGTTCGTAAGTCCCATCGATTTCAGCTGGGCTAACAATTGCACACACATATCTCGTTTTCTCTCCTCTTTGCTTTTCTTCCTCGTCCAACCCCATCACCATGACCACTTCAACGCCATGTTCTTTTTCCTCTCCTTTCAAGCAGAAGAACATTCCAGGCTTAATTTTCTTTGGCTTCTGCTTTGTACTTTCTGTAGAATTTACCTGAGGAGTCTCGCCCGTCGCTCCAAGACGTTGGATCAAAGCTCGCGAGTCGATATGCAAAGTCCAAAGTTTGAAATACAGAAGCCTGACCTGCTCCGTGGTAGCATGAGCTGAGAGGAGTGCACGACGAGTAAACTCATCTTCGTCCAAACGACAAATTTGAGTTCCGTTCTCTCGAGGTGCCAACAGCTGGGGGTTGATTGGAGGTTTTCCTGACTGTAAATATGTTAGTACCAGCAAAGGCTAAAAAACGTATGTCGGAGCTCACATTTTTCCTAATCCAATCCTTCACATCATCGTTCGTCCAAGTCATCAGAATTCGTTCATCAAAAGCCATCGGTTTCGCTTTTGCAATTGGAACTTTCAACACCTCCGCATAACGGAGTGTGTTTTTGCTCTGCGCCACATCCAAAATTCTTGGAGCGATACATGCAATAACAATTGTTTTACACGTCTGAGGGTTATTGACATCAAAAGCGCTCTTCAAGATCTGAGTAAGTTTACTGTTTCGGAAAGGAATATGAACATGTTTCTGAGTCGGTTCTCCTCTTCCAATTGTCCACAAAGCACGTTTGGTGATGCAATCCTTCAGAACGCTTAGCGATTTGTTGATATCTCGTGTTTCGAGCATTCGTTCTTTGGAATGTTGAGATGTGTCGGAACTGGCTTCGCTGCCTGCTAGATCTACCAGTAGAAGGTTTCCTTCCTCAAATGCTTTGGATTCTGGATCTACGATACGGATGCGGCAGATTGAATGGGATCGAGAGGACTGGTCGTTCTTGGTTGTTGATTCCGTCGATCGAAGTTCTTTCGCGATGTTGATTATATTTAGAAATTCCTCCACGTTTTGGGGATTCTTTTCGTGGATACCGGGTAGTTGCATCGTACCGAAGGCGTCTTCCATGACTTTGACCGGTTGTCTTTCGTTGAGAAGATCTGTTTCAAGAACATTAGTACTTGGCCAAATCATCATTCTTAGTTGGAAAATACCGTATAGAATACTCCCCGATACTTCGAAAATGCAAACATGAATCTCCTTCCCGTCAGAAAGCTCGCTCTTCATCAACTTTTCAACAAGCAATTTCTCGAGTCCAGTGACAGTAAAAGTCTTCCCAGACCCCGTCTGTCCATAAGCAAGAAGCATACTAGTACGACCCTCCAGACACCATTGCACCAACTCGTTAACTCGACTATCATAAATATCCTTGGTACTCTTCTCCGGACCGTAAACTTGATCAACACTAAAAGAAGTGCTCTGGAATCATCAGTATTTCAGTCCAAAACATCAATTGGAAGAGACGAGTTCTCTCACATTTAAATCCGGCTTCCCATTCACTCTCCTCCTCGGTTCATAAATCTTCGCGACTCCATACTCGTGCGGTAATGCACCTTCAATATGGCCATCTTCGATTTCTTGCGAGGAAAGTGGTCGGATACGAACACAGACCGAGGTGTCGGGTACCTCCGCTGAAGGATCGATGTTCTCAATATCGTGACCTGAAGGCTGGCTGGCGTCAAGTTGATGGATTCGTTTGCGAAACCATTCTTTGTTTTCGTGGAAGTAGGTGTCCATTTCTTTGGGGTCCGGGGGTTTTGTGGTCTGAATATTTAGGGAGGTTGGTTTGTTGGATTGACTGAGTTTTAATCATGGGGGAACAAATATATAATCAAAATCCAAACAAAGCAACAGAATTAAAACTCCGGCCGTTGTCTAAACAAAGGGGTTATCACTTCACCTGTAAGACAATTCCGGCCATAGCATGCATAGCAACCGGAGTTGGGATCGGAACCGGGCAATTTCTTATTCCCGGAAAAACTCCTAGCAAAATTCTGATCATGTGATTGGAAATGGCGAATTTTGACAAAATGAAATAGGAAGAATTATGAATTAGGAGGTCGGTTATTTACATTCAAGATTAATGTTTTGGGAAGAGAGAAATGAGGATCAGAAAAATAGAAAGGTAAAATCGGTGGTACGATGTGCGAATCAATTGCATTTCCATTTCATAGGTTGGGTGTAGGGCTCCCAATTGAACTTGAAACCCTAGATATCCATAAACATAGTGCTATTTGAACTAAAATTAAGAGCTGAATTGAATTCGCGAATTAAATAAAATAAACTTAGGAATTATATAAATTTTATAAAGTTTTATATATTTTAAGTAGGGATAACACGTAATAGTTTCTCTTATATTTTCTAGTAAGATTAGTCTTCTTAAAGTTAAGAGAAAGTTAGAGACAAGGGAAAGAAGGAGAGAGGAAGAAAGGGGACACTTATATAGGGGTTAGAGAGGTAGCTAAGGTAGTCGGTACTTAATACCCTATTTTTTTAATTTTATATTACTTAGTTCTATTATTCCGCTAATAAGCGGGTCAGGAGATGAGAGTTAGGAATAGTGGCAAAGTCAAGGAAAGCAAGTCACGAACATCCAAAAGTAGAAGTAGAGACTGCGAAGGGGTGGGACACAGACTGAAAGCTGTTCACCGCTTTAATAGAAACTGCATTTACAACCAATTTTGGTCAAGCGGTGGGTTACGAGATGCTAAACGAGGCGGGCCTCGATTTACCGCACACCAGGGCGTCGATTTACTGGGAGCCTAATCATGGAGTTATCTTACTACTGCACTTTGTATATCCAGACAGAATAGGAAGCATGAAGAAGCGACAAAAAACGATAAGGGGGAGATTTCAAAGTTGGTCTTATTAAATCCATGTTTTGTGGTAAACATTATAAGAACATCCAATTGTTCCCGTGGCATTCATTTCACTCAATTTGTTCTGGTCGCAAATACCACAGGCATGCTAAGCCTATCAAGAAGCTACTATAAAAAGTGAATATCTTCGACCCTCTTCCCATTTTATCCCTTAGAAGGGGGTGGTGAATACACAAAGAAACTAGTATAAGCATTTAGAATTTGAGGAGGAATATCAAATTGAAAGCTTTGGGACCCTAGAATTCACGAAATGCGATATGATATACAGTGAGTTACGAGTTAAGCTTGAATTTGCCTACTTTTTTTATAATCTAAGCTTTTTTATTATTAAGGCTTTCTCTCTCTTTTCTTTAGAAGACAGAAAATAAAAGTACTCTAAAAGAGATAAGGCCTAACTAGAAAGAAGCGCTATATCTAATTATCTCTCTTCTATATAATTTATTAAGTTAAAGTAAGTATAATAAAAGTAAACTAAAAGATAAATAATTCTTAAAATAACCTCTTTTCTTAAAAAGAATTTCACTACTTCTATAGGCGCTACTAAGACCCTATACAAATTAAGATAGATATAAAATTGTCTATTTTTATCTTATAAAGTCTATAGAGTATAAGAGGAGATATAAGCCTCTTCTTTCCTATTCTTATAAATAGTATATTATATATTATTATTAATTAATAGGTAAAAGAGTGCCTAAAAAGGGGGG
This sequence comes from Calycina herbarum, assembly GCA_001414485.1. Classification (NCBI taxonomy): domain Eukaryota; kingdom Fungi; phylum Ascomycota; class Leotiomycetes; order Helotiales; family Pezizellaceae; genus Calycina; species Calycina herbarum. The sequence continues at coordinate 109,180 of LLEY01000128.1, forward strand.
AAATCAAGGAATTTTCTCAAAAAGCTCGGATTACAAAAAAAGTAGGCAAATTCAAGCTTAACTCGCAACTCACTGTAGTGAATTTGGTCAATTAGGACGCTATACCAGAGCCTCTTAACGAAATACAAATTCATGCGCTGCGAATTTCTGTTCTTCCCGGTACATATCAAACGCTTCTCCAAGCATAATATCCCGAACGTAACATTCCCCAACTAATAAATAAGTAGAATCCTCAAGAGGGCGAAGGATATAAGGAACTCTAGCTCCAAACAAAATGCAACATATATCCCCTTCGACAAGTGCCTTTGGTCCGATACCAAAATATCCCTTGTTGGTTATGAAAATTCTTCTTCTTTCCCTCGTAGTCTCTGCAGTGAGCTCATCAAATTCATCAGGGTCTCCTGAGGATTGAGATGGATCTTCAGATAGAACGTGTTTGTCGCGCAGTATGTTCATGTATGCTAAGCAATTGCTGCCATGGTTGTCCCCGACAGAACCAGCTGTACATGTTGAAGCAAAGGCTTCTAAGATGTTTTTATAGACATTTTTGCAGGGTCTGTTTTCAACATGTATAAGAAGGTACATATACACATCCAACATTCGTAGTTGTGGAGATGGGTTTTCGAGGACTCCACTCGCTTCGATATACTCAAATCCCTCGACAATCACGTCAAATACAAAGCCACCCACTTTGATTGTCCCGGTGTCTTCCAGCTCACTGAATTGAAAATGAGAATCTTTAGCAGCTCTGTACCACGTATATTCAAGCCCAGTGTCGAAGCGAGAGTCTCCGTTTCCGAAGGAATTCCACTGAGGGCACCACGAAGGAATTTCAAATTTTGATAAGGTTTCGGCCAAAGTGTGCGGCAAGGTCTCATGATCAACACAGGAGAATAGATGAGCTTGCTGGGTTCTCTGAAGCCACTTTTTGGCAAAATCGACATATACTTGGTTGATCCTCGGTTTCAGGACCTGAACGAGTAATTTCTAGGGCTCTGCGGAGACTTGGTGTTATGAAATGGTCTTGGGAATCGACTGTGATGTGTTCTGTGAAGGTTGGCGCTCCCCAGACGTATGATAGAGCTTTGTATTTTTGCTCCGATTGGAGAGTGATTATACGGAAATCACAAGAGATTGGGGCATTTTCGAGCCCGGGATGAACGGCGAGGAGTCTGATGGAGTTGCTTGGCAGTGGGGAATATTGATAAGATGGCATGTTGTTGTCGGGAGATGTTTGCGAAAGAATATTTGGGCTTTTGTTCATAAGAATAAAATTGATTTTGTTGGCACCAAGCCCGCTCGAGGTTTGCTTTTGCTATTAGAGGCTGAGACTTGTGTTACCTTCCCCGTGCCTTAACCCAGGCAACTGGCCGAGGAAAAAGCAAATATTATTGAAAGAAAGGAGCAGTTATACATAAATAGATAGAGTATGGTCTGGAAATAGCCGGAGTTCACTAAGGGACGCTGGGAGTCCCCCCTTCGCAACGGAATAAGGTATTGAAATGAGTGATTCCAAATTAATTTATACTCAAATTTGTCCAACATTGATTTTGGGGATTAATGAAAGAATAAGTTGTACAAATTTCCTGTCGCCCATATCCCAGCTTTCGATTCTTGACATAACTTCATCGTATTTCTTCATCATTGCGTCTACTCCTAACCCTTTCCCCACGACCCATACCCGACCATAACAATTCCCCCTCAATCAAAGTAGGAATCAACTCTCCGCATCCACGTCCTCGTGGTTCACTTGAAAATTTCCGAGAATCTCAAAACCATCAGGTCTCACCGACCGGCTCGACCATTGTCGAACTACCTCGTCACCCTGATTTCCAAAGCAGGAGCTCTTGAAGTCTTGATAAACTCCAACCTCCTTCTCCAAGAGAAAACAAATAAAAAAAGAAGAAGAAATTGTGATATAGAAATGGGACTCTGAAGCCCAGAACCAGCAAGCACATAGCCAAAATAAATTCGCACCAATTCTTTCCGACAATAAAGAGTGCAACTCCATTTCAGTTCACCCCCACGATTGAGTCTCTTCACATCAAAAAGTCCTCTTTATCACCCCTACTTCTCCCTGCTTCCTCTTTCACATCCTGCGCACCAAGCAATCCTTGATGCCCCTTTTAACAAATCCCCAGGTGCTGTACATTTCCAGTGCACTCGTTTTAACAAACCTTTCAGTCTCACCAAAACTTAAAAGAAGACCTGGTATATCTCCAGCTCCTCCCGCTCATGTTATCCAAGAAGCCAAAAAGGCTTCTTCGAAAAATAGGGCAACAAATAAGAGGGCAAGTGACGAGCGTTGGAAAAACACCTAGTTCAGTACTAATACCATGAAGAGAATCCGACTGAACCAAAAGGGGGGAAATAAGATCTTACATCCCACCTTCTCCTCACACAGCAGATCGGTCGAGGCAAGATAAGTAAATCTTGTTCATCATCATTTCATTTCAATTCCCAGAAATTCTATTCCTCCCATGCCCACTCCCACCCCTACGTATCTCAAGACGCGAAATGGATATCACACAAACAAAAAAAAAGATATCAACCAGCGCCCGCCCCAAAACATTTTCCCAAGCCTCCCAGAGGCCATCATAATCATCACTTCCCGATCCCGTCCCCGTCCCAATCCTCCTAAAACACCCACCCTCAAATAGCCAACTTATCCAAAATCTTCAGCACCCCCCGTCCCTTACTCCCCCCGTCCTCCTCCAACCCCTCAACTAGTCTTCTCGCGCGTTCCATAAGCGTAGCCAGCACCTTCCGACAATACTCCAAACTCCCCGTACTCTCCATATAAGAGACCGCATACCTCTTAACCTGCTCATCCTCAGTTTTTTGTTTAAGGATGTTCAGGAGCTGCATATTCCCCGGCCGCGCACGGATGGAATGGATGATGGGGAAGGAGAATTTCCCTTCTGTGAGGTCCTCGCACATCCCTTTGTTGGAGGAGTATTCGGGGGAGGATATGTTTTGGTAGTCGTCGCGGATTTGGAAGATTATTCCCATTAGGTTTACTAGGGGGACGCAGTCTCTGTTTTTTGTATTAGTAGGCTGCTCAGGCTGCGATCGCGCGGGGAGGAGGGGGGATAAAAAGTACTTTGTAGTTTTCGACTCCGCCTGCATCAATTTAACAGCCAATCTGAAGAGACCTCCGGTTTTGTTGCCGACCATCTCAAGATAATCATCCTCCGTAGGACAAGTCAACGTATCCCTCCAAAAAAGATCCATCCCCTGCCCCCGATGTAAATTCAACAACTCCTCCGTATAAATCTTCACTGCCTCTGGATTCCCCAATTTCCCAAGTTCCCCAAGCGCAAGGAAATACACATAGTTCGCGGAATTAATCGTCTGCGCCGTCCCGAAAATACTATGTGCAACCGGTAATCCTCTTCGTAGCAACGAGGAATCTTCGACATCATCGACTAGGAGGGAGGCCGTATGTAACATCCCCACCACATTATTGATCACTGCCAAACTTTCCGCTGGTATACCAAGGTACTCGTTAAAAGCCGCAATCAATTGACTCCTAATATCCTTCCCTGGCTGGGTGAAGAGGTATTCATAAGGCCCCAAAAGAATCTGCTCTTTCGGCTCAGACCAACTGCTCTTCCCATAGAAAGCCATATCGCCTTTATTAAACTTCAAGGGGTCCGCGGGTTCACCGGGTTGTATGGCGGGGTTGAGGGTGGAATCGATGTTGCTCTGGCGCCGTTGGGAGATCCAGTCTCCTTCGGGGACTACTGCTGTGCTGTTTCGAAGGGCGGATTTTGGGGGAGTGGAGAATATGCCGTTTTGAGTTGAGGAGGAGGTTCGTGGTGGGATGGACCTTGGTGCTTGGGGGTGATCCATGGTTTTGTTTGTGGTTGTACGGTGGGAGGAGAGGTTGTTTGGGAACATTGTTGGGGGAGGCCTCGAGGGGGTGGGATTGGAGTGCTAGAGTGAGAAGCTTGATTCGGAAGGCAGTTGAGTCGGTGTCGGTGTGGGAGGTAAGCTGCTGCTGGTGCCTTGGGAAGGAAGCAGGGAGGGAGGGAGGTTGGTTTGTTGAGGTTTTATATCCGAGAAGGAATCGGCGGGTTGCGATGCTGGATAGAGATATACCGGTTGGACTTTCTAGAGATAACGAAGGTAGACTACAGTGAATTTATTTCTCTAATCGGTAGATATGAGTATGTTGTGGGAAGGTCGGTGGCTCGATTTAATGGTTCGTGGAACGATGGCGGGGTCAGACAAGGTTACAATGATGAAGAGGAAGGTCAGCAACAAAAGTACGGTACTTACCAGCTACACGAGAATTGCCCTTTAAGTGACCAAAATCTTATGCAGAAGAGAGGCGAGAATCTCTTTTATCCGGAGAATTTGAGCTGATAATCCTCCTTCATGCAAGGGAGGGATTCAATTCACTAGGAATGAAGCTCCAACAAGCTCGGTGAGGTTTACGCACCTTCAAGGAATCAGCCCCTCTTCACATGCAAAACCTCGACTTCGTATCTTCCCTTCTTCCGACTTTCAATTGGCTTTGTAGACATATTCGCGAACATCGTGTCCAATTGACTGGCTAGAGTCGCATTGAGGATATCTATTGGGGAACGTTACAGGACAACTGAAAGAGAAGCCGTCGGGGTTTTTGAGACGCCATAAGTTACGTCTTTCAAAGCCTTGCTGTTTTACACCTTAAATCTAAGGGTTCCATTTAGCCTAGCTCGCGGTGGACATTCAAACCTGAAAAGCGCCAGTAAATAAGTAAAGTACATTTACGAGTAATCTACTTGGGTTTAATACTCCTTTCTGAATCAAGTACCTTAGACAGTCGGAGTTGGACTGGCTTTACGCAGTTACGCAATCCGGGGTTGACCCGAACGCAGTTCCTCGTGACTGCGCTCGCACGTGATCTCGTCAACACGTGATTGCGTTCTCACTTGGAAAGGCGTTCCTCTAAATGTTTTCATTTGAAAGCTACATCCCAGCAAATAACAGCTTATATAATATAATATCAACCAAAACTAATTCCCAGGTTCAAGCTTCCACCAAATCTAATCGCCAGTGGATCTTTATGCGTTCCCCGATGCACCCCGGCTTCAAGTTCTCACCTTTCCGTATTCAGCTCATTCTGCCATCTCACCGTCTTGATATCAGCCCCAATATCAAGTTCCGTCGCTCTGTCAACCACTGTGACGACTCGACCCAAGCAAGTCCACGAACAAGAACATGATCCAAGCTTCGCAAACTCGCAAAACAAAACAAAAGCCCAACTTCTCTTCACTTTTCTGTATTAACATTTTTCTCTCCCGGCGTCTTCTTCCTTCTCACGATACTCCATCGAGGGTTTCGTAAAAAACCAACAACTCGCAAACCTCCAAATACCTGAACTGTACATATTGAATTGGACGAACCGAAACATCTTTAAATCAACAAACTAAAAAACAATACATACAAACCTCAAAATGGAGACCTTACTCGCCCTAGCATTCGACAACATGTCCTCCTACGACCAAGGAAAAATCCGCAAGGGCCTCCGCCAAATCGAAGGCCTCCTCGCGCAAATCTGTCTCTCCTCCCCCTCCTCCGAAAAACGTCGTTCCGTAATCGACCCAGGAAAAGAACCACCTCCACCGCGACCTCTGGAGCAACTGACCGAAGACCCCGCTTTCCTGCAATACTTCAAACTGCAAGAAGGGTTCCAATGGAACATCGCAGAGCGATTACTACACTGTTTAGAACGCTTGATGGGGAAGGGCGATGATGGGTCGTATGATATTTTGATCATACAAACGCTGGATTTGTTGCAGGGCGCGATGCTTTTGCATCCGCCGAGTAGGGCGCTTTTTGGGAGGGAGAAGGGTATGAATGTAAGTGACCGATATTATATTATTGTGTATTAAGGCAATTAGAATTACAAGTACTAATTAATTCCTTGCGCAAACAGCATTTGCTAGATCTCCTCGAACCCGATAATTGTCCCGCCATTCAAAGCGCTACAGTCATAACCCTCGTTTGCGCCCTCATCGAAACCCCCAAAAACACACGTACATTCGAAACCCTCGAGGGCTTATTCGCTGTAACCTCCGCCTTTCGATCGCGCGAGACAACTCGAGAAGTCAAACTCAAATGTGTCGAATTCTTGTACTTCTACCTCATGCCCGAAACGCCTTCGATCCCAGCAGCCAATTCCACCGTTTCCGTACCGCAGATGTTACAGAGGAGTCCAAGTAAACTTGCCGGCGCGTTTAATAAAATCGATACGGGCAGGAAGAGAAGTGATAGTGGGAGTGATATTACGAAGACGACGGAGGAGAAGCAGTTTCTTCTGGGCAAGTTTTTGAGTTCGGTTGATGAGTTGGTTGCGGATTTGAGGGACAATACTGTTTTTGGGGGTGCGGTTTGTTGATGAGTTTGTGCGATGGGTTTGATTATTTTCCTTTGTATATTGGCATATGGCATGCGATTGGCGTTTTTTCATGTATGTAAAAGGGGGGCGTTGGTTACATCATAATGTTGTTTGGAAAATTTTCCTTTGGTTGTCTTGTTACCCGCGTCATCTTTGGGGGGTAGAAGGGCGTCGGATTTTGTGTAATATTTTCATGAAGAAACTTGAGTTTCCCTCACGGGAACGAGGGTCTTCGCATATTTCTTTATTTATCAACCAGTCAAAATATCCTTGAGAATTTCTCAAGGCAATTCAACCCGATGTTCCATTGTCTCCTGCAGTCGTTCCTGTCTCGGTGGTGGCTGCGTTCTCGTGGGATTGGTATTCACAAATTGACTCGGTGAATTAACATTACTCTGCTCCCTCGAATCGATCTCCACAGGCGTCACGATATCCCCCGGACTCTGAGGAATCACAGCAACGCCCCTCTCATACCCCGGGCTTCCCTGTGCTGTTCTATAACCCGGACTTGTAGCCTGGGACGTATGATTCCCCTCTTCTGTGAAGGGCCCAGCAGTCGCAGCCGGTCCAAAGTAATCGGAAGGTTGGGATGCTTGTCTTCCGGGTGCCGGTCTATTTGAACCAGCTTTCGAACGGGTTTTCGAACCGGCGTTCGATCCATTTAGTATCGCTGACCCCGCGACTTGTGACCCCGCGACTTGTGATCCCGCGACTTGGGAGGTAGCAGTTTGCGAAGCGGTGGGTTGAGAAGCGGATTGCGATCGTTGTGCATTCCTCCTGTGTACCAAACAGAAATACAAAAAGATCCCAATGATAGCCAAAGCTCCAAGACTCACTCCAACTCCAATCCCGGCTTTCGCGCCTGTTGACAACGCCTTACTCCCTCCCTGGTCGGCAGGAACAAGAGTAGCAAGTACACCACCAGGTCCCGTTCTGGTAAGGACATTCGTTCCCGTCGCGAGAGCGCAGTAGTTCGTGTTTGAGAGGACTGTACAAATTTGTCCATTGTCACAGCATCCCCCTCCTAATCCCGTCGCGCATGCATATTGGTTTGTCGTACATCCACTTGGTATCGCACTCACGATCGTCCTGGAAGTGGTACTAGGGACAGAAACACAATTCCCTGTTGAACCGGCTGATACACAATTGCTATTGTAAGAGCAACAACCGCCGCCCAAGGAAGCGGCGCATTTGTAAGCTGTCGGAGAGGGGCAAGAGCGGTTGCAGCACGCTGTTGAAGTGCTGGTGGTGCCGGATACTGTGATTACGGTTGGACAGACGTAGGCTGTTGTTGGGCAGGGGGAGTCGCAGTTGGAACCCAGGGCGCAGCAGGCGGGCTGGAAGTTTTTGTCTGTTATGCAGTATTGGATATTGGAGCAGCAGACGGAGGTTGCGTTTGCGCCTAGGTCGCCGCCTGGGGGTTGGATAGGTTAGTAGTTGCTTGTATACGTATGTAGAGAGCAGAGGGAATGCGCGAGTTTGAAATTGGGTTTATTCAATCCAGAAAGGTAAAAAAAAGAATACAAGGCACGGATTCGAAATCGGGTCTCGAGTCTCCAGCCTTGCTGAAGAATCCAATGGTTTGCGCGCGATTGCGACCCGAAACATTGCGACCCGAAGATTTCCAAGAGAAGAACATGAGGAATATAAAAAAGCCCTTACAAGAATGAGAATTAGGTAAAGGACACTCCCCATCTCTCGCGACCAATTTTCCACCTTCGGGAGTTCCAGCAAGATAGTATCGCGGACTCAACATCTCCCCAAATTGCGCCTGAACCATTGAACTCATCCCCAGCACCACGGAAAACAATGCGATCCTCATTTTTCTCCTTCTTGGGTGATCGTTTGGGAGTTTGCGATTCGCATGCGACACAGATTATTCGTCCTACGGACTTCGAATATGGATGCGCGAGGGGTTGTCGATGGCTACATTGACACTCGTTGGTTGGAGCTCTCGATTTGCGATTTGCGATTCGCGCGACACAGAAATGGCAGATAGGGACCTGGGAGGTTGCGCGTGAGGCGGGGCTTTCCTTTCGGAAAGAACAAAGGTAGGACGCTGGGACAGGTATATAAAGTAGATACAAAAGAAGAAGTAATAGACAAGAGCAGTAACGAACGAAAGAGGAAGGACGGGAGAGAAATCGCCTCCTCAAAATCGGAAAAGATTAGAAGAAGTATGAAGGAAAGCTTTTACGGATCCTCGGTCTCGTACAACACACCCTCACCTCAGCTTGCATATCCCATGGCTCAACACCAATTATACCCCTCCTGTGCCTCTGAAGACATACGGAGTATCCATTCATCAGCTTACTCTTCCATGCCCCACATCTTCGGCCATCGCGAAGCCTTCCATCCACTTGGACTTGGTGGCACAAGACAAACATAATGGCAAAACTATTGGCGGAAAGTGCCAAAATTGCAGTTTTGTTCATTACGCTCGTTCTGGAAGATGTTTCTGCACTCTTTCTGCAAGGCTTGCTTCGTGGCTTGATGGAGGTTTCCCGATAAGCCGCCAGACCCTCAAATTTTCATGCAGAACTGGCATCTCTGCAGCGATTTACAACCCCTTCTGATCTTTGCTTCTTGGAGAAACGATGATCATTCGGTGAAGGAAGTGATGAGCGGCGGATCTTGCTTGATTGGGACTGTCAATCGTGAAGGATGCGCGACGGGATGGAGGGGTGGGATGTATTGATTTGATTTGAGGCACCCTTGTAGAGTGGGGAAGAGCGAAGAAGGAAAAAGGAACTTGTTTATTTATAAGCGGGGAAGGGAAGTATTGGGGATCGACCTTGTCGAATTATTGATGTTGGATTTGAAGATAAATCATCGTCGTCGAAAAGAAAGTTAAAATAAGATCCTCGAAACCGCTAGGTCTCGCCAATGCGGATTCCCATATCCGCTCGACCACGTGACAGTACCCCTTTTGAAAGTGGAAAAATAAGTCTTCTAGAACGCTTACCGAAGAGCTTGAATATATGACAAGCTTTTGTGATCGGTAATCTATGTACCAGATACTCGGAATGCTACATAATAAATCAGATACCGTGTATGACACTGACATATGAGGCGGTGAAAAACGAGGCTGGATCACAGTCAGCCGCATCATTCACAGTGAATTCGGTATGTAATCAACGGTATTTCTTCTCTTTAAATTTATCCCATACCAGCTAGGATAACTAGCTTCTCTCGGCCTTATACTGTTCATAAGTCTCATCATCTTCGTTTGGGAAAAGACTCCAATCCCCTCTTTACAAACCTAACCTTAACCTTCCCATTCATCCTCATAGCCAGCTCCGTCATCCTATTGTCCAAGCCCCTCATGGCCTTCCTCTTCGCTTCCTCCCAACTTTCTCCCCCTTCCTGTACTAACTCAATACTATGATCTCTCAAAAGTATAGAAATCAAAGTACAAAACTCCACTTGTGCGAACTTCCTCCCTAGACACCCTCTAAATCCACTAGCAAAAGCTATAAAAGCCCCTTTTGGCGGACATAAAATATTTGCATGAGCAGGCGATTCATTATTACTTTCCGGAGGTGCGATGTAGGAAGATGGCATCAACCATCGTGATGGTGTGAATTCATGGGGATTTGGCCAGTACTTTGGATTCCTTTGGGTGGAGACTATGTCGATTGAAACGCGGGTGTCTGTGGGGATGTGGATAGTTGTATCTTTGTAGAGGAGTGTTGTGTCTTCCACCGTGAATTTGGGGAGCATGACTACGGGGGGAAAGAGACGGAGGGTTTCTAGCTGAGGAGGGTATTAGTATTTCCAAATTAATCGCGACTTTGAGTGTGAAACTTACCATAACACCCATAATCCTCCTCATCTCCCCATAATCCTCATAAACCAACTCCTCACCCTCCCTCTTACCCCTCCAAATCCCATCAATCTCCCCCTGCACCTCCTCCTGAACTTCCGGATAACAAGCCAAAAGAATCAAAGCCGTTTGCAAGGTAGTACCTGTTGTTTCATGACCAGCGAGTACGAAAACAAAGATATTTCCTATCATTTCTTCTTCGCTTAATGTGGCGCTTTTACTTCCTGTACTGCCGCGGACTATACTTCCTAGGAGATCTCCGGCATGTTCTTGGTCTTCGAGGCCGGATTCTACTTTGGATTTGTGCGACGCGATCAGTTGGTGCATGTAGGTTTGGAAATCTTCTGAGGCTTGTTGCATTGCTCGCATGGCTTTGAAGGGGCTGTGACGGAGGACTGTTGGGGAGAAAACTACTAGTTTTCTCACATTGTTCCTACGAAACGGAGGGTCAGAATTTCATGTTCTGGGGTATGTGAGAAAGTTTGGAGTGTGTAACTCCAGCTTGGACAAAACAGTGCTTTAAGGGGGGCCGGGGGCAAATAAGAATCAATACACACATGACAGAATCGAAACTCTTTTGGAAAGGCAGACCCTGAGTCTTCATATCAACACTTTTCTCCTCCCTCGAGTAATCGGTTTCCTCTGTAGGTGCCGCAACAGAATGAGTAGGCCAAAGAGCCTTGATATTCAATGCAGCACCCGAGATAACATTCAAAGTAACAATCATCGTCCACTTAACCAAGTCCTCAATTACAGGTTCCCGACCTGGTTCGGATTTTCTTCCATCAGCATCTTGAGTAAAGGATGCCAGCATTCCTTTTCCCTGGCGAAGTGTCTGCTCAAATACGAGACTATTAAAAAGTTAGTTTTTCTCTCGTCTCATTTCTCATTTCTCATCCCTCAAAATCCAAATCTGAGAATGAATGGAAAACAAAAATAAGGAAACAAACCTGCTATTCTTCTCATTAAACGGCGGTCCAGTAATCTTCCGATGCCTCTGCCAATTCACCCCCTCAGTACTAACAACATTCAACCCATAAATATTCAACGCCGCATAATCATCAACCTTCTTCACAAAATCATTCCGTCGCGTAACAACCTGGAAATTCACCGCCGCATCCGAACTCCATAATTGCGCGCCTCCTGGTCCTACAGCCCACCATAAATCTCCTAATAATTTTGCCGGCCAGGCTTCTTCTTTCCAGAGCCAGGAGTTGTCACGGGCGATGTAGCGATACCAGAGACCTAGGTTGAAGGGGAGACGCTTGAAGAGGGGGAAGAGGAGGGGCGCGGTTAGCCAGACGGCCATGGCGTCGCGGTACGTGTAGATTGTTACGCTGGGGAGCGGGGAGTCTTTTCCGAATTGTTTCCATTTTTGGAGTGAGAGGGTGTAAGTGGCGATTTTTCGACCTAGGAAAAGGAGGACGAGACCCCACGCGAGAAGTGCGGGGTAATGCATTTTGAGGGTGAGGTTTGAGACCTTGTGGGAAAAGAAGTCAATGAGACGGAGAGCGAGGACTGTCTCTAGCCTTTTGAATTTGAATTGCGAAATTATTGATTGAATTGTGATGTTGGATTGCGGCGTGAAGTCGCATCGGAGATGAAAGAGGAAAGAGGTGCGCGCGCACAGAGTTTGGGTAACATCACATTTACCATTCACCAATTAAACTTTGTTCTATCCGCAATTTACTTTTCCGAGAAAGCTAAATCTGCAAGCAAGGACCAGGTAGTCCCAGGAATTTGGCACGGCATGGAAAATGGTGACGTGACACGTGATAAGCGAACCGAGTTCTGGGGACTTTTACTGTTGGTGATTGTTGGAATTGATTCCATTCACCTCTCTCTTCTCACAAAACAAAAGCTCTTTAATAATTAGTTACAAATTTCTCCTGTGAATCCTCAATCCTCAATTAAGATCGAATGCACGTCAAACTCCAACCCGTGGGCTTTCACTTGGCCCCAAATAACTCTTCCTCACACCTCCCAAATCAACAACAATCTTCTGAAAAACTACACCCGGCCCCCCAGCCCACAGATTCAAAACATGTTTCCCACCACTAACCTTATGTTTAGTAGTAAACTGACATCCAGCATTCTTAGTCGATTCCGTCCAGGTACTCGGTAAAGTACCCAATTCCGTAACAGGAACATATTGCGCTTTAGTCGGAGTTTCGTCATCAATTGAAATATAGTAAGTAAGAGGACGAGACGAATCAATATTGAGAGATGGCGCGAGATGGACGGTTATCGAGGCGGTAGTGTCGGTGAAGATGAAGATGTTGTAGCTGAGTTTTGGAGATGAGGGAGGAGTTTGGTCTGGAATTGTTACGGGGAAGAGTGTTACTCCTGAAAGAGTGCGGCCGTATCCAGGTATGATTCCGTAGGAAGCTGTGGATGAGGAGGTCGATGTGGTGAAGTGTTCGGGTTCTATGCTGATTGTCTTGTCGCTTTCGACGAAGCCTGAGTAGCCTGCTGTGATTTGGGAGTTGTCGATTGGGAGGGTTATTGTTGCAGTTGTTGACCCGGCTGTGATCTTGACCTTTGATGAAGTTTTTCCTGCTGGTGCCGCTTCCCAATCGATCGACAGAAGGACGCGTTGATCAGCAGTATCGCCTGGTGCTTTGATATTTCCGGTTGATGGGGTGGCGATTACCCATTTGTCACTCTCTACTTTGTAGGATGCGGTGCTATTGCTCGTCGAATAAATCTCAATCCATCGAGCCTTTGGACCGTAACGGTTGAGCGAGGGTAGTTCCAGATTTGTGTTTCCACCTTCGATTGCTACACCAGGTGGCTTGCTCGTACTAGAAGCTGTCCAATTGAGAGTTGGCATATTGTTTGATGCAGGTTGTTGCCAATTGGTATATCCGATATGAGTTTGATCCATCATGTGGTTCCATTTGCCATTGAGGAGTTGGTGGTATGTACTTGCCAAATCAGAATCCGCTGCATAAGCACTGACAGCAATGGTTCCTTGTGTCGCTGCACTTACTCTTCCTTGCCCGGCCCATAAATTGTTCTTCGCTGTTGCGATGTAAAGTTGGTGAAGAATATATCCTGCCTTGACAGGGTGCAAGACCATCTCAAAGAAAGAAGGTTGAGCAACGGTACTCAGTTTGTCATAGATAGCTTGAGCATCGGAAGTGAGGTTTTTCCATTGATTGAGAACTGTATCTCCTTCGTCGTAATTTACGATGCTGTATATGGACGCATCCAAGAGTTCGTATTTTCTTCGATTCGCGTACTGGCCATATCGATCCACAACCGAAGCGGTCGCTTCTGAAAATGCACTTCCCCATTCTCGCGTAGCCCACTTCGATAACCACGTTTGTGTGCTTTTTGCTTCCGTATATTGGGTCATATCATAGGCCATGTCCAAGAAATGGCTGATTGGAATTTCCTAAATAGTTAGCAATGATCTCAAATGCTGGTTTTTCTTTTACTTACCAGAGGCTTCAGATCGCCAACATTGACAATCCATATCTCCCTAGCTTTGTACTCATACGTCAAATGCATCTGTTCCCAGGTTTTTTCCAAAGAGATTGTGTTGATCCATTTGTAATTTCGCGGGCTTCCAACATAGTCGAAGTGATAGTACAAACCCGCACCAGCTTCACGACTCATCTCGCTGGGAATTGGCAATCGTTGCAGATTTCCATTATTGTCATCGGACCAAAGAAGTGTGATATCATCTGGAACCTTCAGCCCAGCTTGGTAGTATCCGCCAACTTCTTTGTAAAGACACCACATCTGTGGAACTGTGGATAAATTAGTATTGATGTTGCTCGAAAGTATCGACTGCTGTGATTTGATGACATCCGCAAGTGAGGTAGAATTGAGAGTCGGGGAAGCTTCATCCCCATTTCCCCTCATTCCCATCGTAAAGACTACCTCGTAGGGCTTCGCTCGCTTGGCACCATCCGTCAAGAAATTGATCACATTGTTCTTGTTGGTAGCCCAATCCCATGCTCCGCTCAAGTACTTGCTTTGCTCTTTCGTTGCTCGTGTGAGGGGTTCAGTATGGCTGGTTCCCATAACGATACCATACTCATCAGCCAACTGAGGATTTTTCGTATCATCGACATTGAACATGCTGTCCCACATCGTGGGCCAAAGATAGTTTGCTCTCAACCGAAGCAGTAACTCAAAAACATTGACGTAAAAGTTCGAGTTGTAACCACTGTATTTCTGGTTGACCCAGTTCGTAAGAGCAGGTTGTTCGTCGTTGAGAAATATCCCTCGATACTTGACAGTTGGCGGTCCTTGACTTTTGATCGTATTGAGCGCATAAATGTTCGTTTGTGAGGAAGTAGCGACATCAGCAAACCAATACCAAGGAGAAACCCCAATCTGCTCAGAAATATCGTAAATTCCATATATGCTACCCCTTTTATCACTTCCAGCAATCACAAGAGCAGATGACAGTCCAGCCAAAGGATTTGCAACAATCTGGCTTTGGAATGACTCCCATTTTCCTCGAACCTTCGAAACATCGAGTTTTCCAGCCGAAATCAAGGAATCAATCAACTTGGACTTTCCAATTGTGCCGACGATAATGGCAGGTCCACTCGTGGGTGATGTGTCGGTAGTTGTGAGCTCGGTCGTCTTGACGGTTAAAGGTTTCCCAGTAACTCGGCCAAAATCAGCGGCAAGATCTGCTCCAGCTCGCTGGACACCTTTGAAATCGCCAGTTGACAAAATAAGAGTGGCAGTAGAAGTTCCACCTGCCAATTGCAAAGCACCACTCGTGAATGAAATTATTGGAACCTGACCCAGGGCAAGAACATGGGCCAAGCAATAAAGTATAACCGAGAGAAAGGAGAGAATCGCCATGATGGCCAAAAGAAGGTAGTTGAGCTACTTCTGGTAAAATTGGTACCTGCGAGATATTGTGTAAAATCAAAATGAACTTGAGAACCCCTTTATGTAACTGAAACGGATGATTCTCTTCCGTGGGGTGAATAAATCATGCAAGTTACGTCGTATTTGCCGAGGCGGCTCATGTATAAATTGGATAAATTGCAATTTGCAAGCCATGATTGGGGGGTAAATAAGTGTGGAACCAACATAGCAAATGCCGACAACTAGAGTATGATTCGAATATGAAAGTTTTGATTTTACAGAGAAAGGGGTTGAGTGTGTGGTAGTCAAATGGGTAATTCAGCAGGGTTATGACAAGTTGATAATTGATCTACACAGTACTATAATCTTCACTCGCTACAGAGTCCCAAGAGCAGCCACTCCAAAAAAGGTAGATCCCAAATCACAAATTTCAATCCATTAAATAGAAACACATATTAATCTTGAGGTCCTCCCATCTGTACTGATCTACTGCCACTTATAGGCTAAATCTCACTTCCCACCTCTGCAGTCCTGCAGCTGCAACCCCCACCTTGGATTCAAACCCCGTTAAAACCCGTCATACCCCGTCTTGGCACCCCACATTTTGTTCTCTCTTTAGTATGTACTCTATGAAGTATACGAGAGAGACATAACGAGGAATTATTTTCGACTGCTCGTATAAATTCCTTCTAGCCTTCCTAAGAGAGCTCGTCAATTGTGTGGAAATATCGAATTTACCTCATAAATAAACATATTTTAGCGTTATCTTCCCCCTATTCGTTCACAGCGCGAGTATGATAAGCGAGAGAGGCGAGCCAGTCATATGGTGAATCTCATCGTAAACATGCGACAGAGAATGTGACAGCGATTATTAAGGCTGATGGGTGGCATGTGGTATTTAAACTTGCGACTACAAGCAATAGGGAGGGAAAGTGCCATGTATGAATCTGGCTGCAATTTGAAGTATGGTGTGTTTGGGATGCCGTGCACCGTCTTGATTGGCAATCTTTTCTCTGTAGGTCGTAGTATTCTAAACTTACAGTGATTCTCTCTGTCCTGGGTTTCCTCACTTGTGTAGTCGAAAAAGCGGCTTTGAATCATACTACTTTAAATCATACTGGTGACTATAAATTTTATCGAGGTGAATTATCTAATACGGAAAAAAGATTCTGATTCGAGACAACTGGGACTAGATGGGGTAATCTTGCTAACAGGTTAGCTCTTGATTATCAACCAACTTTCTTAGCGAATCAATTCTTTGAAATATACTGGGCATGGGGGAAAATATACTTGATTGAAAAGCAAGATACTATCTCATGTCCTGGCTCCTAGATTCTCTAAGGCTTATAAGAGCTGGACTCAGAACACTATTCTTATATCGAAGGTAGTTGGTTTGAAATTTACGACGCAAAGCTATGGAGAGGCCGAGGTCCCCAAGATTAGGTCTAATTGACTCCGGAGTTTTGGTTAAACCGCTGGAATTCTCAATAAGCTCACAATTTGGCGAAAGCCCCTTCCAAAGATATTCCTCCAAACTGCTTCAACCTTGCCGCCATGCAGGAATGGGAGGGAAGAACTTTTTTCCGGAAGACAACCCCAACAACGACGGTTGAAACAGACACAGATAGAGTCTGCACAAACCCAAAAGTAGCTGTGGCGCTTGCAATGTCGCCGGGGGAAGTGAAGTTGTGTCATGGAATAAGCGGTGCTTGAAAGTTTGGACCGAGCCCACTACCAGCTATAACCTGGTAAATAACGATTTTGGCCCAATTTGGATCAGTATGCAAGTCAAGAAATAGCTCAAAACCAACAATTATAAGAATATATGAACCGCAGATCAACGGAAGATACTTTCCAGTTCCCTTGATTATAAATCCCCCAGCACCCCCGACAAGTGACGGGGGAAGGGTAAAAGCAAGGAAGTATATCCCAGATAATAATGGAGTTGCACCTAGCACAGCTTGAGAATATAACGGTAGGAAATACGTCCCAGCGACAAAGACAAACCCATGGCAAAAGCATGTACCAAAGACCGCAACATCAAATTTGCTGAAAAGTCGGAGGGGCATCAAGGGATAACGTGCGAATCCCTCGTTCAATGCGAACAGTCCCAGAAGTAACACCCCAAACACGATAATACAGATGATCATTGGTGAGCCCCATGTGTAGGTCACGCCGCCTAGCTGAAGTCTAAGAAGCAGCATAACGGTACCGCCAATTATGGCACAACTCCCACGCCAGTCGATGGCTCGTAGCCCCTCCCACAGAGGTGTTCTTAGGTCGTCACTTCCGAGAAACAAGAGGAGAAGTAAAAAACTACCCCAGTAGTACTATGCTGGTTAACATCACTTCTCCATAGTCCATGGAGGCTATATTGTAAATCATACTTGCGGGTTGAGAAGAGACGGATTCTTACAGTTCAAATAAAAACACCAACGCTAGGAGACCTTTTGCGTGAAAGCCCCTCCAATGATATGACCAACTGCAGACGCAAACGCCCATGCCATTCC
Source organism: Calycina herbarum (assembly GCA_001414485.1). Lineage (NCBI taxonomy): Eukaryota > Fungi > Ascomycota > Leotiomycetes > Helotiales > Pezizellaceae > Calycina > Calycina herbarum. Next base: position 126,749 of record LLEY01000128.1, read on the forward strand.
AACTATCCCGTAGTATTCGCCCCTATTCCTCACACTAAATAGATCTCCGATCACGATATTTACTAACACAATAATCCCACCACCATACACTCCCTGAATCCCTCGAGCTGCAATGAGCATGGCAATATGGATGCTAAAAGCACAACGTAGGCTCCCGATAAAGAAGGTTGCTACTGCCAATAACAGTATTGGTGTTCGACCCCAGATGTCTGAAATCTTTCCCCATGATGGTGGCGTTGCAGCAAGTCGGCCAGTATATATGCGGATCCAATCCATGTATAGCCAGCTCCAGATTGAAAGTGCCGAGATATTGTTGGGAGAGCAGTGGAAATTATTGTCATATCAAGGGCGGACAGAAGAACGGCCGAACACAGCGAAGCCATGATTATCGATGTCTGCAAATTCGTTCGTCCAGCTTCTGGCTCATTGACAGGTGACCCATTTTGGGTTTCGGATTCTGAAGAAAGATCTTGATCGCGAGAGGTTAAAAAATGTGCTGAAACGGTCTCACCCAATTCAGAGGAGATTTTGACTTGCTCGTGTGGAACAGTCTTTTTGTCCGTTGCTGTCTCTAAATATTCTTTTGTCATGTCAGGAGCAGAAGTCAAATGCTCGTAATGTAATTGAAGCTTTAAATCTGATGATAAATGCTGAAAATACCGCTATCACAAAGCACAGAGTTCGGAAAATGAAGTCACCGGGCGGAGTATGAAAGGAATGATGGTCGATGAAAAGACGGGACCAACTCACTTACGAGCGTGTAATTAGAGCACAACGGGCACACATGCAAAGCCAACGCCCAACATGCTGTATTAACTAGAGTGCGACCAATTTAGCCTCAAAGCACGCCAACTCCCACTGAAACTCCTCTCAGGGCAATATTGCGGCATCTATCTTTAGTTTTGCAATCAAGCACAACGTAAGGAAACTACTGGGCTTTGAGCACCCAATGAAGGCGAAACAAATTCAAAAGAATTCTCACATAGATCTGCCATAAATTCTTTTAAATCGCCTGAGCCAGCGTATTAACAAACTACTCAACTACTCGAGTAGTACTCGAGTAGTCTTGAGTAGAGTAGAGTAGAGTATGAGTAGTAAGTCGGATAAGTAGAGTAGAGTAGTTACTCTAGACTACTCGTGTAGTACTCGAGTAGTCTATAAATAGAATTAGTATATAAATATAAGCTAAAAAGCCATAGTTAACAGAAGTAAAAAATAAGATATTCTTAAAAAACAAGCTTTTTAAACTCTTCTCTCTATCTTCTCTTGTACTCGAGTAGTAATGAGTAGAGTAGAGTAGTGACTCCTACTCTACTCTACTCATTTAATACGCTGTCCTGAGCTAACTGCTACTGAAAAATTCATCCACCGTAGAAGTAAAAGGAGATCCATCTGGGCAATTCCTCCATTCCTCAAGTGTTCGATGATTGGGATCATGATCAGGGTACCGTTTAAAGCACGCTGAGTTCTGAATCGCCCATTTTTCCAACTGTTTCCAATCTCGACATTGTTTAAGGGGTTGCAAACCCGGAATTTGCGGTGTTGCTTGCCCCTTCCCAGCAGGTCGTAACGTATCGTCAGCTGAGCAAATTGCATTCTCTCGCAATGCATCTAAACAGTGGATGTGGTGATGCATGGGTGTTGTTTGTTGGATATCTTGCTCAAACTCACGGAGGGCACGGTAGATGTACATCTGTTAAAATTCAGTATATTTTGACCTGCATCCAAGGGCTTAAAAGGCAACAAACTAAGCAATGCAGGCTATGATAGCCTTCGAGCATATATATGCCCTTACTGTTGTCCCAGGGAAATGGTTGTGTTTTGTACAATGCCATATCTTTGCTATAGTCATGATCCACCACAACCATACCGACATCAGGAGTAAGCTCTGTCCACAGCATGTCTGCGTGGGACTTATTGTCACTGCTCCATTCTGTGTTGGTGAAGAAATCTCGTGCAATACCATCAGCAACACCAGCTATCATCAAATTAGCATTGCTTGTGAAATGAAACGTTGCTGATCAACTTACCATGGGCGGACCTGTTTGTTGAGAAGCGGCAGAAGTACCAGTATTGAAAGATGTTGGCGAAAATAGAAAGGCTCAAGAATGTGGATGTGACAAAAAACAAGACCTTCCACCACCGTGTAATGCCAGCAGAGGAACCTTGTTGAATGGGGTTTTGCTCATTCTCTTCGCCATTCTCGTCTAAATTCTCCAGTAGGTGCTTGCATTCCATTTGAAATAAAATTGTTTGTATGCTGCGTCGAATATTGGATTATCCGAGGAGGAGATTGGATATTGCAAGCAAAAGAAGGAGCAAAAGTGAATTGCAACATTTCCAGGATGTGAAACTTGGCGGTAAAGGACTCATGAAAGATCCCATACCGAGTAAGCCACTTCACCGTTGCCTAGTACGCAGCAGGAAATTGTTATTGGAAAGCAAGTGCGAAAGTCTGCTTATGGGGTCACAGAACATTATAGGCTAATCAATGTTGGCTGCGTCGTTGTTGTTGATTGGAGAAAGAAGGTCCGCCTATAGGATACGAGCCGTTAGTAGGGTAACATTCAAGCAGATACCGGTATTTCAAGGGCTGGAGGGTGTGCATCTTTTCTCAATGCTTCATGCATCTCGGGTTCGTTTTGACGTAATGAGCTGCAGATCCAATTTATTCTGCAGCTACGAGGCACACAACCCCCGAGGTTGTGACAACTTGGAACCATGCATATGTGTTGGAAACTCAGAGCAATTTTGGTAATCTTTCCCAATGAGAGTACGGAGTACAATGATTTGTTATTAGCCATATATTTTGTTTTCTTTTTTTCGATAGAGTGATTCCCAGAATTATTTGTTTTTCTACTCATTTACAGTAACCATGGCGTTAAGCAACAGCTATCAACCCGTTCAAACAGAAGATACAGTTTTCAAAATAGAAGATTTTGACTCTGTTCACATAACACGAGCAAAACCCAAAAATATCTTTTTGTTTGGTTTTATCCTTATTGCTTCCAATGCTATCACTATCATTATATCGAGGTACCTTTTGCTCGGTACTATTGCTTCCCCAGAGGACCCCCAGACACCTTTTGGTAAGAGACTGCATTCCAAGATCATAATGTCTTCTTGTCAGTGCTGACTTGTAATTGAAGCATGTTTAAAGCGCGATCTTGCCGTACCATTCATGGAGAGTAGCCCATATACAGACCCCAACCAAACAATCTCAACAAAACTTTGGGAAGAAATAAATATCGATGCTGGCATGGTCGCTTTGCCAGATGATCTTTCAAAGTCTCATGGCTTGAAAGGGGCTCAGAGGTTTCCTTGGGATCGTTCTCGAGGCATCTACCTCCTCAACGGACACCACAACTTGCATTGTATTGTATGTCGCCTCATTTCCAATATGACGTTATATCACAAATACTGACGGAACACAGCGTGCAATATACTTGTCTCTACAGGAATTCAAACGAGGCTCTGAACAATCACGATCCTGGGGGCATGTGCTCCACTGCGCCGACTCCATACGCCAAGACATTATCTGTAACGCGGATGATATGCCTCGCTACTCAACAGAGAGCCTGCGACCCGAGTCCGGAATTGGTCAAATAAGAATGTGTCGGAGTTGGGAGAAGTTGGAAAAATGGGCAAGTGAATACAACAGCTGCTACGCATATGTGAATCAAACCAGCGAGACCCTCCCCGAGTTACAAAGATTTTTGTATTGTCCCGTAGGGAGCCCTTGGCGGGAGAAAGTGGTGGAAACCTTCGGGAAAGGGGTTCCTATGTACGAAGATTTGTAAGGAACTACATATGATGGCAGCATAGGATCTCTTTTGGAATTGAGTTACCCATATCCGTCTTGAGACTGAAGAAAGTTGCACTTCAAATTCTATGCGCAAGGATACCAATTTATCAGTTTTCCCGGTAGACTCAATGCCATTCTTTACTTGTTCTCACGACTGTGGTCAATCATTTTAGCTTTATGCAACGCTATTATTGTGTTTGTAGCAGCACAGAAAGGATGTTTGTATTCATAAAATATCTTTCGTGCTTATAGACGTTCTCAAAAGTGTCACCACCACCCAGTTGAAAGATTAGGGTTTCCCAGATCACCAGCACCATCGACAGTTCCTTGCTGACTATCAATATCCCACACCCATAGCCAAATGGTCAGCACTTGTCTTATGTCCTTCAAATATCTCTCCAATATCTGGAACTTCAGCGCCATTGACAGGTTCAAAGTTTACATCTCGCTTAGAATAACCCATTCCCAACGCGTCATGCTCAGCGCTTGTCTTGTGTCCGACGAATATTTCCCCAATTTCAGGAACAGCGGCACCTTTGAGGGGCTCAAAGTTGAGTGAACGTGCCTCTAGAAAAATGTAAGTGACGAAAAATGGTTAATCTGGTTTTTATAAGCTTACCATCAGGGGAGTATACTGGTGCACCCAAAGTAGTTGCAGCCAGGCCAACGAGTACTGTGACAAGGCGGGCTTTCATATTGGGGAACGTAGAAAGGATGATATTGCACGAGGTGATTTAATAGTTAGGCGGGTTGATTGCTGCAAGTGCGTTTGAACTGTGAAGGGTTTTGAGAGCCAAAAGGAAGGGTTGCTTCTAACATGTTTCCAAATTCCCGCCACTCTACTCGTAGTAATATCTTCAAGAATTGCTTGGCAAGCTATATTGGTATCACACTGGATTTTGAACCCGCTACAGATGACAAAACCCCGACAAGGCACAGTCAGCATCGGACGGTGCATGCATCACGCATATAGTTTCCCATTGATACGGCAAAATCCATGCATCGGTGAGGCTTTTACCAGAGAAATATTGTACAACTGTCATCCAACTTTTCATCTAACATTGACAGGAAGGATCCAACACCTTGATGATTTCTCCATGGAGGGTAGCATCATGAGGATCATGTCTGAATGCTGAGACCGAGCGTCTTACCGGCATGATATTTATGTTGATTTTCTTTCCCCCTTGCACCCCAAACCCTTCACCGTTATCTCATGAGTTCGGTATAGAGGAAGTTTGCAACGGGTTCGTGGTGTGAACCCCCTGGTCAAATTATTTGTCTGTCCCGGTGTGCTGGGTGATACTTCGCTCGCGAAGGGACGCAGAATGACCGATGATATGCAGCTCTATCACGTCGATTCACGAGTTGGATTGACTGATATTCCATCTCTAGCCTATTTGGGACTCAATTCTTCTCGGCGGTTCATTGGCTAAAGGTTTTGGAGTTATCTTTTGCATTTTGTAATTCTAAAGGGAGCTATTGCTGTGAAGTGAAGAAAGTCTGTTGTACATCGTCCTTGAATTTGAACCCCCCCACCCCGTCCCCGGTAACATACGGAGAGAACAAAATACAACACGCCATTGAGGGACCTTCCATTTTGCCGAGATTTTGCACAGGCAGAATATTGACCTCACTGGTCCTATGTTCTACCATTTTATAATTAAGCAGGACTTAATTCCTGATGGAAAGTCTTTTCGACCTTGATCTCTCCCTTGTTTGAGGGCCTGACCGTTTCAATGTCATGCATAGCATAACTCTCGAAGGTATTTGTGGTTTCTGGGAATTCCGGCCATGTAATATGCTCCACTGAGGACCCGCCATTATGGTGACTGCGAGAGGCTGAGGAAAGCGGGAATGAAACCCCCGACGTCTTGGAAGAAAGAGAAAAGGTGCTTTTCACGCTCCTTAGAAAATCCTCTAGGATGTGTTTCCCGGTAAGGGCTCTCAAAGTTGGAAGGCATGCGGCAATGATAGCAGTACCGGCTTCAACCATAGTCCAGAAAAGAATGAGGCTGATATCTTTGTCACCATCCAATGCTGGATTAAACCCCACTGTAAATTGTTAGCCTCTGGTAGTGATAGCGAGGTTTGAATATTTACCAACTACAACTTGTATGAATATTGCCATCCTGACAATCGAAGCAGCAACAGCACTGATACACATGTCAGGTAAAATATCATAAAACCCAGCTCAGGATATAACATACAATCCGCCAAGCAAGAAAATGCTTATCAACAAAATCTTTTTCGTCATGTCTAAATGCAAACCGAGAATCTAGAACATGAGTTCTTCAGCAGCTTTTCGGAATAATTGATGGAACTATGAATCTCACCATTGGTATGGGTATTACCAGAATAGCAATATCCACAATGGCGTCGGTAATCCCAATGGCGATCTGGTCGTTCAGAGCATTCGGGCAATATTCGATTATATCCATAACCGTGCTCCATTCTTTTTCAATGTGCGTCCCACAGTAAAATAGAAAGACGAAGAAGAATGCAATTGTCCAAGCAACAATAATCCCAATCAATGTAATGGTAGCTATTGAAAACCAAGATCGCTGTTGTGTTACGAAAAGGCGACGATAAAATGTTACCACGCTCAATTTGATGCAACCGATGCAGACGACTGACATGAGTTGGCATGCAAACTGGATCTAGATTACCGTTTGTTAGCCAATTCCATGAATGGTTTTTTGATCAACTCGCCTTTTCTGTCAAGATTATTTGAGGTGACAAATAAGTAAACTGAGCTTCGGGAGGTGCGCCATCTGGCAAGCCTTTGGTGAAACCGAGCCCATGCCCTCGAGCACCTAGAGAATCGTGAGCGACAAGTCCAGAGTCTTAAATGGTCTTTACTTACCGATGATGAATGAAACACCCATCCCGATCACAATTAACTTTTTTGCAAACATTAGTTCGTGCCCGAATCAAAAATAAATTGAGATGTCTTTCTTTGATACTTACGAGTGCCGGAATCAATAACCAATCGTCAGCCAAAATAGGGACTTTCTGTTTTTGGCGAACATAGAAACGCAGGCCCACAAAAACGATACTAAGAATTGGGAACAAGGAACCCGCAACTATCATAGAGCTCTGGTTGATGTACGAGACATCGATCGGGGATTCCATATTTGAAGCAAGTCTGGAAAAACTTTGCGTTGAAAACCTTGGTATATAAACTGTGGTTGACTATTTAAATTGCAATGGTCACCAAATTCCGCTTCGCTAGGTTTTGCTCCCTAAAGCGAAAGGATGCAGGATACCAGCCTGTAATGGCCAATCACATAACCATGTATTAAGTTGTTTACAACATCATGTATGTGCAAGGAAGTTCAGCTCGCGAATGATAACTTCCGGGCCGTTCAAACAGTCCTACCACACTGCATCACTGATATCTGTTGGTGCAGCTGGGAGCTCCCCCAGGTTTCTTTGTCCCCCAACAATTCTTCCAGCAAAACTCCTACTTTCTCATAACATTTCCAATTGAAACAGCTCCAAAATGACCCAAGTTTCGTACCTTTTGGCCATCAGTGCTGCGCTTTGGATTGTTTACAGATCCGTAACGAGATTTCTCGATCGTCGAGCCTACGACCGGAAAAGAATTCAGAACAATTGCGGAGAAGCTGTCAAATATCCACATACAGACCCCTTTTTTGGCCTCGATCTTCTAATCAAGGACACCAAAGAGCATACAGCTTGCGTCTATCTCAAAGAGATTCAACGACAGTTCACCGTATATGGCAAGACACATGAAATCCGTTTTCTTGGCGAGCGTATGATACGCACCATGGAACCAAAGAACATACAGGCTCTCCTTGGTTTGAATTCTAAGGACTATGGGTTGGAGCCACTTCGCGAAGGCCTTGCCATGCCTTTATTTGGTCGTGGTATCAACAGTACCGATGGCGAATACTGGCAGCACAGTCGAGCTTTGATTAAACCAACTTTCTCAAGGATGGAAATATGCGACCTTACATCATTGGAGATGCATTTTGGCAGGCTCGTTGACCTGATTCCAAGGGATGAAAAGACGGTAGATCTACAGCCCTTATTCTCACGATTGGTAAGTTATCATATTCACTCACATTTACGTCAATACTTATTTGATTTAGTTCTTGGACTCTGCGACCGAGTTTCTTTTTGGAAAATCATCTGACACCCTCCTTCCTGTGCCAGCCGAAGAAGGAGAACTATTTATCAGGTCCTTTGACTACGTTATGGAAGGCCTCGGTAATCGCATCCGGCTGGGTCGTCTCAAATTTCTTTACCGTGATCCTCTCTGGTTTGAATCAATTTGCAACGTTCACAAATTTGTGGAAAAGCATATTGATATTGCACTTGATGGAGAGAAGAATCGCAGACTGGGCAAATCGAACGAACACCAGGAGACATCAGGACACCGCTACATCCTTTTGAATGAGATGGTCAAGCAGACACAAGACAAGCTGGATCTCAGGTCCCAAATCATTGCAGTATTCATGCCGAGCCGAGACACAACCTCTACGCTCGTCACGAACGTTTTTCATGCTCTTGCACGGAACCCTGTGGTCTGGACAAAATTGCAGAAGGCCATAATGACTGTGGGTGATCGGCCTTTTACTTTCGAGTCGTTGAAATCAATCAAGTATCTCCAATGGGTAATCAACGAAAGCCATCGCATGTATTCCGTCTCTGACAACAATCCAAGATGTGTTCTTGCCGATTCCATTTTACCTACGGGTGGCGGACCAGATGGCAAATCTCCACTTCTTGTTCGTAAAGGGGAATACATCTCCTTCAATATCTATTGTCTGCACCAGGATAAAGATATTTGGGGCCCTGACGCCGCTGAGTTTCGCCCTGAACGGTGGGAGGGTCTCAAGCCATTCTGGAATTTTATTCCCTTTGGTGGCGGTCCGCGCACTTGTCCTGCGCAGCAGTTGGTAAATACCGAGGCAGCCTACGTGACTGCGAGAATGGTTCAAGAGTTTGCATCTATTGCAAGTCGTGATGACCATCCGTGGACTGAGAAGTGGCGAATTGGACCATATAGTAAGTTTGGATGTAAAGTCAGCTTGACACCAGCTTAGACAGAAAGGTCTGGCTGTACTCAATAATATTGTATGAATTCAGTGAAAATGATTTGGGTTATCAGCAGCATATCAAGTGTCCTTTTTGAGAGCATGTATGATTGCAATTGTTGTGAAGTACATTTAACCCGCCACCCTGTGTATTCCTGCCCTCTCTTGGCTCTTCAGACAATTATTACCACAATGGGAAAATCATATGATTTCACTGCAATTCTCAAACCAAGATCCCTTCTGAAACTGTACTATTCTCCTGATAACAATTATCCATGTTGGGTGTGTGTATAGCTGAGTATTCAGAATCTGAAAGCAAAGATCTTCGCTCGGTTGCCTCTTTCACTCACCGTCTGAAAGAATTTTACATGCTCCTTGGGCACAGTTTGTGCTCCCACACCTGGTAAGCATGCCAAATACGAAGTTCTGTACAATGGTTTGTAAGGCAAATGGCGGGTTGGTAAGGCCAATAGCGGCGAAGAGCTAGGCGCCCATTTGTGATTCAAAGTTCCATGTCACCGATTGAATTTATTGATCCGTGAGACTAAAACGGCAATTAAATTCTGTATGGGCACCCGCATAATATGCCTACTGCCTGGGCTATAAGGCCGTACACACAATACCTACATAGCAAGCAGCGGGAAATTCTTGCATATGCGGCACGGAAGTCTGAAGGGAGTGCTCATTGCAGGGTCTTGGAATATCCGGGGAGTCGTGCTATCACAGTTGGTGTCGTCCAACGTTCTCCAATCACAAATGGAAGGCGTGGCCGTTGGAAGGCAATGTGTCGATTTCATTATCGCTTAAGTCCAGCTCTTCGTCAGACGTGGCAGTAGTGTGAAATACAGTGTGGTTACGGTGATCAATGTATTCATTATTTGCACAAGTTATTATCACATTATTACACTGCCAGACATTAAACCATATATCGTGGTGTGTACGGAGATACTTCTCGGTCGGGCAATAACTGAGAAGTATCGGTCAGGCATAACTTTAGTGTATTAAATGTTAGATACGGTAGAATTCATTTACACAAAACAATTAAAAGTATGACTGCTAGAAACTCCTTTAATAACGATTTATATTAATAGAAGTAGCTGTTGTCGAGTAATTCGTGTTTGGGAATTTGAATTGCTTCATAGGTGTGGCTGTACGGAATGTGGCTGAACAAGGATGAAAAGCGAGCGGTGGAATTTATTACTCTACTTTATTGTACACTACTGCCAACCGCTCATTTCGTTAGAGTTAAATCTGGTGTTGCCTGCCTTGCACTGGTGCCACTGATCAATCTATGCGTACGTTACTTATGAATTTAATAATAACAGTATATGGAGTCAACTAGCAGGCTATCAGGAACTAATCAGTGCGTAACTAGTCAAGGATGTTTTTTCTATGTTAAGCCAACAGTAGGGTAAATATTTTTGGAAATTACCTATTGAAATGTTTAGAACCTAATTGATTAATTATGAATATCGTATTTGTCCTCGTAAATGATTTCAAACAACCATATATAGTTCACAATTCTGCAAACGCAAACAGCCCAACCATTATCGTACTTAACAACCCCCAAATCAATTTTCTCTCAAGCATCGGGGCCCCTGCGGCCTGCAACACAGATGAAGTGGTTGCTGGTTTCCCCGTGCTCGCTGCCGCCGCTGGTTTTCCAGTAGTGACTGTTGACCCTGATCCCGCACCACCAACAATACTTGCAGCACCAGAGCTGCCAGGAGAAACCCCAGGTGAAGCAGAAGTTCCAGGGGAAGTAGCACCCGGGGTCGTCTTTACCAACGAGTTCGTAACTGGACAAGTTGTTGTATACAGGGCACTCGTTGAGGCTACTACATGGCCGATAGAACAGCCATTAGGCGGCACGGGGCAAGATGTGATGGTGCTGGTAATAGTCGTGAAAGCCGTGAATGTAGTCAACGTGGGTGTGAATGACGTGTTTCCATACGAGCTCTGAGAGGAATTCAACGGCGAGATTGGCGGCAAGGACGCGGTAGGATAGGGCGGGCTTTCAGTACTCGGCCACCCTGTATAAGTTCCAGTGGTCGGTGGTTTTGTGCCATTATACCTCTGAGCCGCAGCGGTACAATTATCACGATATTCGAGATCGATTTCTGCATTCTTGCGTTAGCAAGCGCTGGTGAAATTAAAGATATGTTGAATGATACATACGCGAAGAAACAGGGCCACAGGTGGGCCAAACTCCACAGCTCCTCCCGACTATGACAGAGTAAAAAACATAGTGGTCGTTGTCACACAGGCAAGACCAGTCTGCAGCTGTTAAGATACTCCAGTCACCCTCGTAAAACGCAGGATTGGTAATGCATCTTGCGCTTCTGATTCCACTGAGGGTACAATAATCGCGACATTGGTTATATGTAGCGGGGGCAGTTGGTGGACCTTTGATGACTATGTCATCTATGCCTTGGGTTCTTGCGTATGGGACGTTGATGAGTGCAAGAGCTAGAAAGATATTTTTCAATTGATACAAGAACGCCATGGTGATGGATATCTCGGAAAAACAGATGTAAAAAACTTAATGCGAGGTTGCAAATAAATGGGCCACATCTATATATGCGAGGCACACAAATGTGGTGTGACACCCGCGTGGAGGAATAAGGTAATAGGAACCAAGTCTCTAGGAGTTGTGGTTAATGAGCTATCATCATACAAATGGGATGTTTCCACTCCAGTGGTGCCTATTCCTTCAATACGAAGATGTGGCGCTCCGCATGATATTGATATTGGAGGGTTGACAAGCCACATAATTACAGAAAACCAATGATAAGATCTTGCCAAGCGCTAAAGTAACAATCTATTGCGGTAAAGTGACACAAGATAATATAACACGAGAAATAATTGAGAGAGCTTAGAAGTAAAGAATCATACGAGGCAGAAATCATGAATAAAAAGCGGCAGAGGGTAACCTCAAGAAAAAATACAAGCGCAAGTGGTAGAGAAGAAAAAAAATCATGGTCAATGGAGTCAAATAAAATATCCCGTTCTCCAAAAAGGATTCGCCGCAGAAGCTGTGTGTGCTTAGGTTGGTAGTTGAGTGCGATGAACAAGAAAAAGACCAACGAGCTTTGCCTCGGGATGAAAACTGGAACGGAAGTACCTCTGGTTTTAATGTTGAGCGAGGGATGGCGCGAGGTGTAAGTTGCAGATGATTCAGTCCGTTCTCCAGTCCTCAGGCGGGGGGCCGCGTCGAGTTGCAAGTCAAGAGAAGGAAAGAGCGACCTTGAGTTCTATCTCTCAAGGGAGGGAATGAAGCACCGTTGCGACCGACGCGCTACTGGCACGTCTATTCGAAAGACTCTTCCTTCCTTACTTCGAATCGATAGCAGACAGAATTCCGCATTTGAATTCAGAAAATGGTGTTCAAGAAGACCAGCATTTTACGGAGCACTCTCCGAGGATTTCTTCCAATATCAGCGGAAGAGCGGGGAAGCTCGAGGCAAGTCACGTTTATGTTCCTGACACGTGAAATACCTCATGAACCCGTTTTGTGAACTGGTGGAGAAGAAAGAGATGGCCCTTGAAGTCAATCAACCTCTATAACGTAAAAGAGTCGGTGAGAGGGAACTTATCTTTTGAAACTCAAAATGCTGACTAAAGGCCGGTTACATTCCGGCCAACAAGCCAATCAAATTCAAGCGACTGAATCGGGGGTAAATGCTTGGCTGTCGCTGAATATCATCAGGCTCTCTTGATTCCCAAACACCAACACCAAAAGTTTGCTTGATGGAGATGATTGTTTTAAGTATATTTTACTCCGAAATATTTAGTTTGTTCCTTTCAATGTTTCCTCCTATGTCTAGCCCCTGAAGTCGTTTCCTCAAGTTACTTTGAAGTATTTTTGTTATTTGGTCTTTGTTTCCCTCGTTTGTACTCAACAAGCTCAAGACTTCACGATGTGTCAACATACTTCGTGTGCTCAAGCACGTTCTCAAACCATCTTCCCAAGTAACGAGAACACTCCGCCATTCACATGTTTGCCTTATCAATGGAAACCTTCAAAAGAGCAGGTGGATCGTGTGAGGCCGGAATCAAACTCATGGCCGGATTTTATTCCGGCCACTTTGAAATGGCGATCAAAGCAGAAAATTCTCCCACAAACCTCAAAATTCTTTGTCTTCTTTTCATCACAGAACCCTTCATCTTCACCACCACAACTCCTTCTATCAAAATATCTTTTCCAGCTTTTCAAAATGGGTTCTATGGCACCTTCATCCTCTTTTGAGGTCCTTCGGGATACCAGACCAGAGGATACTACTATCCCAGCTTTTATGGTCTCAACTACACGTGGCTTTCTTCCCCGGCAAGAACCTATCATCAAACTCCCTGCTGAATTCGATATCTTGGAGTCTATCCTCTTTCGGATGCCAATCAAGTGTCTCGATGGTACACCTGGTCTACTCGCTACCGCAACACTTGGCGAGACTGTCCTCACAGAACTCCCTAATCTTACCTCGGCCATCAACAAATATCAAGACAACCTTCCTCTCCAGAATGCGCTTTATCGAGACTATTCTTTCTTGGCTTCAGCTTATCTGCTTGAGCCATGTCATGAACGGTTCATGAAAGGAGAAGCATATGGCCTCGGTCGTCAAACACTTCCATCAATGATCTCATTACCCATCTCAAGATGTGCTGAACTGTAAGTCTTCTCTTCATTGCGTTATCTCTTCAGACAACTTACGTTACATCAGAGCTGGCTTCAAACCATTCATGGAGTATGCAGGGTCATATGCACTCTTCAACTACCGACTAGAGGACCCCAAAAAGGGCCTGGACTACGACAACCTTCGTTTAATTCGTGCTTTCGAACACGGACTTGACCCAAAGTCATCCGAGGCAGGGTTTGTGCTCGTCCATGTTGATATGGTTCAAAATTCCGGACCTCTGGTCGATGGTGTCGTCTCAGCATTGGACGCTTGCTCCAACAACGATCGCGAATTATTCAACGAGGGCATGCAAAAAGTCATCTCAAGCATGACTAAAGTCAACAAAGTCATGGAAACAATGTGGGGAAAGAGTAAGCCAGGAGATTACACTTCCTTCCGAACTTTCATTTTTGGAATCACGAGTCAATCCATGTTCCCGCATGGTGTCGTGTACGAAGGTGTTTCGGAGGAGCCACTTTCCTTTCGTGGCGAGTCTGGTGCCAATGACAGCATGGTAAGTTCCCTCCCAACATTCTCACTTCAAGAAATATTTACCAACACCTCACAGATCCCACTCTGCGACAACCTCCTCCAAATAACCATGCCCGACACCCCCCTAACCAGCATCCTCCAAGACTTCCGCTCCTACCGCCCTGGAAACCACCGCGAATTCCTCGAATACGTAAAAACCCGCTCCCTCTTCGTCTCCCTAAAATCCTACGCCCTTCAAGACCCCTCCTCCACCGCCCTCTATCTCCTCGCAATGAATCAAGTTCGAGACTTCAGATGGCGTCATTGGTGTTTCACACGCGAATATATTCTGAAGAAAACTAGTCATCCTGTTGCCACGGGTGGAAGTCCAATTGTTACTTGGTTGCCGAACCAGCTGCAGGCTGTGATGGAGGGGATGGTTGAGGTTTGGGAGGGGAGTGGGAAGAAATTGGGCAGGGAGGTTGAGGATGTTATGGATGCCACGCTTTTGCAGAGGGAGACTTTGAGGAAGGAGGTGGAGAAGTATTGTAAAGAGAGGAATGTTGAGGTTAAGTAGGGGGTGTAGGTACTGAATTCGGTTTTGGCTGTTTAGATTTCTGAATTGGTTTTCAATCACCAAGCATTTTCCGCAAAATAACAGCGGGGCTGTCTATTAAGTCAAATTCGTTAGTAGAGAAAGAGTGACTCCCGTTTTATGTTTAGGTCAGTAAAGTTGCTCAATCTTTCGAGGGGGTAAAATGAAAATTCCAAAAAAAAAAAAAAAGTAAAAACATACAACAGCAGGTATTCGCTGGTGGTCACCTACTTACCTACTAATCTGCCGATCTGAGGCTTGTATATAGTAGAGCGGACAGGATGCCTAATTCCCGTCCGCTCTACCATACACAAGCCTCAGATCGACAAGCGGCACAGGTTCTCAAATCCAGGATCATATATGCAAGGGAACCAGAAAATACTTTTTTGTTTTTGTAGCCGTAGGCAACAATGTTACATAGCCGATGGCGCTCTTGTACTGCTGAAAACCTAGAATCGCGATTTAACAAATTAGTTAATCGTTCGGTTCCCTAAGGCACGTGCCTTAGGGGTGAGGGAGTGTAATACGATAAAACCAGCAATACGACCACTTTTACCCCAAAAACCACCCCTTCCTACTAAAATTCAATTATCTCACCACCTATAATATACCAGCATCTTACGAAGTTAATATAGAGTGCTATCCAGTTTCTTTACCTTAATCCTTGTACTAAAATTACTAAAGTAGCTAAAGATTTTAACGTACTATATCAACGACTTTGTAAATAACTTAAAAGACAACTAGCCTCTTAGACAAGCGGCAGACATAATAAAAAGCTTATAACACCTGAAGATAAAGCTCTTAGAGAGTACCTCTTTCTATTATATAGTACTGGTAAATCTGTGAACCTTGATACTCTTATCCTGCTCTTGTCACTACCGATGGCAGAACACCTCTAGGGGGGGGGTGATTGGGGTCCAATTCCCGAATCAGGGTGACGATTCAGGCAGGTCATCCAAAAGGAGCCAAATAGACTATCTTCGATCGTATTTTTCTTATCACCGCTGAATTAGACTTCTATGGCCTACTATGTACATAAAAGCAACAAGACGGAAGAATCTAGAATATGTCTCCCTCTAATCAGGTTATTACGAGCTGTACCTTGCTAAAGGGGTGAATACACGCATACTATACAGCAATTAGTTAGCGGACCAAGAGCATGTGGGCAAGCTGGACGAAAGCGCGAGAGAAATCCAGGAGGCCGTATCAAAAAGGGGTTGGGGGGAAGGTCCTCTAAAATGCCAACAGGGGCCACGACGGACAGCTGCTGCCGCCGTGGGTTTGGTTCGTCTATAGATACTAGTTCTTGTAACGCAGGGGGCTGCTGGGCCCGTCTCGTCGGGGTCCGGTCCTATATACAGTTTAGTCAGGTCAGGAACAAGGGAGCATACAGACTCGACAGATGCTACAGGTCTTATATTGCCTCCTGCCTTATGTAAAGTGGCAACGCGATTTTGCCTACAGAAAGTGCAGAAGCGGGGAGGGTCCATGAAGAGTCGCGAGATCATATGCAGATGAGAGCTAGTTCTAGCCAGGGTTCTATTGGACGGTTTATGGTACAGTCGGACTTCTCCTCGCCAAATAGTGATGCTGAAATAATAACCCTAAACATGTTTATCCCGAACTATGAGCAATCAGCGCCATACCCCAAATGGTTCCGAAAGTCGTCTTTGGCCTCCTAGCGTGGTCGAGAATGCAGATACAGATACATCAAGACTTGGAGGTTTCCGTGTCTTTATCCTTGTCATGAACAGGCGAAACGGTCGTCTCCTGTTCGTCAGAGGGCTTTTCGAGGCCGTCAATCTGCTTCCCATTTACGATCTCGGTAATATGGGATCCGATCTCGCTAGCCCCGTCGATCTTGTTAAGCTGCGTACCGAAGAGCACTGAATCGCGGAGGAGTCTGTACAATTACGTCAATTAGAGACAAAGAAGTCTTGTATGGGGATCACTAACCGTGCTTTGCCTTGTAGCGTCTTCACGACTGCCTCATCGAACGCCTTACCCCATTGCTCCTTGTAGCTCTGGATTACTGGCCCAACGATCAATGTGACTGTGCTCTCCGGCAAAATTTTGCTCAGTACTTTATGAAGTTTTCTCGTCTCCTCCGTCAAAGTCTGCATATAAGGACTAGTCTCCCGAGCGTCTGTATCCCAGTCAATTTTTTTCATGGCGCTGACGTGTGCTGTCGTCCGCAAGCTCATTATGTCTATCAGCTTATCATGTATGCTGAATTGGTGATCTTGATACATGCGTTTGACCCTGTCGAATTCAACAAGGGAGGGGGAGTTTATCGCGTGTCGGCGCACAAATTCTCTCAGGTAGGGCATAAGCACGATGAAAAAGCTGAGAGCTTGCGACGCTAGAGCAAGATGTTTGGAGTTGATGGTTTTCAATCCGGCACTGTGACGGGCGCCGGCGCCCAGAATGAGTTGGCATGAGCGGGAGTTGAATAGTTTAAGGAAGTCGAGCAGGACATTACTGGCCTCTATGGTCATGCCAGGGATAGTTACGATCAAGTTGGCAAATCGGTCAATGCCCCTTAGTGCAGCTACAGCCGATCCGACAAGTATGTAGGACTGCTCGTCAATTGTGGCATTTCGCACCTTGTTCTTGGTTGCACCGTTACCGTCCCTGCTGAAGTGAATAGGTTTGGATGACTCTTCTTCCAACTTTTCCCAGACCACTGACGTCTTCACCCAGTCTTGGTGATCTAAGGTCATGCCCTGTAGCAATCTCCCCAAGATGGTCTCCTCTTCAGGCCCAAAGTCCTTCGCTTCCCATTTGTCGGCATCCATAGTCGAAGCAAGCTGCTGCTTCGCCGAATCACCCAGGAGCGGTATGAATTCACTAATTTGATTATTGACGATGCCCTTGAGCGCCGCTCCAGAGCGTCCAGAGACTGCTTCACACTCATCGGCGAACAGGCGATTCAAGTGGAAGTACCTGAGGAAGCGTGCGAGAGGCAGCCTCACCGTCTGCTCCGATCGTACCTTTAATACTTTGGTGATCTGGGTCTGTGCGACGTCAACAGCCTGGCCCAGCAAGCTTGACATATCAAGTGCTTGTGTAAGCTCCACCTGCATTTGACTAGAGAGAATTGGCGATTTTCCAGAACTCAAGGACTCGCCGATGTTCGAAAGAGTGCTCAAATTTAGACTTTGCATGTGAGATCTCGCCTCAGGTGATGTAAGTGATGGGCTGGCTGTACCGCTTGTGACATCAAGTAAAACTTTCACCTGAATACTTAGTCTCCGTAAAGCCTCGCCAACATCAGTATAGACGCTAAAGTAGAGATCTTCAGCTGCCTCAGGGTCCAGTACTCGCAGATTTCTGGCTAGAATGGCCGATTTGTCCTGTTGCGACGTTGTGCAACCGCCCGCTCTTGTAGACACTAAAACCTGCGCCTCGTTGTCGTCATCAGTGGAGCAAGGGAGGTGTTGTCGGATGAGCGCCTTCATTTCCTTCATTATTCCGTTACGGAAAGCGACTGTCGCTTGTTGAGCATATCTGGATCGGTGCAGCCCCAGTAAGCATGCTTTGAGATTTTGTCGTACTTGATTACTTTCCTTCATGTAGGCAGGTAATTCGGAAGGCCGTCGGTGACTGTCGCCCCGCCCTCGTTGAAATGCAGAACCCCATCGTTGCAAGGTATCTTGCGGCGTGACAGTCTTGATGTGTTGACGGAGATCAACCAGTAGAGTGTCCAAGAAGCGTGCCTCGAAGCCTTTCCCTATACGGAAGCGAAGCTGTTGCATTTCTTCCGCAAGAGCATCCAATGCTTTGAGTTCCCGGAGATCTACCAAGGTCGGTGGCATGAAGGTATTCAGCCAAGATAGGTTGTTGCTGCCGTCGAGAGGTAACGTTCCCGAAATGAACCTGTCTACCAGGTCAAGTCTGTCAAGAGCAAGTACGAAGTCACCTCGGTCTATGAGGCCCTCGCAATGTGTCACTCCTTGCATAATGCTGCGGAGCTGCTCAGTGGCATCGCGCAATTTGTGTAGGTTGTCTCTTCTGCACTTCATTTCGATTACCTTCAAGCCCCCCGAAGCCAATTTCCTATCAAGACTCCCTAGATCCGCTCGCAGGCTTTTTGTTCCCTTCACGCATTCGGCAGCTTCGGATTGGAGCTCTCGCAACGAGTCCAATGCAGCAAAGAAGGAATCGGAGGATGTGGATATGGCCGGTATCAAATGCACTTCCACAGTGTCTATGTACCATGATAATTTCTCTTGCAAGATGGCGTTTGTAGTCAATGTTTTTCTGGGTCTCTGGGCCGAGCCGTTCATGAAATCATTAGGTTCTCCAGCGGTGGAAGGAATTCCTGGCTTGCGAACGACCTCTGATCGCTCGCTTACCAGGTCGAATGTTCGTGGGTTTTCCAGCTGGAAGTTCTTATCAAAGTACAAGGGCGGTATCGTTGAAAGGGGAGTGACCTCCAATTTACGCCTCGAGAGGCCGCCACTCGCTCGTCGACTCGGTGCAGGACTCTCGTTCGGGGTAAGGGTTGATGATGACGAGCTCTTTCGGCTGATTTGTTCTCGTCGTAGGCCACGTTCCAGCATTTCGGCGAAGTCATCGTCCTTTAATTGACCTTGCTCTGTGCGCGAACCACTCCCAGTTGCTCTTTCCGGCTCCGCCCTCTGAAACGGATCCCATAGTGCTCCAACTTGCACCAGATATGGTTCAAAGGCCGCAGCGTTCACGTGGGCGATGTTTGTGAGGGTTACTGGAGGAATGTCTTTTGCTGTTGGAGGCTTATGCGTTGCAGAGGATGGAGCTGAAGTATGCGGTAGCATACCAGTCCTTACAATGGGCGGCTGGAGAAGTCAGATATAGCTGCTCGCATCATACGTCAAACACTATCGCAAGTATGCAGGATGCAGAGGACCATGAAATCCCAAACTCACCATTCTGTCCACTCTCAGCCACTGACGACATTCTACTCTCTGACATAGAGTCCAGAGTGCCTCCTATGGAATTGGTCGAGCTTGCTATTGCGTCTCGCCATGATGGTTACCGGCTGGCGAGCCCTGGAGCGGGTGGCCAGTCTTGCTGGGGAAAAAAGAAGGCCGATGTGGAGCGAAGAGGAGTTGTCGAAGTCGCAAGGGAGTCGAAACTATCGTTGGATTTTGGCTTTTCGCCGAGATGGTAAGGGGGAGGGCATCGTCTTGCCTGCGATTGAATAGCGTCCGGACGCTAGTGCTCCGTGCGCGAATCCTTGTACCCCCACGTGATACAGCCTCCTTTCGACACCTCTAGGGCCTCGTTGTAGAGTTTGTGTGACGAAGTAACCAAAACTCCAAGCGCTGAAGGACATCCCCGAGCTGCTTTTACTTCAGGGAGTAGTACGCTACAAATCCGAAAACCTGAAATAAATAGGAAGCGCTACAGCTTCAGGGGTCTTGAGGCTGCTACCACACAGCTCCAGCGCTCCAAGCGCTGACCGATGCCCCTAGATGATTTTCCTTCAGGGAGTAGTACGCTACAAATCTAAGAATCTAAAAACACACAAGAGGCGCTGCAGCTTCGAGGACTTTCGGGCTGCCACCACACTGCTCCAGCGTTCTAACCGCCAAAGCTGCCTTTCCAGTACCTACCTAGCCTGAAAACCAGAAAACCAGAAAACCAGAAAACCGTTCTCCCTTTCTACAAAAACAGAAGTTATCTGAGGCTTATGTATACGTAGAGCGAGGACTTAGCCCAATTCTCCTCAGTCTATGGTCGTATGTGACAGGTTACGTCTTGTTTGGGTATACCAAGCATAGCTTCCATGGGTGGTAGACAATTTTAGAGGGCTGTTAGTCCGTTGGGTGGGAAAAAATGGGTCCTAGGCAGGGAAAAATTGTGCCTAACGTAGTTCCTGTCTTTGCGCATTCTCGGATTAGGAAATATCGGGGGGTTTCGTTCTTTTAAGAAGGCGTTGAAAGGTGGTCGAAGGATAGAACGATATAGATTTTTAAAGCTGAACCCCTAGATTATTATATAAGAAATGTGTTAGTAATGTTAGATGTTGGTGATGTTAGATCTTACTACATACTGCTAATAACACTGGCTTGCTATAAAACTATAATGTGATTTATTCATTTACCGAGTATTATATATATATATAGAGACAGGCAAGTTAGAAAGGGGAAATAAGTGTTAAGGGGAGTGCATAGGTCTTCGCACTCCTAAACGGGGCTTAGCGAGGGATAGCACTCGCGTGCACTTTGGATTTTCAAATTGCGGAGTTTACTCAAGTACATGATCATGCGTTACTACATCCCTAGCTCGCCAAGGCTAGTCTTTAATAAAAATAAAACTCATGTTCCTTTAGTCTCGAGGTTGAGCTCTACGAGTGATACTGAGACAAACAGTCTTTAGGGTTTAGATAGTAAGAAACGAAGAGAAGAAACCTTCTGTTAATATGCTTGTCTAGAATTTAGAAGCTACGTATAACATAGGTTTATAAACTTTTGAACGCAGCCTAATCATCTACTGTGTTTGTTCTTAATTTAATATGAAAGATAGAATTTATTACTGTTTATAAAATCGATATAGGTGAAAATGTGAAGACCCACTTAGGAACTTCAGCACCTACCTGCACTTACGGAGATCCATCAACTTTCTATTCTCTCAACTCCTCAAATGAGCTCAATAACTCAAACCACTTCTTAAAACGACACAGAAGTCTAACTCGCAAAAAGAAAAAGCTCAAAAAACATACAACAGCAGGTATTCGCTGGTGGTCACCCACCCAACTACTAATCTGCCGATCTGAGGCTTGTGTTTGGCAGAGCGGACGGGATGCCCAATTCTCCTCAGTCTATGGTCGTATGTGACAGGTTTTGCACTATTTACAAATATCTTTCATAGAAATAATGAGAGCACATGGTAAGATTTGACTGTATATTCAGGTATACCTACAACCCCTCAGGAATTAAAATTGCTAAATTTATTCCTCCAGATGTTTTCTTCGCCAAACTCCCCCAAAATTTCGCTGAAGAGTGACCGAAGACTTTGGTTCACCAAAATTCTTCTTCTACCGTTCGGATCTTCTGAGTGCCACCGGATCATTTTCTTTCTTACTCTTCCCACTTTTCTTAACTTTTCTGACAAAAACACCGGGGTTGGTAATCTCAATCCGAGCCCGCTTTCCATACTCATTCTGAACAAATTTTGTCTCATGTTCAACAACGTACTTATAGCCCGCATTGCCCATCCACTCCTCCAAAAGCTCATACAGCACATAGTTATGTCCCCAACCAAAGCAATAATGGCGATCATCCGTGTCCTTTCTGAAAGCAAACCCTAGAAGATGGGGGGTCAGTATCTGCCTCTCAAAGAATGTCTCGGGATTCGGCGCAGGATAATGCTGGGGTTCAAAAATGGCTTAGGGTTAATTCAAGAGTAACTCAGGGGTGATTCAAGAGGAAAAAGGTGGGAGAATGGTGTCCCCATTACCTACATGGATAGCCAGGTGGTCGGGTCTCTCTTGTCCAGATGTGGCCGCAGGGGTTGAAGAGCTGGTTGCATTCTACAGGGATTTCCAGGTCTACTCCGAAGGTGTGGAGTTTGCGGTAGACTTCGTGGGTTCTTGTGCAGGTTAGGCCAAGGCAGGTTGCGAATATTGGGTTGAGGTAGTAGAAGATTTTTAGGAGGAGCTCCGTGGGCAGTTTGCTGAAGAAGTCGATGGAGATTGGTAGTCCTGTTTTGTGATGTCTGGCCCAAGTTGGTAAGGTAATTGGCAAAGGTTGGAGTGGACACATTTTGCTTGTAGTTGAAGGGAAGGAGATGAAATTGTTGTTTGTTTGGTGGAAAATAAGGAATGCCTTGTGGGACTCTCGCTTAGGTGTGTTGTATTTGAGGAGACGAGCGAGGTTGTAAGAAAGGTGGTGTAAATAAGACAAGTAGTTGATCTGTAATGACTTCGATACAACAGTTGTTGATGGGAACAAGAATTGAGAAGTGCTCAGATATCCTTTGGTGTTGGTGTAGTGTGTAGAAATTTTTGAGAAAGGTCTAGGGAGCCTCTGGATATATATATCTACATGCCTGCCTAATATCAGTATCAGCCTAGCTAACCATTGTTACAAAATATAATTTACAATGGGTCAGTTTTTAAGAGACCAACCCTTCGTGAATGCTGTTTGGACAATATTTTTCATTGCTATGCTTGAGGCTTTCTTTTGTCAAATGTCGCTTCACATTACTATTGTTCTTTTTGAAAATGGCTAGTGAATGATAGTTATGCGACTGACAGAACACCCTTCACTTGAGCATTGGGAAAATTGACTGAAGGCCCTAAGGCTTGAACTGTGTGTCTCTGATCCATTAGGACTGCTTGCATAGATCAAGAGCAGCCTTTTTGCGACGAAAGGTCATTGCATCAACAATTTACCAAGCCGTCCCTTTATGTATATCCCATTGCGAATTTGCTTCTTGGAGGATAGGTACATAGTTATTTCACGTAGATTGCCCGCTCCTTTGGTCTTTAGGACTTTCCAAGACCCAGATTACAAAGTGTGTTTTCAAAAGCAAATCTTTTCTGAAACAATGGAAGTGACAAACAGGAACAGTGGTCACGTAGTATAAATGAACAGGGGAAACTAATTCCTTTTGATAATTATATCCAACACTTGGGGAAATAACTTTCTAGCGTTCAAGAAGACAGATGAGGGCAATTGAAGTAAGCCAACTGGAATAATGGAGAATGAGTATTCAAAAATATCATTTGTCTCAAGCGAGAGGCTCAATGACCCCGCATCTCCATGATCTTCCTGTTTCCATTTTTAGCCTCGTTCAGGGTGCTCTCGAGGAGAGGGAAAAAATATCTAAAAGTGAACGGAATTGCAGGTGGCATTATAGAGGACGTTATGTACAAGGTGTGTATGCGATTTTCTAGAGGATGTGGACCCAATTTACGTGAGAGCAAATGTGTATTCACGCCAAAAACTGATAGCCTACTTCTCCAAAGTTCTTGACAACTCATCCAGGCCGCGGCCTTGACTTATAAGTCGGTCCTATCGAGGTAAATAGTTAGCAACCGAGGAGTTTGTTCCCGGAAACAAACACGGATGATAAAAAGTAAATATTTAGGTGTTTGACAGGTGCTCATACGAGAATGAATGATGGCATCAACTTTGACAGAAGCCACGCGCTCCCAGCTTTATATCCCTTCCACACGATACCACCACTCTCATTCACCACAATGTCGTCCATAAGAGATTTCGCGAGCTCCTCAATAGTAGAAGCTCCTGACGAGGATGCAATTGTTGGCGGGTGATTGATAATATCCCTGATGGCCATGTACCGAGAATTAGATGGTAGGTCAAGAATGCCTACATTTTGGGCGAAGTGTGTTTGAACGATTCCTGTCATGACTGTTAAGACGCTGATGCCTAGTGGGGCAAGTTCAAGACGCATAGTTTCTGAGATATTGGTGAGGGCAGCTTTTGAAGAGCAATATGCGCCTAGATAGCATCAACAAATGTCAGTAAATTAGCAAGATTAAGAGGAATGATAGTGCACATACCGATCCACGGCGTGTTGACACAAGCACCTGCACTGCTGATCATGACCACACGGCCTCATTTCGCTACCAGAAGCTCGCAAAACGACTGAACCATTCGCAATAGGCCCCAAACATTGGTATCGTAAAGCCCCTTAGCTCTCTCAATGTCCTGATCGAGAAGTGGCATCGTGTGGCCTGCTTCATAGTCAGTTTAGGCCATATTCAAAAGTTGTTCAACAAAAAAGGCAGGAATCATAGAGCAGTAAGAAGTCCTCCGAGAGTGTGACTGACCAGCACCAGCATTGTTGACTAAGACATCGAGACCTCTAAAGCCCAACTCCTCGGTTGTTGCTGCCACCGCCTTCATCGAATCGACGATGGAAGACTTGGAAACAATATCAAGTTGCAGAACTGTTACGTTACGTTGCTTAGAGACGAGAGCTCAGTTGGTATTTTCGAGGTATCTCGTGCTGTCGCGAAGACATGGATGGTGACCTCGACTCGCGATCTCTTGCGCAATCGCTGAACCGATGCCACCGCCAGAGCAACCTGTGATGAGAACTGTTTTCAGTTTTATGGCAGCCATTAGTGTAGAAGGCGAATGGCAGTAGAAGGCCCAAATTGAATATGGCTATCGTCGCGTCATACCAGTTCTTGAACTACCGGATGTTGGTTGACCCGTGACACGGTTGCGATTGGTCGCATTGCAACTTGCACTCCGCACACCGCTTCAATTGATAGAACCTGTCTTTTCGCGTTTAACTCATTTTATCTCAGTTCTCGGACGCTTTCATTAGCCTTTTCTTCACCCCCCTGTCAGCCTATATCCGTGACCTGGCTCTCTGGCTCTTTTAAAAAGAGGTTGAATTGCTAGAATGGAAGCACTAAGAAGAAGGAATACTTCTTCTACACTAGAAGGGAAAGTGTTAGCTAAGCTTTATATAACAAACCACTAGCGACGTAGGATAATATAGATTTTCGACTCACGTAGCCCACACAGTTTCCATTGTGACATTCCTTATACATATGTTCTAGTTGAAGATTTTAACTAAAACTCCACAGTACAACCTACATGTTAGATCTGTGTTAACAACTTCTTTGCCAGTAAAGAGGGTAAGTGTTCTCAAAAGAGACGCGATCCCGGCACTGTTTCATTTTCTGGCTTTATTGTTGTCAATTTCTTTGGTAGGAATAAAGTCTTACAAAACCCCAAGTCCCATCAAGATTATAACTGTAATTTTCTTGCTCCAGTTTCTTTTTAGTTTGATCAAAAACCCTATTGGAAATACTGCAAGCGCAATATCGCAAACCAGGGAGAATACTAAAAAGTAAAGTTAGTATGTCAAATCGAGTTTGAAAGCGATTAAACTGACACCCCGCAGCTCCAGTGGCTCGATTTTGGGCAGATATAGAAAGACAACCGCCAGGCTCTACCTTATCTCATAATTTCGAGATCGGAGTACAGGCTGTGACCCCAATGATCGTAAACACCAAGTAAGCAATTGATATGCTACTAATAAGTGTCCAAACACCGAACTGCCAAAAGCGTGTAGCCGGTGCCACTCGTTTGAGAAAAATGGCGAAGGAGAGTCGAGAGAAGCCTTTTTACCAGATGATAGTATTTTTCTTTCCTATCTTGAATATTACAGCTGGGTTTAAGATGTATGTTGTGTGAATATATAGCTCTACTTTTGGGAGCCCTTTGAGAGTGATATTACTTGAAAAGATGATTCAAAAAGCCGAATTAGTTTCGTTTTAGAAAGAACGTAGAAAACGTCTCTTTCAGCTGGGTGTTGAGTACAATGATGGCAAAACATACTTTCTTTTGGATGAAAGGTGGGGGCTGCCACCCCTCATTTAATCTCACCCGTTGACACCAGGAAAACCACCCGAGTTCTGCCCCGAGAAGCGGGGATCTACTACTAGGCCAGCTGAATTCAACTTGACCAATATCCGTTCCATGGCAGGATATCGATTTCTGAATCATTAAGACATACCAAACTATGTTAAGCGTAACACTCGCTCGGCGCCGGATATTTGGGGAAGCTATAAAGCCTACAGAACTCATTGGCACTGTTCAAGACGTGCTTGATGAAATCAACCATGTCTTCCCTAGAAACAGCTTCATACACACCGCTTCCCAGTGATGATCGCAAGCGTCCATTGCCTCCGGTCAAGACCTTCGAGAGAAAGACTGCTACGGCTGATGAGATTGTGGCAACTTTGATTCAATGCGGTGGTTGTGTCATCAGAAATGCTGTTTCGCCCGAGCATCTTGCTTCAATTGAAAAAGGCACCAGACCATTTATTACGAAAGATGCACCACTCTCAGGGTCTTTATTCCCATCCAAACTCGTCGAGTCACTGGATTAGCATACAAGTCCAAAACATTTACCGAACAAATTCCATGCGACAAACTCTACCAAGAGGTCTGCAATAGATTTCTTTCCAGCACCATTATTATTTGGCTTGGCGAGGAGACCCTTATCACAACTTCAAAGCCGCAAATTCACAATACAATTATCTTCTCAATTGGCCCTGGAGCCCGCGCCCAAGGACTTCGTCGCGACGATCCTATTCATCATACGACACCTACGCAAATGTATGCTACAAAATACACATTTGGGCAGAATTCTGCTGTGGGATACTTCATTGCCGGCAAAAAAACAACTCGCGAAAATGGAGCAACAAGTTTTATCCCTGGGTCCCATCTCTGGAACCCAGCAACCCCACCAGATGAGAGTCTTGTCCAGTATGCAGAACTGGAACCAGGTGACTCTTTTATGATGCTAGCTTCATGTTTCCACGCCGGATCTGCCAACACTACCAAAGATGAAGAGAGTTTGGTTTACAGTGGCTTCATGACCAAGGGTTACTTGCGTCGAGAGGAAAACCAACACGTAGCCAATGACTGGAAGATCATCAAGGACATTTATAGCGTGGAGACACTCAAGATGCTCGGATATGGTATTAGCGACCCATTCTTGGGATGGGTGGATTTCAATCCTCGCTTGTGATCTTAGGGGTTTCGGATAGAGAGTTGGATAACTTTGAGTATAAACCCGCAGATTCCATAGCCTAAAATTCACGTTGAACACACTATACAAGACGATCACTAGAGCGCGTGTAAATCTCTACTAACCCAAATAATGCTAATTTCGTCCACCCGAAGATTTTATCTCGGAATAATTAAGTGAACGTTGGTATACTACATCGAATTCTCAAAGAAAAGACTGAATATACATCTTTCTACTATCTAATGAGTGTAAACAGCATTAATATCAGTGTAGCTACAAAGTATTTTTCCACACAAGGACAAGTGACTCTAGATCAATAGAAAAATGCAAAGAGAAATGTATATAGAAGTTTTAATACTTCTTTTATCACTACAGAGTAAGCGGAGCCAAAGAAAAGCCGACCAGAACAAAATTCTAGCGTGATTATATACTGAGTTCGTAATTCTATTCAAAACTAGCACGGAAGATTTGAGAAAAAATAGTAAAAAATAGTAAAAAAAGCCCTATATATCTATATATTATTAGACTAGCTAAATAGGCAAAAAAGAACCCGACCAGAACAAGATTCGAACTTGCGCCTCCACACCCGACGGCAGGTTCAGTTCCGAAGAGAGGCCGCACGAGAGGAGCTGATCTGGAGGTGCGGCCCAAAACTGAAGTTATTCCCACTTTCACATGTTGAACAACGTCTGTTACTAAAAGTAAAACAATAACGCGAGGAGGAGAAGAAGAAGGATACGGATATGTGATGATATCGCCTTGTCCCCTCAGGTGCGGTATCAACTTAGCGGCCTTAGGCACACCAGCATATGGGCTAGGACATCAAAACCTCAAGAATGTAAATATACTCCTTTTTTAGCCTAAATACCTTAATAAAGGATACTACGGATAAGAGAACCCTCTGGCCAGATACAGCGCCAATTAAAAGTACCGGCACTCACTTTGAGTATATAGAGATACCGTATATAGCTTACAAAGGATAAGGCATTGAGACCGCCCTCAAAAGAGAATTGCCCTAGGTGAGATTGCTAAGGATTACAATAGAAAGAGTAAGAGGAACATTTCTTCCTTTAGATAGAATCTATATAACGTTTCCCTTTATAGAAAAAGGCTTTGTTTTAATATATATTATAATAAATAGCTGAAAAACTGCCCCCTTTCCTAATAAATAGAGTGATCTGATTAGCCCGCTTAATTTACGTATGGAACAAACTCTAAAAGTTGATCCTGATCGCACCTATGAGGATAAAAGTAGTACAACATTTCCATTGTTACACATAAATTAATAATCGGTTTCCCCTATTATATAATTGTGCGCTTAAATCATGATAAGAGGGCGGCAAAAAGACAGAAAGAGAGAAGAAATTAAAGCAAAAAAGAAAATATTAGAAGATCGACCAGAACAAGCTGTTTCATATTAGTGTCTGCTCCTTATATATAGAGTATCTAGAAGTACTTACATTCGAACTTGCGCCTCCGAAGAGAACAGCTTTCTAGGCTGTCGCGTTAACCACTCCGCCATCTGGCCTTCCTAGTTGATATATTTAGAAATTGGTTATTTTAGAATATACAGATTGAGCAAAATTGTGTGGTGGGGCTTGCCTGGTCAAAGTGGGGCGTGTCTTGGCACGCTTAATAAATAAATCAGATTTGTCAGACTAGAACTCTTCTATCTTAGTTTTGCGAAAGAAGCGAGAATAAGGAAAAGTGTTACGTAAAGACGATTAGAGTTCGGAGTTCTTCAAGCTCTTTTTGAGCAATTACTACGGTGATTGGATGATTTCTTCGTAAATCAGGTGACGTAGATCAATTATCGATCCACTTGAGAGCTGGGTTTTTACTTTCAGGTATCAGGATCTGTAATTTGAATTAATAGTCATCGAAGGAGGTAATATAGGCTGTCCGAGAAAAATGTCTGAAGTATTTGAGAAGTGGGGGTGGTGGAGGAATTTTCCTCAGATGATTTTTTCAATTCTTTGAGTGACCATTGTTTCAATAATGATCGTTGACTTCTAAAACTCTCCTATTAGGAATTCCATCAGAGATTCACAACGAAACTCAGTCTAGAATGCCGTTGATTGTGCATGAATATACATTTCCAAGTCCAGATCAACCACCACACAAATTCAATTCATAAGGGACTTGTTATGAGCTTATACGAACCTTGCAGGATGGTTTTCAATCTCTAGACTCAGAAGAAGGAGTTCGACGCACCTGGTAAGTAGCGATGTGGAAGCAAAATTTGAACTAAGATCTCACTGTTTAACATAGGTTCAAGTGGAAAAGAATATTTTTAAAGAAATTTAAGTTGTACGAGGACATTTTACCGTCGCTTCTTAGTTCTGCGACACTGTTATACCAACTAGATACATCCGTAGGAATACTAACCACAACGACAGATTTCCTCCCCATACTACCTCCCACGTTTTTAAAACGTACTCACGTGATGAACCCGGACTTTTCAAGCTCTACTCTTCTCCTTATTTGAAGGAAATAGATTATTCTACTTCTTTAGAATAATTGAATTTCTTCTATTATCTTAGGAAAACCTTAGATTTCCCAATAAGCTTAACTATCTAAATGAAATTTAATTATTCTAAATAAGAAGAGAAATTAGAAAAGCTTTCACTTCTCGCTTATCTCTGGAAAATCTGTAAGCTTAGTCAAATCTTTTAAGGTATTTTATTCTTCTAGTTATTTAAAAATAATCTAAAATTTAAAAAGAGTGAAAATTTAATAGTCAAAGAAAGATAGTTCGAACTTTAAAATTATTCTAGAAAGGTTGAAAACTAAAGGAAGAGAAATCCTTTTTCTAAATGTAAGCTTCGTTAGTTGGTTCTTACTACCAAGAAGCAATAAAAGGCTTCACGAATTCAAAACTCGAGGAAAATCACCTCTTGGTCTCAACATGGTGCAGTCTCATTCAGATACGATGGCAGATAGGAAATCCGCTAGGATGCCTTTCGATGAGATCTTTCCCAAAAATAACTCACGAACGTTACCAGGCGACTTTAAAATCTACTTCCCAAGTGACATCAATCTAAAAGATAGGATATCGCAGAAGATGAACTTTTGCAGTGTTTTAATTCACACTTGTTGTTGTCGATTTCTTTCTTACTTCCGAAAGTAATTCCAAATCCCTCAAAAGATATTTCGAGAAGGGAAAGGATTCTTAGTTTCTGCACAAATCGTCTCCTAAGTTCTTCTCTTATTATTTCTGTTCCGGCTTTTCTTTTTTCTCTTCTAGCCAGAGACATAAGTCGAAGGTGAGGTACCGCATTTTATTCACTTCAGCAGATTTTCAATGCGTCATTCGATATTATAGTAGAACAAGAGAGAAACCAGAACGGGAAATTCTCTTGGGATAAAGTGAACAAGAATTCCCTGAAAGTACGAGGAGGGTTCAGTCCCACGTGCTGGCTGCCCTGCGATGAACCAAGCAAGCCAATAATAGATAACTGATAGTAAGTATATCCCTTCTCCATAAACTAGGAATCCAAATTAGTAAAACCTTGGACGGACTTTCTATTTTCGTAAATGAAGTCGACAAACTCCAGGGCAGTGAATAACTGAAAAAATCCCTGTTCATTAGAATATCTATAATAAGTAAAAAGATCTTTCCAGAGTGTAATTGCAGAACACGTGTCAAGGGAAGTCAGAGAAACCATCAAGAGAGGTCCAGGTACAAACTGTTCTTTCTATGTACCATGGGGAGCATATTATAAAGTATCGACGTTGAGGACAGTAGCAACAATGTTAAGAGATAATCGTCAAAACGCTCACACTGAGTGTATTCCTGCCATGTAAAGTTTGGAGGTTACCGAAGTGGCTTTCAAGAGTTCTGGAAATCAGCACGCAAAGTTGGAAACTGAACCGTTTCTGGAGGGGAAAATCGAACAGTATTGGTGAGAACTACTACGTTCTATCAAAATTTGCTGTCGATTCCTCTCTGACTGTCGAAAGCAACTTTCCCGTTCTTAGTCATTTTTTGACACTGAGTTGTTTCTGGGAGGCCACGCGGGGTAAAACCATGAAGGAAGGTTGGAAACTGTTACTATTCGGAGCAAGATCTACATGTACCTTGACGGGGGCAGTAATGTGGTGGTTGAAACCAAGTCTAATATCACGCACTGGCAGTAGAGAGAAAGATTACTTATGTGGAGTTAAAGTTAAATCCTAGAGAACGCGAGAAAATAGGGGAGAACTCGAGTTCACGTACTGACATAGTAATATGAAATAAAGATTAGATAGTTAAGATGAAATTTCTTATCGTCCCATCTTCGCACGTCTAGGCGGGCAGCAACCTGTGTTGGAGTGATTTCAAATTTCTATCGTTTTTCTCATAGTTGAGATTACGATCCACCACCACCGACACACCACTTACTATGAGAGAATCAAGTTCTTCATGGCAGGACCTGAGAACCAAACCGCAATAGAAGAACGCGTCAAAGCACTCCAAGTCTTCCTCGCAGGAGCCACCAGGTATAAGAAATAGACGGGTGACTAATAGCTCTTAAACGATTGATAAGAATTTATTTTTTGAGGAAAATTTGTCGTTTTTACTCATTGTCAATCTCTTTCTTACCTCCGACTTTACTTGAATACACAGACAGTCTTGGCGAGAGTCATGATACCCTGGTAATTATGGGGAATTGTGAATCGAACGTCTACTTCGTCGTACCCACTTTGTTCTAGTTCTTACCTTTTCCTCGTTTTCTCCCGTCGAGAGTGTGACGGAACAACAACCATCCAGAACATATACCCTTTCAAAAGTCTTGAATCTGAATCCGAGACAATTATATATTTTTGATCTAGGGTCATAGTTCCTGGGTAGAAATAGAAAGCGACTTGTTCAGAATTGTTGGGAAAATTAATTATGATTGGTTGCGCTTCTATGACCAATCAACACCAACAGAAGAGCGGGGTTCATCTTGTTCCCAACCTCCTCATCATGATAACTTTTCTCCTTCATACGGCGACGGGTTCATTCCTGAGTTAAGCTCAAAATGCCTCTTGCTTATATTCCCAAATCCCTCGTCGATACCATATCATCTAGACCCGTCACAGCCATCTACCTCTGTGCCTACCCAGCAAATCCAGTCTCTCTGGCAGTCAACGCAAAATTGACCAACCACTGGGTTATGTACCTCGCCCGTAATGATTCCAAATCAATACGGTTTGATCCCAGTCCTACAGGTCCAGATAATTCCCTCGACCTCATTATAAGTGATAACTGTGTCCACACCGACGATGCAGTCAAAACCATCCGGATTTCTGTTGCTGCAGATATGACAGTTGGAAATATCCGCGATCATATCATTGGTTCTGGGTATGATACGTATATCTTTAGTCCTGGAGGGCAAGGATGCAGATTTTGGCTTTGCACGGTTGTGGCATCGCTGAGGGCAGCGGGGTATACAATTGATAATACGGAGGTGGAGGCCTCTACTACTGCTTTGGAGGCTGTCTGGGATGACCGAGGGAGCCAGATTCCAGCTGCTCAGCAGGTTGGTATTACCAAGGGCACTTTTCAATCTTGAGATGAGGGCATTTCATGATGTCACGTGTGGGCGCGTCGAAGTCGTGTCGAGGAAGGTGCCACCCCGCGTTGAACTTCTTTTTCCGACACCTCATCTTTCTTCCGCAACCCAAATCGACAACATCCTGACTTCTTCCATGAAGTCTCGCGACTGCCATCAGAGGTTGTCATGATCTCGAGCAAAATCACGACGAAGATCTCGCACCCCGTCAACTTCAAGATGGTCGACCTCGAAGCCACCGATCAGCGCGATGCTGTCCAACCCTCCGGAGACTTGAGCCGACCCGTCGGAACCATGCAGAACCTCGAATCCGAAATTTCCCAATTGAACGCACAAGTTCAACGCCTGCAAGACAAAGTTGTTATGCTCGAGTCAGATGCTTTGGCCCTGGATAATGGCACGCAGTTCCCACGCTTCAATGCACTCCCTGCCGAGATTCGCTGGTGAGCTACTTTGTGATCCCACGAAGCATTCTATTTCGCTGATGAAGGAAGCATGATCTGGGCGTATGCATGTAGAACACCGCAGATACAGGTCCCAGACAACCGCACACTTCGTTCCCAGATTAATGAGGTTTTTAACGCCTGTAGAGAAGCAAGACAAGTGGTTTCATCGCTTCGCCTAAATTCTTTTCGATTGACTGGAAAAAAAGAACGACTTCGTTTCTGCAACCTAGATATCGACACCGTATATCTACCTGGTCATTACAAGCCTGGATATACCGCGTGGTCTTGTGGATTATGCGACAATGGCGGATTGAGTCCTTGCGAACACACTTACGGCGTTTGGCCGAAGCAGTGGACCCATCCTGAACATGACTTTGGACTTCATAAAGGAATGCCCTTGACATCACCAAAGGTCTTGCAAAGCCTTGCACTTCCCTTTGATGCCCTATCATTTCCGAGGGGGGCTCGTAACGTGTCATTCGGGACATTCAGACTCCTTAAACGATATCAATTCAAAGAATTGCTGGTTGTTCTGGGAACGTTCGAGGTGCCAGAGGGAGTGGAACGTGAGATCTCCTTTGTCAAGCCCTCGAAATCCCCCGAAGATTGGTTTGACAGCGAATATGCAAAGTACGGCCATGACCAAGGGGAATGCGGATGCGGCAACTGCAACGCTATTCCAGAATTTCTGGAACTATTTTGCACAGGAGGACTGGTCGGAACAAGAAGAATCCTTTTCTCAAGTCATAAACCAGAGCGGTAAGACCAAAGCCCTGGCTGTTTTAAAAACCTGACTCTGACTCAGTAGGTGAATCGAGGTTCTCTGATTGGGAAACCATCAAGGTCAAATTCGTGTTTGCCGTCTTCCGGTGAAGGTTTCTCCTTCATTGGTGGTCGTTTACATTTAGCACATGTTTTCGTAGGGGTGTTGTTACTTATAGCAGATGGCTTGTACTACAAGGTGGAATAATGTTTCCACTTCATACCCTTTGCTTGATTTCAGAAAGTTCAAGGGGGAGATTTGCTCATGCTTCGAGAGACTGTTTACATGAGGAGAAATTTAGCTTAGGTCGGAATTTGCCAAGAATCGGGGTAGTCAAACTGCGAATCCAAACACGCTGTTTTGTGATATCGCAATGATGATTTTCAGTCCTCATCTTTTAACATGCTTTTCTTTTGTTTGCTACTTCAATTTCAAAATCATTCCCCTTCCTTTCCGATCTCGGAATTCCATAAGCGCTTGCTCCACCTCGTATTCAATACTACGTACAAATTATCTTCCCGAGCTACCATGAAAATGCCGTTCCCCATCATCCACTTTCCGCGAATGGGGAAGGCTCCAGCGTACGAGAGTGGACCTAGCGGTTCAAATAACGTTATCAGATCCTTTTCTACCCGCGCCAAGGGGTGAAAAGATCAGATAAAAAGGCTTGGCTGCTATGGATCCACTTGTTTGTCAGGAGTTCATCATCTTTCCACTGGTGTTCGGGGTGCTGAATAGGAAGGAGGACTGGGGAGATGTTTGTTGATTTGGGGAGTGTGCGTCTGATGCCCATTTTTGGGGAGGTTGAAAAAAAAACGTGTTTTCCCATATATGAATTTTGGGCTGGGTTTCATGGTGACCTTTGGGTGATGGGGCAGAATCAAATTTTTCCATCCCTCGTTGGATATATCTTAAATCTATAAAGTATCAAGAGTTTACTCGATAGGATGCTTAGTTTTGGGTGGCAATTTCAGGATTTGTTGCATGGAAACTCCGACTTTGCTGTTCTACCAGGTTGAGCTATTGTCGATCCATCTCAGTTTTTCGTCCACTTTGATTCTCATATGTTTCGACCAAGGAGTCGGATCTATCACCAAGAAGAGACACCATACTATAGCACGCCATAATAACCCCATCTGGAATTAACTTATAGGCAGCCAAGTGATCATGACCGAGGTCACCAACATGGATATATTTTCATTCGACTTGGCGCATGGCCTTTTCCGCGGTAGGGGTAGTGAAACGAGTTATAACATCATGGTGAACTGCCTGAAAATATGATTTTCAGCAGCCAGTTACTCGCTACAATTCCGTTCTTCTGGTTGTACAGAATTCGAGCTCTGTCCCAGTTGCGCAACCGGTCGCCATCATGAGTTCTAAAGATTCCCAAGAGAAGGAGCCAAAAGTGGTGGAGAATGGCTTGGAAGCACCTCCAGAGCCAAGGGATGAAGAAGTGCAAGAGGGTGTAAAACAAATCGAAGCCATCACCGAAGCATGGACTTTCAAGGCACTTATTGCTACTTATATTTTGTGAGTCTCCAACCATCAACCTCATTTTCACCCCGTTACTAACCGTTTTAAGTATCTATCTATGCTCCTACAATCACTCAATGCAACAGCAGATGAACAGCAATCTCGCACCTTACGTCACTTCATCTTTCTTCCAACATGGGTTGACTGCTACAACGGGTGTTTTGGCGAGTATTGTGGCTGGTGTCTCGAGACTTCCTCTTGCTAGGATAATTAATATCTGGGGTCGTATTGAGGGGTTTATTATTGTTAATTTACTTTGTGCTTTTGGTAGGGGAGAATGTTTGCGAGAAATTTGGGGCAATGCTAAGTATTTCGATAGGTCTCTTGCTTATGGCTCTCTGTCGGAATGTTGAGACGTATGCTGCTGCTCAGGTATGTACATTCTTTCCCTCGCTTCATTATTCTAAACTCCCTCGAACAATCAAATCAATTATGCGAATGGTTTGAGATAATTGAACTTTCTTATTCTAAGCGCCCTTAGGTACTGACTGCCTACCCCAGGTCTTCTACTCAATCGGGAACACCGGAATTGGCTACATCATCACGATCATTATCTCGGACACAACATCTCTACGAAATCGAATGATTATTTTCGGATTGAACTCCACGGCTTATATTGGGAACTCATTCGCTGGTCCGGCTATCGCTCAACTTTTCTATAAATACAGTAGTTTCAGATGGGCGTTTGGGGCTTTCGCGATCATCGTGCCTTTCATGGCACTTCCTATTGTTATTATGCTTTGGCTTAACCTGCGGAAAGCGAGAAAGCAAGGAGTTATCCAAGAGATGGAGAAGAGTGGGAGAAATTGGAAGGAGTCTACGGGTTATTATTGGAGGGAGTTTGATGGTATGATACTTCTCCCTCGTCCTTGACAGATACTAACATCACATAGTCGTCGGCATGTTCTTGATCATCGTGGGCTTTGCGTTACTCCTCTTACCTCTCAGTCTCGCTGCAAAGAGTCTTAACAAATGGAAGTCAGCCTACATCATCGTCATGTTGATTCTCGGCGCTCTTATCCTTGTGGCCTTTGGTGTTTGGGAGAGATTCTATGCTTCTGTTCCGTTGTTTCCATGGAAATTTCTCAAGGACAGAACGATTCTCGGCGCATGTGGGCTTGCTTTCGCACTCATGTTATCAACTGCGTAAGTTCTCGATACTTGATCTATCGCTTGTTGCTTTCGTTCGTCAACTAACATACTCAAGATCTTGGGATTCCTACTTCTCTTCATATCTTCAAGTTGTCCATCGCTTAAATATCCGCGATACAGGATACATTCTCAACATCTACAACGTAGCATCCTGCACCTGGGGCCCCATCGTCGGATTGTAAGTTACCCCCTATCCTTTCTAATCCACAACCTAACAAAAGCAGTCTCATTCGTACAAGCGGCCGCTACAAATGGGTAGCTTGTTACGCAGTCCCCGTCTCCTGCCTCGGCACCGGTCTCCTAATCCACTTCCGCCAACCCGGCGCCTATATCGGCTACATAGTAATGACTCAAATCTTCAAAGCCACCGCAAACGGGACCCTAATAATCTGCGAACAACTAGCGGTCATGGCCGTCGTCCCACACAACGAAATCGCCGTCATGATCGCAGTCATCGGTCTCTTTTCATCCATCGGATCCGGAATTGGAAGATCAATCAGTGGAAGTATTTGGACGAATCAACTCCCTGGTGCGCTTATGAAACATTTACCCGAGGAGAGTAAGGGGAATTTTACAAAAATTTATGGGAGTTTGCCGGTGCAGTTGAGTTATAAGTGGGGAAGCCCGACGAGAAATGCGATTGTGTTGGCGTATGGGGAAGTGCAGAGGAAGATGTTGATTGCTGGGTCTTGCTTTTTGCCGCTTGCGCTTGGGTGTGTTTTCTTGTGGAGGAACGTTAATGTGAAGAATTTGCACCAGACTAAGGGGCAAGTCTTTTAGGGGGATAATGGTAATATCTTGGGGATGAGATACTTGAGACTTGGGAGCGAGGGTCTAAGTTTAGGTGAATACCGACTATATTGCTCTCAGTACACTCCCTTTACACGGGATTACAGTATACGAAACAGTATAGGATAATCATGAATCTTGTTAGAGACACTTAGGAGAATTGGCAACTAGATATTCTAATTCTTCTAAACCATTTCGGATAATCACGGCGATTGTCTGAGAGAATTTGAAGTAATAATACATGATCTCGCTTAGACGTTTCTCTGTCAATTCACTCTTCACTTTCTGCTCATCTCCAGGTAGCTGCTACTCATTTCATCTGAACAAGGAAAATAGAGAATTCGAAGCAAAACATCGGAAAGATAAGTGATTTCGCAAGTGTTCCTTCTCGCAATTCTATTTTTGGCCCCCTAATCCAATATCAAGAAGACTATCTAATGCCCTTTAGCTTAGTGAATCGCCATTACATGACATCCCTATCAAAAAAGCCCAAATCGGATTTTCCGCCTCCCAATTTTCAAAATCCTGAAACCCCCTAAGACAGTTTCCCGAACCACCTACAAAAAACCAACAAAAAAATACTGAGAAATCATGCCGGCACAATCTCCAAAGGCGTAATACAAGCAAACAACTGAATCAACTGATAAGTCTCAAACGGCCCGCCGCAAGGACCCAAAACATCAGCAGCCTCAGAAAGTTCATAAGCCTCTTTATGAGTCCTAATGCAGTATCCATGATCACCAGGGACACCACGCGAACCATCGGGTTTCTTCCAGTGGATTTCCCACTCGCCTTCTCTACCTGGGTGAGGATACAATATTTGGAGTGCATTGTTAGCGAAAAGGGACAAGAAGGGAAAGAAACATACAATATCATCCAAAGCCTCGTTGGTGATAGGACTACTTTCCTCATCGAGAAACTCTAAGCGGGTAATTGGCATGTTGGCGATCGCGTCACAATCCTCGTCTGGGATACAGTAACAGCCATCACAGGAGAAATCTCCCCAGGAATTGATATCGTTGTCGCCGGCGTGCACTGTAATGTATTAATATGTATTTTGGAAGGAGCCCAGGGAATCACTAAGAACAGGAGGTCAAAAAAAGAAGAAAGAGGGATTTTACTTACGCCAGGCTGTGCGAGGAGTGTTGTAACAATCTGGCTTGGTAGAGAAGAGGATAATTCCTTCGGATTGCATAGCTTCGCCTTGAGCGGGGGCAAATTGATTGGAGGCTCCGTAGTAGATTAGGAAGTCGGCTTTTGTGGGTTTTGGGAGGAGGTTGAGAAATATGGCGAGGAGGAAGACGACGGTGGTTGAAGGTTGCATACTGAAGGGGTTTGAGAGGTTGAAGTGTTGAAGTATCAAGTGATTGTAAGTACTTTGTGAAATTGTGTTAAACCAAACAGTAGATTTGGTTTGATGTTTTGTTTCAAGAAAAGGGAGGACCTGCAGTTGACAGCGGATATATGTATAGACAAAAAGACTGCTAGCGTAGGACAATCTTGCAAGGATTAAACATGGCATTGATGCAATTGCCTTCTCTATATGATGATTTCTACACGTCAAGTCTCTTGGCTATAAGTTCTGTTTACTTGACGTCACCCTTAACTAAGTGATACAAGCTGCCAAGCAATGTTTGGCCTATAAGTTTTAAGTACATAGATTCACCCTGTTATGAGTGAAAAGAAATTCCAGGGTCGTCATACAGCACCAAGTCTCAAAATATTCACTAATAATAGCAATCAAGGTTTTACTCCCCTATTGTCATCCACCAAAGAAGAAAAACGTCAGTAAGAACTACAAAGGAGAAAAGAATTGTAGCTTATCATAAAGATCGGTTTCTTCAGTGAGAATCCTGGGCTTTGCTCTGCATACACCCCCTCCCTCTATTGACTCAGAAATCCTTAGAGAACTTAGTATTGCACGAGAAGTATGGAGTTGATTTTCCGAATCTTCTAAACCATCCTGAAAAATCGATGTAATTGTCCTAAACATTCTCACACGTTACTTATAAAAGGCGGGTATACGTAGAGGAAAGCCCATCTATCTTACTTTAGCTATTTACAGGTTACATACAAATAGCCGAGCCAAAAGTGCAAGAGAAGCGAGCATTACTCTGCGAAGAGCTTTTAGGAAAATGACAGTAGGTGTTTACAAATTATTACCCATCTCTCTTACTACATACCAAGGTTTTCCACGCGATCTCTCACTCATAGATTCAAGAAGCTAGAAGTTGAATAGCCTTAGCACAGGACGAGATGCTAATTTAAAGCCCTTTGAAGAGGAATAGGCTAATGGCTTCCTTTGTGCCTTGTAACTTCCTAGTCAAACACCATAGCCATCACCAATATTTTCATAAGAAACCATGAAAGAACGCAACTTCCAACGTCAAAAGGAGACTAAGTGATAAAGCTTTTCTGTGACCAAAATGCCGATTTTTGGAAACTACTTCCAACAGCTAGGAGCAGAAGATGTACATTGCAACTTAGCAACATGGATATAATGCAGATCGAAAAGAAATGTACAATTTGTTGCAAAACCAAAGTTCTCCAGCAAAGTCCAAAGACGCACAGCAAGCTAAAAAGAGACAAATATTCGTAACAGAATAAATTTCACGAATAAAAGTAACAAAAACAAATTCAAAGGAACGAGAACTATCTCAAATCTGTAACCCTATGACTTTCTGTCCAGAACTTGCAACAGAAAAAACAAAGGCTGGCTGGTAAAACCCGGACTAAAAGGGAAATGACATGGATGATATATTGCAAAAACTCACAACGATTTCTGACCCGATCAGCAGCAACAAGTCATAAGGCCCCAATATCACCATTATAATTGGTATTAAACCTCAAGCCAAAAACGCTATAACGCCTATCCATGCAACCCCTCTTCCAAGCCCGGAGTCTTATCTCTATGCAAGCCTTTTAGACGCCTAATACCGAGTCCGTAACATCATACATCACACTCAACCTTCCGCCGAATCTCCCCTCCTCCCCTCCCCTCCAAACCTCTAAAATCTCTCTCTTTCCGCCTGTCCAGTATATATCCCACCAGTCTATGGCCCTTCATTTCTCAACCATAGTCCCACTTCCCCCAGCACCGCCCCCACCCCTAGGTTTAGGCATCTTCTCATAAGCATTAGGACTCCTCTTCCTCTCCCTTCCCTTCCCCTTCCCATGATCATGATCATGACCACAATCCTTTCCATGCGCCTTCCCCTTTCCTTTCCCTCCACCAGACATCCGTGCAGCACCATCGTCGTCGCTATCACTGCTATCGCTACCGCTCGAACTCTCGTCGCTGGATTCATCGATCCCTTTCGGTGCGTGGTATATACAACATACTAGATATTATCATTAGCATCGTTTTCTTAACCTTTTGTGCCCCTCTTCCTCTTTTTTAACGCCTCCTGTCCTCAAAATCCACACATCATCACCCCCAAACCCCTT
Organism: Calycina herbarum; assembly: GCA_001414485.1. Taxonomy (NCBI): domain Eukaryota; kingdom Fungi; phylum Ascomycota; class Leotiomycetes; order Helotiales; family Pezizellaceae; genus Calycina; species Calycina herbarum. The sequence continues at coordinate 167,539 of LLEY01000128.1, forward strand.
CACGCCTCATCCCAAGAAAGGAAGGGATAAAAGCAAACCTTTACTCTTCTTCCTCCCCAACCCCTCATTATCCACCACATCCTCCGCCCATTGTATCCTCGGACCCGTCCTCTCTGCCTCCGCGCCTCTCAGATGTAGTACCGGCGCTGGTTCCCTGTTATTCGCGTGGCCAAAATCATGGATAGTCTGGGTTTGCGTGGCGCTTGGTTGGGCGCTGGATGTTTGGGTGCGTGTGTGGGTTGAAGTGGAAGTTGAGTTTGCGGAGTTGTTTTGGCGTCTGGAGGACGACATTTGGGGAGATGTGTGAGGGAGGGGTTTGAGGGCGAGGGTATGTGAGGGTGTATTGTGTGGTATGAGGTTTTGGAGTTGGTGGTCGATGAGATGGTGAGGGGAGGGTTGCGATCAGATCAGGCTTTCGTCGAGCTTTGTAAGATGGATTCCAGGGGTTGTTGATCGCGAGGTATCTGTGAGATGCGCTTGATAGTTGTATGCGCGACCAAGCAGGCGAGAGAACAATATCGTGTTTTGTAATGGTCATGTATTTAGTTTGCCCTTCCCTTGTTTCTCAATTCATTGTCAGGCTATCAATGTTGCCCCACGTTTGCTCGCATGTTTCCCGCAACACCGAGGTAGCAGCGAGTGAATAACCCATCACCATTGCAAGAATTCAAAGCTTTTACCTCACATAATTGCTTATTCAGTCCGTATTGGAATTACATTTCATTATATTCAGATTCATAAACATATCTACATTAACATTAAAACCAGCAGCAAAACCGCACCAATCCACGCTCCTCCCATACTTATTTTTGACCCCGAATTCGGACTCCCCTTATCAACCACAGCAGTCGCAGTAGCAGAAAGAGAAGTACAACTCGCAGTCCCACACTGATACCCACTAGGACAACAATTCCCCCCATCACTTACCGCACAACTCGCCCAACCCGTTGCGCAAGCACCAGTTGGATTCGCAGATGTAGCAGCTGGGCCAACGGGGACAGCAATAGTAAGGCCATTACTGATTATTGTTGTGGAGCTTGTGGTGGGACAGGATACTTTTTCGCAGTTTCGGCCTACCCGACAACATCCTCCGTCGTAATGTGCTGAGCAAGCGTAGAAACCTGTTGGGCAGAGAGTTTCGATGCCGGAGGAAGCGGCGGTGGAAGTGGTCAACGTCTGACTTGTTGGTCGGACTGGGGGGACGCCTGTGGCTGTTGTTGTTGGACTTCGGGTCGTGGATATGGGGGTGCTGGATGTTGTAGCTGGTATCGTCGAGGTCGTCGGTGGTCGAGTGGTGCTCGTTGTCGTAGGTGCTGGAACAACTATCACAGAAGAAGACGAAGGAGTAGCTGTTGGTGATGAAATAACAGTAACCGTAGTATTAAGAACACCTAGAGAACATTAGCACTTTCCTTCCAGCTTTTCTCCACGAGAACCTACAACCAACCCCCTCACAAACATAATTCGGAATACAACATCCCCCACCAAGATTCGCAGCACAAGGCGTGTTCGGCGTATTACAATTCGAAATAGTTCCCCCACAACTACTCCCCTTCGGACAGCATCCAACAGGTCCCAACCCCGTATCTTGAATCATGAAACAGCTCTCGTTTGTAGAACAACAACTATTCGGGTATCCAATCGCCGAACAATCCAATGTTCCAACTGGACATATAAAAGCTCTTTTCTCAAATAATGCCAATACCGCAGCTCCCCTAGCTCTCAGATCCATATTTCCCAACTCATTTTCGGTATGTAAAGCAAAGGGTGGTCGGAAAGACATAACCATGCTCCCATTCGAAAGTAACATAGCTTCCTCATTATCCCGAGCTCGTAAAGGGAGGGAGGCTTTGAGTGTTGATTGTGAAGAATCTTCTGAGAATTGCCAGTACTCCATGTAAAACTTCTCCCCTTGATCCTCACTCATTTTCATTACTCCTACTGGGCTTCTTCCCATTCGCAGATGTTCCTCGACTACCCGCCGTCTGAGAAGAGAATTGTCGGATTGCGCATCGTTTCTGGCTTCGAGATTGGGTTGCCACCGTGCCGGCGTTTCGTTGTCGTTGTTGGATTCTGCGGATATGGGATGCGAGGCTATGAAGAGGAGTATTGAAGCCGGAAGGCTGAAGATTGAGTCGAGGCGCATTGCTAGATTTGGTTGGGGTTCTTGGATGTGGTTGGAGAACAGAGGGGTAGCAACGCCAGGGTGAAGAGCTCGAGTTGTGTGGAAATACAAAATATGTACCTACGTATAATCAAGCATGTAAAGTAGATTGGAAGAGATTCAAACCATGATCGTGATATCCTAGAAAGTCAGTGGCTGGGGATTCGTTGGTGGTGTCCCACACCCACACCGACTCAACAGGATTTCGTAGTGTGTTGTCAAGTGGCTGGGAAACCTTCGAGCTACCTGACAACATCAAAATGTCGAGTACCAAAAGAATGTCTCGGGGAGCTATTGTTCGGATATTTTCCAAAGACACAGCAGAGATGCCTCGTACAGAAGAAGCTGTGTTTCTGGCAGAAGAGTGAATGCATTTCAGATGAGCTGCAGGGAATGACGCACCTGCAGCTTCCCGGGTCGATCAGCTGATTTGGCGTCAACTCCACTTGAAAACGCGCTGGATTCTTCTATCAAACCACCATCAACAATAATTACAAACATGCCACCACGAACAGATGAAGCACAATCGTTCTATTACGCAGTCTATAGCGCAATTCAAGAAATCCCCCATGGAAAGGTCACCAGTTATGGACATATTGCGCGGCTGATAGGCACTCGTAAGTTTTGTGAATCTTTCCAACTTTCAGTCATTCTTTGAACAATCTTCCAGAAGTTAAGAAGATCAGAACTGACTTCCAAAAGCTCAAAGACCCCGTCAAGTAGGCGTATGCCTCAAACACCTCCCCTCCGATCCATCCTTGCCACATCACAATAACAACGTCCCATGGCAGCGGGTCATCAATTCGAAAGGGGCCATTTCACCACGGTAATGAAACTTCCAGTTCATCTTCCCCTTCAAACTATCTATGCCTCTTCTCTTCTCCCGGGGATTTAGAATCTTGCTAACATATAACCATCAGGAATCCAAACGGAGCAGCAAACCAAGCACAAGCTCTGCGAGCAGAAGGCGTCACGGTTAATACCAACGCCTTGGGAGAGTTCTATATTAATCTAGTAGAATATGGATGGTTTCCTAAACAATTGCCTAGCGAGGAAGCTGCTGGATTGGAACCGCATGATTTTACTGATGATGAGGAATGAATGTTCGTTTGATTGAGGTTGTCTATTTACACGTTTCTTGAGTCTTTCTTTCATAATTCATCAGTCGCGTTTTTCTCTTTCTTCATTTCCTTCTTGTCGAAATCCCCATGCAATACAGCTTTTATATTCGAGACTGTTCTCGGTTTCATTTGGGGTTCTTACTCAACAAGTGTTATTCGCATGCCCGACCATCTCTCCCTACCTATCGATCGGCTCCACTTCAGGACTCTTGGCGAAATAAGACGCGAAACCTCTTCTGTAACTCACCATCTTTCCCTCCGATGAATGACAAGAAATATTCGTTTTTGGTGGCATCAAGACTATTGTTATCATGACCCTCACAAAAGGTGCAGTCCAACGAGACTGAACCCAAATCTTCTTCATATCATACATCCAAACTCCGAAAATTTGGGTATTCTATAACATAGGACTTTTTCAGGACTGATCTTTTTCCCTCATTTACGCATCTATGGCGCGAGAGCACTTGAGTCCTACATACCGGACTTAACGGATTTCTCGAAACAAACCCCGTCTAGCCAACTTAGGCATCGATATAACTATATACAACAATCCTTCCTTCTCACTTGGCACTTCCCACTCCACAAAACGTTTTCAAAACAATCGAAACCAAACCCCAGCCACCATGGCACAAAACCCCGCCTACACACAAGGTCACTCAACCTATACCCTAACAACCCAATCCGCCCGCACCCTCTCCACCTCCGCCTCCTTCCTCCTTCCCTACATCACACCCACCTCCCGCATCCTAGACGGTGGGTATTCTCCGAGTTGTTTTTCCTCTTTCAGGTTGTTTTAGGACACTATCTCCTCCTCTCTCATACTTGTAGAAATGGCATTGCTGACTCCGATCTTCCGCAGTCGGTTGCGGACCCGGAACAATAACCCAAGGACTCGCTCTCTCCGCTCCCCTCGGGCAAACAATCGGTCTAGATAACTCCCCCGCTGTACTTGAAAAGGCTCGCGCCCTAGCAGAAGCGGCTGAGCAGACTATCCCGAATTTAAGTTTTGTGGAAGGAGATGTACTTGAGGGATTGCCGTATGAAGATGAGAGTTTTGATATCATTTGGTCCTCCCAATTCTTCGGTCATCTTCCTCCACCTGACCTTCCCCTCCAAGCCCTAGCCGAGATCAGAAGGGTCCTAAAGCCAGGTGGTGTGTTAGCAACACGCCACTCGGCGTCTCAAAATTTCTATCCTCCATCCTACAATCTCGACCGTCTCTGGGTTGGGAATCTAACCAAGGCCATTTACAAAGGTGCGCCAATTCCTCCTGAAGGCACGACGGGACAGCAGATGTTTGCTTTGGTTCAGAAAGCTGGGTTTCAGGATGTGAAGGTTAGTGCTGGGACGACTGTTTGGTCTGGGAAGGAGCAATTGGGGAAGTTGGCGTGGAGGGCTAAGGGTCAGTTGACGGAGGGGGATGAGGTTTATAGGAGTTGGAGGGAGGCCGGGGTTAGTGAGAGCGAGATTAAGGAGACTGTTGAGAAGGTTGGGGAGTGGAGTGTAGTTGAGGGGGCGTGGTTTGTGGCTGTTCATTGTGATGTTTTGGGGTTGAAATGAGGGGGTGTGAATGGGAAATTATGGAGTGGATGGGGGTTTGTGTCTGGAGTTTGATTTCATAAGCGAGTGGACAATCTATTACGAAAATAGTATACGATGCCTCAATCATTGTTAGAAATATCGAGTCTTGAATTGCACTTTTATGGATGAGTTCTACATGACAATAGTTGTCTTTCTTTTCCGTCACTTAAGAGACTTTTGAGTCGTGGTTTCCCTACATTCACTTAATATATTGTGCCGAAGGTTGGAATAATTGATTGAGAATTGTACAAGTTTTAGACTTCACATTTCGTGTTGTATATATAGTACCATGAAAGTTGCCATGACGTTGAATTTCGGGTTTGTATTTTGAGTTTATTTGTAGGTGACCTACCAACAGTCAGACTTCCTGTTTTCGAGCTATTGGTAGGTTACCTACAAATAGCGTAGTTTTTGTTTTAGGGCTATTTGTAGGTAACCTGCGAATGGTAACATTTTTCAATACCGAGTTACTGGTAGGTCACCTGGTCAGTAAGATTGCAAAGATTGCAATAGAAGATTCTTCTTGAAAAATTCTCTTTCATCTAAAAGCACTGGTGCCAGAAATTTAAATTCATGCCCTACTGTGCAGTTTGATTTCGCTAACAAAAAAGGGGGCGAGGGAGGGAGGTTGCACACTCCAAAGATGGTGACAAGCATCGAATGACATATCCTGAATCTAAAGACCTAAAAAGGTTTTTGATCATTTGTGAATCCTCAATTCACATCCGGCGATTCGAAATTGCACAGGTATCAACTCTTCCATTTCTCCGACAAATTCTACTTGGCTCCACTTCCCGTCAAAGTTCTAGCATCAGTTCTAACCCCCTTCCCCTTGCCTACAACCTCAACCTTGATTCCACTCTCCCATCTCAAAAGAGTAACGGAGTGTTTTCCAAAAGTAAATTTTCCCTTTCCGTCCCAAGTACTCTCCACAATCCCAACCTCCTCCTTCCCCTTCATATTCGAAACCTGAATATCATTTCCAGTAACAGTATAAACCTTAACCTCCCCCTCAACACCCTTCAACTCAGTCTCAAACTCCTCAGTCTCACTAATATTAACAACAGCAAGTGTAACGGTCCCCGTCTCAGTAACACAAGCACTAACATCCAGCCAACTCGCTCCCGTTTCCAAAACCCCCTGCAGCCAACTCGGCTCCGTTGCCCCATCATAAGCTCCTCCCCTAACATGAGTACCGATGGTATATCCCCTCATATACTTACTATAAAGCAGCAGCGGCCACCAAGTAGTCTGTTTCACAATTCCTTCTTTCGTCGTCATGAGGGGGGAGATAACATTCACACTCTGCGCAATATTCGCCATCCCCACCCATCGAGATTGTCGGACAAAAACATTCAACCAAACACCTACTGCTAGGGCATCACTCAATGTATAAGCCTCCTCGCCTCCCTCCTCCCCGGGTGAGCGCACGGGATCCCAAACATTCCACTCATCAAAACAGATAGTCGTTGCCGGCGTACTACTAGGAATTTTATTCTTTATCCGTGCCAAATCAATCATCGCAGCGGTCGTCTCAATAGCCCGTTCCGCAGCCAAAGGAGCAGTGGCGTTCAGCAAGTGCGAAGGAGAAGAGGTGTACATGTGAATGGAATGCATGTCGATGTATTTTATGCATTCTTGCAGGACTTGGTGGTCCCAGGTTGAGACTCCGTCTTCGCCGCAGAGGATGAGGCAGAGGGAGGGGTCGAGCAGTTTGAGGGCTTTTGCCCATTGGAGGGCGGTTTTGGAGTAGTCGTCTACTGTCATTTGACCGACTTGCCAGGGTCCCCACATCTGGAGATTTTGTTAGCTTTTGTGGAAGTTTAAAAATTGAGGGAGACGTACCTCATTACCGAGTGCCCAATACTTAATATTATAAGGCTCTGGATGTCCGTTTGCACGGCGCATGTTGGCGTAATAGGTGTTTCTTGTTCCATTGCAGTATTCTACCCATGCTAATGCTTCGTCGAGGGTTCCAGTTCCGAAATTGAGTGCGAAATATGGTTCTACTCTCTTTTCTTTTCCTTCACTGAGGACATCGAGGAAGTGCATGAATTCATCAGTTCCTATCCTCTTCATTAGTCCCGTCCCAGAAAGCAACTCCCGTCCTTTTAATCTTGGAATGGTAAGAAATAGTGACAAACCGAATTCATTCGTCTCAGTTCCCAACCATGCAAGTTCCGGTCGTGCAGGTCTTTTATCTTTAGGTCCTACTCCATCTTGCCAGTGGTATGTGGCGACGAAGTTTCCTCCTGGGTAACGGATTACGGGGATATCGAGTTCTCGTAGTGCTTCCAGGACATCGGTTCGGTAGCCGTGTTTGTCTGCTAGGGGACTTCCTGGTTCGTAGATTCCTCCGTAGATGCAGCGGCCCATGTGTCTGTAGTCTTTTGTAAGTTCGAGTTCGGAAATAAAAATTGGGATTTTGGAAGTGGAAATGATCAAACAAAAGACCGCAAAAGCACTGGGATAGTAACGCGAAGAGTAAACAGCTTCACATTGAAGTAGTGGTTATCGGTCTTGCTTGCCCCGGTGTCGAAAGCTTTCATATATGAAACCTTAATTCAAAGTGACCATTCAAAATAAAATTCAGTTACAAAACAGCAAAAAAACGAGTTTAATGTCATGACAGGAATACAGTCAACTCAACAATCCAATAGCTTCTCGTGCAAAGCCAGTAACGTGAGGAAAGGTAGTAACCACCAGACATTATCTTTTTCGAGTTAAGTCGAATGGAAATAGCACATTCCAGACCCTTTTCAAGAATCACAATTCTCTACGCCACTTAAGGAACGAAGCTGAACCACTTGGTCGTTGAAACTTTGATATTCGCTTGGTCTTTTTCTTCCACGGCACCTGGGTATGATCTTTATACTCACTCCATGAAACCTCCATAAATCATGTCATCTGAATCCGTTAACAATATTCAAATCGTTGGACAAAGTGTGTTCACCAATTTTTGATAATCTTCTCGAAACATCAACATCAATCGATGGGGCAGCACCCTCTTCGATTCTCGTGAAAGTCGACATCTTAAGCGTGGTAATTCTAAAGCAAAATGGGGTCCAAAAGAAAAGGGTATTTCAAAATCGAGCAGAAAGTGCGAAGAGTAAAGTTATTTATCAATCCATGTGGATCGTAGAATGTAACCAACGATGCGCTGTGAGACGTCAAGATATCCCACTCTCACATGCGGCTCCACTGATATTGAATGGATGGTTACGAGAACCCGAGCTTTCCAACCAGGAACCGCTTGTCAAATCCGAGAATCAATTTATGTCGTGAAAGCTGGAGTCTCTTGATAAAAAAGAATCAATAAAACATCTGATCCCAGAACGATGGTTTGTCCATGTGGCACGAGGAACAATATCACACCGAATCCCGAAATTTTTCGATGAAGTTGTCAAAACTTTGGGTGACTCGCTTCCTCTTCTCTCATTGGGGCGCCTATAACAGGTGTTTGAGCAGCTCGGCTTGTGAGTGGAGGAAGAAAGTTGCCGACCCGAAGAAGCGACAGGTGGCGGCAAGATCCTTGAATGACAGGCTTCTTTCCCCGCCTCCATTTTTTATGTGGATGCTTTTCTTCACTTCCCCACATCAACTCCAGACTTTCTCTCGCCAGATCCCCTCATATCGGTCCAAAGTTGACCAGCCCCGTGATTACGATGCTTGGTCACACTTGGTCAAGCTTCATTGTGGTATGACAATGGCTTGCATGAACACAAAGGGAGCTGTAGCCAATTTTGCTCCAATCGCCGGGATTCCTGCTTGGGATCCTTCTTTTTACAGATTGATAGACATATGTAAAGTTTACTGGGTTTGCAGGTGAGGTATGAAGTTACCAGGCAATCACGTTTATGAATTCAGTAGCTCAAACCCAGGAAAAGATGGGCTCTCTCAAGATTTTCAGCAACCGAACCGGGATAAGTATATGGGAATCTCCAAGGAGTTCTTGATTCGGGAATTGTCTCAATTAAGAATTGTCAAAAGGAACTAGACGAGATATCGATAGGTTTACCATCATGGCTTGGGATATAAAAAAGTGCTGGGGACTTCGACTCGGCTAATTAGTCTCAACTTTCCATTCGCCATCTGCAAGGACAGGCATCAAGCTACCCCAGTTCCCCGCATGCTCTCCTACCTTGTTATAAGGTCCCCATCATCTCCAGCTTTGGAAGTTGTCCGATCAAAGGATTTTGGTCTTCTCCTTCTAAACTTTGGAGCTTCACCTGGATTTTCGCTTTCCCAACCGACAAGATGGCGATTCCTCCCAAGATTTATCAGGTAAGCCTCCGAGAATTCAACGCCCCATCTTAATTCACTTGCTCACCATTGCCGCAGTTTCTGGTGGGTGTGTTTGCTTCTATGGGATCTATCCTTTTTGGATATGATCTCGGTGTTATCGCGGAAGTGTAAGTCGCACTGACTGATCTGCTCGGGAAATGAGACTGATTTGATAGTATCGCATCCGAAACCTTTGTAGATTTCTTCCATGATCCAAATTCGGTGAAAGTGTAAGACATTCTAGATCTTGCAGGGTTATGGCATATCTGACATATTTTAGGGGAATGGTCGTGTCTTTCTTCACTGGAGGGGCTTTCTGCGGAGCTGGGTTAGCAGGACCAGTAAGTAAAAGGGGCTTCTCTGGTTTCATCTCTTATCAGGCTAACACAAGTAGTGTGGTGATCGATTTGGTCGAAGATGGACCATCGTGGTTGGATCTATTGTCTACCTGGTTGGAGGAGCACTACGTATGTT